>JAXQQM020087330.1:0-30823 GCA_034641835.2 Pinus albicaulis
CCCGTTATAGTGCAGAGGAGGACGACGCCATTACCTAACTAACGGTTATCCCACTCCCAAGCATAACTGACATTGATTAACTAAATTCTATATCTGATAGTTATCTCTGAGCAGATAGCTGGCGCTGAAAAGCGAGTTTCTCTAGTGAAATGTCTCCGAAAATTGATCAATAATTTATTCGTTTATTGAAGAGTTCTGCCTAATCGATTTTAAGCATTTCTCAAACTTAGAATTATGTTGAAACTATGCGGATCGATGAAGAATGTCACCAGAATTATTCAAGATTTTCTGTTCCGATCTGTTCAAGTGCCCGTTATCAAACTACATTTTTCTCAGGTTGTCTCAATCTGTGTCAACTTGAAGGTACATGGTAACTTCCAGGTTTCCATATTATGTGTTTTTCGCTTTCGGCGCATCCAGATGGCAAAAGAATAGACATAGAGAATAACCTGTCAACTGATATATTTATAACATGTTCGACTGTCAATTTTATTGCAGATCCAGCTACAACTCACGAGATTATGTCTGCTTCGCTTTCAGGGCATTCCAGCAATGAATGGACATAGAGAATAATCGGTCAAGTGATATATTTATAATAGGTTATGTTAAGATAAAATGTGTATTAAGAAATTAAAATTAAGTGAACTATTATGTAGCTAAAAAAATTACTTTCTGATATCTATTTCAAAAATATAAAAATATATATTTTTTTCTTAAAAAATATTAATAAAATTAAAAAATTTAATTAGAAAGTAAATTTAAATAAAAATAAATTTTATAACCAAGTCAATCTAAGCAAAAATAATTTAAAAAAAATATCTTAAACAATAATATTATTGATTTAAAAAAAAAATATATATATATTATATAATTAATTTTCGATTATTACTACTTTTTATTTTTCTAAAATTTTATTTTAAAATTAAAATAATATAAGTTATGAAGCTTTTAAGTGTTGCACAAACATGCATTTTAAAATGTGTAAAACCTAAATATTACAATTCTAAAAAGATTATAAAAACATGTTTAAAAATATGCTATTAGGATTAAAAGACAAAATGTGTCTCTTCACTAAGATATTTGAATAACACTTTTCATTGTAAGATTTGAAGTCCAAAACTCATTATTCATTGACATTTTGTTAAAAAAAATTCAAAAAACACTCTAAGAAATTATAAATGGCTATTTTGAGAAAATGTAACAAATAAAAAATAAGTTAAACAAAATACTACAGAAAAACAAATTTATAAAGACATGTTTAAAACTTGTATATAGTTACACTTAAATACAAAATGCTACAATTAGATTTTTAGCATTTTGTTAAAAAATATTTTAAAATAAATTTGCATTTTAAAATTTAAAAATTAGTTAATAAGAAAATTTAAACATACTATCTTGGAAATCATAAACCTCACAGTCCTGTAAATTTGTTGAAATCTAGTAGAAAAACAAACTAAAATCACATCTACATTGTGGCCACTCTTAAAAATAGATGATAAAAAATGTGTTGAAAATTATAATTTACATAAAGAGTGTTAATTGCCTCAAAAATATATTATAAAAATGTAGTTCACCAAAAAAAAAAAACTCTGAAACTTATTATTTCTCTAAGATACAGATCATAACACCAATCAAATATTAAGCTTTCACTGTTTCTAAATACATGCTTTGATTAAATTAAATTACCATCTTTATTGTGAAATTGAAAATAAAATCCATGACCATATAAAATGAATAATTACTATTGACTAAAAACAATGACAAAGATGAAAAAAAGTTCTTATCCAAATCATCTCAACTTAAAAACTTCGTTTATTCCATACAAAATCATTAATAAACAAAGTTACTCCCCATCTATTATTTAAATGACCACTATGATGAGTAATAAAAACTAAATTTCTACCATACTTTCACATAAACCCTGGTTGCAACACAAAAATTGGTGCTATTAATGGGATTTGGACAACACAAATGTGGTTGGTCACAAGTGACATTGTCATTGCAAGCGATGTTACTGGAAGTGGGGTCGTTACTATGAAAGGTTGTAGCCTCTGTTAGAGTCTAGGGTCTCTGAAAATGATAAGAATCGTTACTATGAAAGGTTGTAGCCTCTGTTAGAGTCTAGGGTCTCTGAAAATGATAATAAAATAATGCTTAATTGAAATTTAAAAATTGAACAATGATCGAAATAAATAAATACAAAGTTGCCAAATTTAACTTTATATGTTGTCGTTTTCCAAATCTCAATAATGACAAGAAGTATTTAAAATTTGAATAGATTGAAGAATGAGATGTATATATAATACAACTAAGAAAATTACATTCAATTTTTGTTTTAATTTTATTAATTTTTTTATTTTTAAAAATGTTTTTTTTGGCTAATTTAATTAGATTCATTGAAATTGAAGTTTTATTATGTAGTTGTTACTTCCATGGAAAAAAATTATAGAAAGGTGAAAGAAAACTAAGATTAATGGAATTGGAATTCAAAATAGTTATAAAGCTAAAAAAATTATACTATTTGATTTTTTTTTTCTTGTCTAAGATTTGTCATCTTAAATTGAAAATATGGAGGAAAAATTATAATTCATTAAAATGAAAAAAAAAAAAAAAAACAAAAAAATAATTACTAATAAAAAAAATTGGAAATTATTAAACAATACTCATAATAACACCTCAATCATTCACTTTATAAATAAATAAATTTAAATAATAATAATAAATAACAAAAATTAAATTCTCAATATTAAATATAGACAAGAATCATAAATCTTTTATAAAAACAAAATAATAAACACTTGAAATAAAAATTAAATGCTTAATACCATATATCAAAATAAAAAACTATAACAAGAAAGGTTATAACAAATTTCACTAACGGATTGAAGTTCCAGTTATAGGGAATTTTTAACGTCCTATTTTGAACCAAGATTGTTTCCTCCTGCAGCAGGTATAATAAAATAAAAAATGATAACGAGAAAGGTTATAGAAAATTTCACTCGCGGGTTGAAGTTCCAGTAATAGTGAATCGTCCTACTTTGGACCAATGACTGTTTCTTGGGTGGTTGTCAAGTTATGGGGAATCTGTAAACTGACGAGGTCGTTGATGACAGATACGATATTTTCGTTATCGTTGCTGACACACAGAATATTTTAATTGACTTTTTTTTAACCAAACCACAATTGAAATTGATGAGTAGTGAATGGTTGGACGTTTGTGTCAATAATAATATGTATAAGTAATTAAAAATAAAATTTAGCCACGAGGTATAAAGGAAGAGTTGAGAGGAAGTGTTGAGAATGTGGAAGGAAACTATTTTCCTGTGTTTAATGTCATGGTACATCATCAATGTCATCTTGGGTGCACAATGCCACATTGAAGGGGAAAAACATTTTAACCTCCAGACCTCATGAACCACTCTAGTTCTTGCAATCAAAATAGGTTGTGTCAATGAATGTGATCTTTACTTGAGTATTACTTTGCTATAGAATCCATGAATGTTATAGATGATAGAACATCCAACAAAATTCCATGAGATAAAGTTATGAAATCTGGGAAATAGATAAGGATAACGACTTTTTTCTGTCCTTTTAAAGATAATAAAGTTTCATAGTCAATCTGACTATTACGACAATGCTCCAAACCAAGTTATTTCTTAATGGGGCTGATTTGATTCTCACCCCCAAAGACTTGGAGGAGTTTGGTAAAGAGACAACTAAAACACTGATATAGTGTCAACTAAGCCTTGGAGGAGTTTGGTAAAGAGGCAATTAAAAGACGAGTATAGTGTTAGTGGGAGAAATATCTCAACTCCAACCCAAAACAAAGGGGAGCTAGACTTATAACCTAAAAATATATACTTTCGAGTTTCAACCATTTACAATAACAGAGCACCAACAGTATCATGAGCTCAAATTGGTTTTGGCCGATCTTTTTTTCCATCTCATTGGATATCAAAACAAAATATATATTATCGAATTTACTATTTAATTGATTTATATATTAATAATAATATTTTAATAAAATATTTATTAATTTCATTTTTATGATTAATAATATAAATATTAAATTAAATTAAAACTAAGGATAATTTATCGAGAGTAAAGAAATAAAAGTATAAAGGCTTGTTAGGAAAACAAGCCGAAAACCATGTGGATGCATCATGCATATTTCAAAATAGTGAAATTTATTTGTAGTTATTGTGTGTGTTGAACTCATAATCTAGGTGACTAATATAGAAGGTTTTGGTTTTTTCACTATCCATTCCTTTCGAAGTTGTTACGACAAATCTTGAAACAAATGTCGAGGAGCCCAAGGCTGATAAGGAGGCGAAGGCTCCCAAGGGGTCCAAAAAAAAAGAATAGGTGGTGATTTTTGGTGTAGAAATAGGGAAAAAACAACGATGAATTCAACGACTACATTATCCAAGTCGATGTCATCCCTTCCACAACAATCTTCTAGGAATTGCTGGAACTTCCTTCCACAACAACTTCCTTCCTCAGTAGTCTTCATGAAATTGTTGGAACTTGTTCGAACAAGGAGAAGGCACAAAGGTGTTTGAAAAGTGTTGTTAGACTTCATATAATTGGAACCTATGAGTCAACGGTTTTATAATTTTTATATGTGGAGTAAACGAGACTGTACATGAAGAAGAGACTGACGATAAGGAAAACATATTTTTTCTACGTGTTTAATTTTGATAGGATAGAAGTACGAAAATTGAGTGAGGAGATTTGTTGGGTTGAACAGTGTTTTCCTAACCAACTCCATAGAGAAAACTCTTTTCAGCGTAAAGATAAAACAACAAAAATCCATAAAAACAAATAGTCAAATACTTACATAATCATTTTTGGTTCGCATAGTCAGAGATAAAATGAATCAACGATAGTATAGGCGAAATCAGTCTTAGATTTAGTCGTTTATTTAAGTATTTAAATTAGTGAGCACATAAATATATTTATTAATCTAGAAAACATTTTCAATTGCAAAAACTGTGTGCAAGTGTAAGAAGTCTTAGAAAATGTGCCTTTCCCCATCTTACTGCCAGTCTCCTTCCGATGGCGCTATGCCTGATGTTAATACTAAGCTATTCTTATAATTCCTATTTATGTACTTTTTGGAGGAGAGTTTCTGCCTCAGCTCTACAATGTCAGTCTCACTGAAGTCATCCTCCAGAATCGAGTTCCCCGTGGCTAGATCCCTCATCTAGAATGTTGTTGTCTTTGTATTATCGTCATCTCTGCCTGCCTTACACCCCTCTAGAAACTCCTACGCCACTACACCACGTGATCTCATCGCTTCGGCCGCAACTGTCGTATATTGACTGCAAAATAAAAAAAACATACAACAACTAAACCTCATTTATTTGTGGTTATGCACTCTACAAAAACCTAAAGCTACCGCCCTAATCTCACCAAACAAAGGTTTGATTTAAGAAAATCATACATTATAAACTTCATTTTGTTCTTTCTGTGTAACATACCCTGGTAACCTCGCAGGAAAATGCACGGAGTTAGTAATTTTTTTTTAACATTTACCAATGCGTAAATTTCTAAATTACTTTCTATATTCCCTCATTAACCATTAGAATAACCATCATCATCACCTACAGAAATATTTAGTAAAAAGCATAGTGAGTTACACAACCATTAACTTTCCTTGTTGTAGCATATTAACTTAAATTTCCTGCTATAACTATGCATCGATTCCATGATCATTTTAACTCAATTAGTAAATCACATAATTGATAATATAAACATCACATCATGAAAATGACACAATGAATAATAACATCATTAGACATTGATATACCCTGGAAACCCCGTAGGGTGAAAACGAGCAAACGTTTAATTTTATTATTAAACGCTCGTGAGGGTTTTCACCCCTCACTCAATGGTTATAAGGGAATCCATCCCTTGACCATTGTCATAAAAATAACATAGAAAAATAATTTTAAATGCAACATAACTAGCTATAAGCTATTACAATCATCATGATATCATTTACCAACAAATTCTCAATATTTGTCTTTGTGGTCGAATTTATTCCCATGAGTGGGTCATCCTGTAGTTCGAACTCCTAAACCTGCATGGACTAACAAATATTTATCAGCCACAATGTTCAACATGAACAATTCTTTGCTCAAGTAACTATCCTTTCCCGCCATTGATGTCGTCAGCACACTTGATATCATGTTTAGATAAAATATTAATAAACCAATAATCAATCTTTATTTGTGACACTTCAACAACTATTTCTGATGCAGCAAAACTGCAAATTTTATATAATCGGCGCAAACCTATGAGTTATGGGCCTACATAAAGTTTCCTTAATGCAAAAGTGAATCACATTATTGCAACTTTAGGCTTCATTAGCACTTCACGGATTTATCTTTATCACATTTCGCAAGGTTTAGCCTCATCACAAATCGACTCCCAAACAATATCGCAGATCGCAGATTTTACGATATCGCATATCGCAACTTATAACAAATAAATTTAACAATAAACAATAACAATGTTGATGCGAAATTGCGATGACGATATCACATCACAACATCGCAACCCAAAGCTTATTACAATTTTGCATTTCACAATTTAAGTCTACATCGTTAGCTGTTATACCATATCGCCTGCGATGTGCGATATGAGCATGGAACTTCACCCGACACGTGTCCACTTCGTCATTTTCACAATTTAACTTGTGAATTGATCAGGACTATCCATCTTCACTCCAATTTCTACGACTAAATCCTCACTGTTTGGTCCACTTGCACACAGATATCTGTCAATAGAATCGCGTCTTTAATAAAATCATGTTAAGCCATACTTTAATCTCCAACGAAAAGAATATGTATATATAATGAAATTGGAATTAAATAACGCACACAAATAATACATGATCCAGAACATTCCTGGATACATAAAAAATAAACATAGTCCATTATTATCGAGCTCGATTTACAGGCTAAGGTCACTATGGGCCTGAATCACAAATTTTCTTTGAGGCTACATTGTGCTGCCTCCCTTATACAACACAAACTTTGCATTATAAATAAATTACAAAACAAGTTGATCATCTAAGATCCAAAATTTTCTCCCACAATTGCTTATCTAATCCTTGAGATCACTCTATTTTAATTACATGGAAGATTTTAAAAACTGATCATATCTTTTAGATGTATCAATTCCACCTTTGCGATAACAAATTTATCATTTTAACCAAATTACATGGGAATTAGCCCTCCTTTCAAAACATTGTCCGCGTCTCTCCTTTTGCTGCTTTGAATTTCAATTTCAATTAAGGGTGGTCCGATGCTCCTGCATCAGACTCCCAAAGTCCAAAAATTGTATGACCTCCTAGTCATATGCCTTCTTGATCTTTGTAACAAGTCTGCTACTTGCTATCAGTACCAAGTCATTTTATTTCTCTTAGAAATTCTACCCACATTCTCTATGGAATTTCCTTTGTGATCTTTCCATAACAACACTCGTGAGTTGCAAAAAAACCTCTGCAGTAACAAGTCTCCTCCTTGCTACACGATACCTCACTAAGCTTCTCTCCTTTAAGCTGAGTCTTTTGGCATCTCTGTGGTTCTCTCATCTGGAACCATTTGAGAAATCCTTGCTCTAGGCTACGGCAAATATTATCACCTTCTTCTGTCACTACCTGCACAAAATATAAAGACCACAAGCTTACCAATATTTGACATATTTGTACCTCCTTTGCATGCAGAATATTTTTATGCTCTTATACCACTTTGATGCAGCAAAACTGCAACTTTTATATAATCGGTGGGGGCTTGTGGGTTATGGGCCTACATAAAGTTTCCTTAATGCAACAATGGATCACATTATTGCAACTTTAGGCTTCATTACCACTTCATGGATTTATCTTTATCACATTTCACAAGGTTTAGCCTCATCACAAATCGACTCCCAAACAATGTCACAGATCGCAGATTTTATGATATTGCATGTCACAACTTATAACAAATCATTTTAACAATAAACAATAACAATGCCGATGCGAAATTGTGATGACGACATCACATCGCAACATCACAACCCAAAGCTTATCGCAATTCACATTTCACAAATTTAAGTCTATGCCATTAAATGTTATACCATATCGCATGTGATGTGCGATATGAGCATGGACCTCTGTTCGACACGTGTCCACTTCAGCGTTTTCACAATTTAACTTGCGAATTGATCAGGACTGTCCATCTTCACTCCAGTTTCTACGACTAAAACCTCACCGTCCGTTCCACCTGCACACTGATATCTGTCGATAGAATCGCGTCTTTAATAAAATCATGTTCTGCCATACTTTAATCTCCAACGAAAATAATACGTATATATAATGAAATCGGAATTAAATAATTCACATTGATAATACATGATCCAGAACATTCCTCGATACATAAAAAAAAAATAGACCATTATTATCGAGCTCGAATTACAGGCTAAGGCCACTATGGGCCTGAATCACAAATTCGCCCTGAGGCTACATTGTGTTGCCTCCCTCATACAACACAGACTTTGCATTATAAAGAAATTATAAAACGAGTGGATCATCTAAGATCCATGATTTTCTCCCACAATCGCTTAACTAATCCCTGAGATCACTCTATTTTAATTACATGGAAGATTTTAAAAACTGATAATATCTTCTAGATGTATCGATTCCACCTTTTCGATACCAAATTTATAATTTTAACCAAATTACATGGAAATTAGCCCTATTTTCAAACCATTGTCTGCGTCTCTCCTTCCACAGCTTTGAATTTCAATTTCAATTAAGGGTGGTCTGATGCTCCTGCATCAATTTGTATGCAGGTATAAAACATAAATAGAATGTCATGAAATCCTTTCACACGCATTAGTAAATAATAAATCACTATCAAGTGTCATACTTATAACAACCGCTAACAAAATCTTACATGCACTTTCATAATCTTTCCAAAGGAAATCTAACATACTAGATAATATTATTGGGCATGCAAATGCATAACAAAATTTCCAGATAACTAGATCCCAACAAGCAATTTCCTTTGTGCCTACTCTTATGTTTTCTTTTCCAAAGGGATTAATGCAATATATTATATACTTATGCATGTGAATGCATGTTCTTTTCTAAAAACATTTTCTCCACACAAGAGCTATTCACAATGGCAATTACGTATAAAAATGGCAACTCTATTTCAAACAAAGTTAACATACTAGTTATAATTTTGTAGATGCAACTACTTATCCTCTCCAACACAAAATAACATAGCTTGTTCTTATTGCATGTAAAACATATATTTATTTTCAAAGGAAACTAAATAAATATTGCATGGAAAAATAAACACATTTCTTTTCCATGGGATCAAACACCTACCATTTATTCTTTCATGCATGCAAAGGGGCATTTCCCTCTTATCCAAAATATCTAGCCCAATAACTATGCATAATAGTCTCCCAAAAGAAAGCTAACACCATAGGTAATCCCTTTAGCTGTGCAAATACATATTATTTTTCCCTAAAGAACGCTAACAAAATCAATATTATGTGATTGCATCTTCCTTTTCTCTAGAAATCTAATACCAAAACTATAAACTATACTTTTTCCATGCATGCAAGTGTATATGTTTCTCTAAATAATCTTACATAATAAAGCATGTGATTAGTAGTTTTCCTATAAGAATATAATCCAATAATTCATACAAGGATATATTTTTCTCTTCTATTCTTTTTGAAGAGTTCTAACTCAATAAATGCTTCCTGGCATACAAATATACATATTTATTTTCCAAGGAATTTAACACACTAATTATTCATTTTCCAAAATATAGCTAATTCACTATCTATTATGCATGCAATGACATATATATATATATATATTCCAAAGAATTTAAGACACTAATTATTATTTTTCCAAAAGACAACTAACTCACTAGATATTATGCATGCAATCCAAAATATTTTTTTTATCATTTCATACATCACAGAGATATGTAATATTTCCTCAAGAAATAACATGAATAACAAATCATTCTCAAATAACACAACCAATTTCTTTTTACGCAAAGGTTTTATGTGAACCACTTCTCACAAAAGTTATTTATATATTTTTGCATGACTCAAGCTCCTCATGCATATAAAATCACATAATAAATTCTAGTGGATCAAATATACTAGATATTATTCATGGGCACCTAACTAAGCACATACTCTCTTCAAGAGTCCAATATTTCTCTTTAAAACTTTTAATGCATATACATCATGATAACATATCTGGTAATCTCTTAAATGAAATAATTTAATTCCTTTTCAAGAATTATGAACATAATTATTATTTCTATATGTACATAAACACTTATTCTTATCCGGTTAAAAAATCAAGCGGAAGCACTATGTTTTATTCTATTTTTCATGTTTTAGCCATAAACTTTGGACGCGACTTCCGACCATATGGAAATGAATTTTCGAAAACTAAAAGAGGTTTTTGTTTGGAACATGATTTAAAAAAAAAAACCTCTCTCATGTTTTTCACAGGCGTCACAGTTTAGAATATTCGAATGAATATTTGCAACCCATTTTTCTAGATTTAAATATTAAATAATTTCCATTTTTGGTCATTAAATTTGACAGAGTTTCCAAACATATGGAAATGACCTTTTGAAAAAAAAAGAGGGTTTTGGTTTGTAATGTATTCATTAAAAAAAAATCTCTCAGGTTTTACACAGGTATTAGGTTTGGAAGATTTAAATGAATCTTTACAACCAATTTTTCCAAATTTACATATTAAATAATTCCCTGTTTTTGTAATCAACTTTGAACACTCTTTCCGGGAGTTGAAAATGAAATTTTCAAATATGAAAGAGGCTTTTGGTCATAATAACTCATGTAATTCACATAATTATTTAGCCATGAAAAGTTTTTATGAATTCAAAACACATTAAATATTGTAAGAATTCAATGAAAAAAACACTTATTTCTCTATGCACAAAATTATATAGAGGTTTTCTCAAGAAATAATCTTGATTCTTTATAATATGAACTTTTCCCAACAAATAAATTCATTTATTATATCATCATGCCACATATGCAAACAAAATAATTTTCAAAGAACATAGTTACTTATCTTTTGATGCATGCTTGGAATCAATTCTTCCTCTTTCTTGGCTTCATTCTCCATGTATTATCCCATTCTTTATTTTTTTTTCTCATAGGCTTACAATAAATAGAATTAAGATTTTGGAATAGCTTTTCTAAATCTTACAAGAATTCCATAAATCAACCATAAATCACTCTATAAATCTGATTTTTCCAAAATCACAAAAGCACTCCATTGATCGTTATCCATAGTTTTCTAAAACTATTACTCATATTTTTAAAGCTCATAAAATATACCAACCCAGAAATATAATTTATATATACGAAGAATATAAATTCTTCTAAATAAAATAATTAAGAAATAATTCTTGTAATATTCTCATAATTAAGAATTAAAAGAATATTCTTCATGTAATATGAATATAAGAAATTAATAATATTTAAGTATTCAACAACCTCATTTTATGAGAGTTTTTACGAGTGGCTTATGCCGGGATATTACATTCCCGAGAGAACATGGGCAACGAATAGGGCATCGGAAATTTTGATGTCAATAGCGAGAGAAGATAATCTCTGTGTAGATAAAAGACAATTCGCTATGTTGAAGCGAACGAAACAATCGATTAAAAATGCAAAAGAGACAAGACGAGAAGTAGAAGAGGAGGAGAGGATAGAACGTAGAAATGGACAGAATGGACTTAGTTGGGATTCCTAACCATTACAACCGTTTAAGCTAAAAATATGTAGGTAAAAAAATATGAAAATGAATTGCGAAGAAAAGACATGCAATAGAGAAGAGGAGGAACCGAGGATCAAGGATCGAACACTGGCTCCCGAACAGACTTGGCTGGGCTTCCTCTCCACCACTGCATTTTAAAATGAATTGTAGAGAAAAAGTAATAACATTTAAAAAATAAATGAAAAAAATAGTTTCTGCACGCGTTGAATTGTGATAGGAGAGAACAACGAAAATGAAGCCAGGAGATTGGTTGGGTTGAGCAGTGTTTGCCTAGCCAACTCCATAAATAAAATGCATTTTGGTGTAATTATATATATATATATATATATATATATATATATATATACCAAATTGAGAGATATACTTATTTACAATTATTCTCAGGTCAATAATACACTTTCCATCTTCTCAATAATTTAATTCTATTTAAAATTGTGATAAATATAAATTCTAACATTTAATTTAAATTATTATTTTCATTTACAAAATTCTTGTATATAATATTTTTTATTTAATTATCACCAATTTAATTTTGTCATCATTAATGGTGTTTTTAATTCATCAACAAACTATTAAAATAATTTTTATATTTTCTTTAACAAACTCAGTCAAAAATTGACTTATGGTATTCCTTTGAAATCACTTTAACTAAATTTCCATTTATTTTATATTTTAAAATGTGTTTCAAAATGCCATTGATCGAATTTAGTCATATTCCTAGACATTCCTTTAAATTTCTATAAAATCTCAAGTGGGGTCTGAAGTCTCGAAAGACACTCAATCCAATGTACCAATAAAATTTGCTTCAAGTCTTGATACAATGTATTGGAGTTGTCTACCGACGCAATAGAATAGCCCGGACGACAGTTTTTTGTCGTAATCTGGTAAAAAAAAAAAACTCAAAAATTTAGGTAGTTGGAGCGTTTGAATTGCATTTTTGATGGTGGAAATGGATTCAACACCATCAAAAACCCTTAGGGCACCCAAAATACTGAATTTAATGACTGTAACCCAAATTTTTAAAAATCTCTGCCGGAATTTTTCATAATTTTCTCGAAATTTCTGGGTTATTCTATGGGTTTTTAGAATACGTCCAATGTATTGGCAAGCAAAGAAGCGAATCGACGATATCATTACTTTCCATCTTTACCGTGTCGTGAAGGCATCCTCTTTGCCGTTTAATTCTACTCCACACTCCATTCAATGCATCTCAATAACACACATTTATGTCCTTTGGTTGCCGACATAAATAGAATTCAAATTTGAGTACTTTGCTCCTCTTGTTTCAATTGGGTTTCCTAAAATCCACATCAACATTCTACCCGTAATGTGTCCATAGGTATTTCCTTATTCTCTCATAAGGCCAAGGAAGCAATATAGCATTACTAATGCTCAGAAGAAAGTCGTAATCATCATCGTGAGAAAGCATGCCACAATCTTAATAATGGAAAAAGCCATAGCTCCCCGGATGTTTTCTACATGATAAGACGACTGAGAGATGCATCCATCTGGACAACTACTATTTTTTGACTTCTTCATTCCCTTAAATGAGGAGGCCTTGAGCAGGAGATTGGAAAGTTTTTCTATGTATGAAGATATTAAATCCTTCTAGAAATGATCAATAGATAAATTATTAAAGGCATCGACAGTATGAAGAAAATTGAAGCGAACTCGACAAAGATTTTACTACTTGGATAAAAAAAATGTACTCACTTTCCAGGAAGATTACTCAAATGCATGAAATTTACAAGTGATTCAATGTTCCAAGACACAAAGATTTAGTTCCTATTTCGAGCTGGATCATTATTCTGATGTAACGACTCCCAACATTTACCTATTTACAACACATGAAAATTATTTGTTTTAAAATAGAAAATCTACAAAATATCTAATCCATTCATCAAGGTCTTAGGGGTAATGTTTGTTGTTCTCTTTTAAAACATTATTATCAATACACACATATATATGATGATTAAACATTGTAGCTGAGTACTTTAATTTCCATTTAACTATATATCAATTCACATCAATTAATGTATTACTACTCACTACTTTAATTTTAATTTACCCATATGTCAATTTGCATCACTGAACGCATTAATACAGGGTTAAGTTATATCCTTTCTTGCTATGTATATTGAAT
This sequence comes from Pinus albicaulis, assembly GCA_034641835.2. Classification (NCBI taxonomy): domain Eukaryota; kingdom Viridiplantae; phylum Streptophyta; class Pinopsida; order Pinales; family Pinaceae; genus Pinus; species Pinus albicaulis. The sequence continues at coordinate 13,986 of JAXQQM020087330.1, forward strand.
GAGCTCCACTAGCAGAAGAATTGAGACAAAACCGATCTTGTGCCAAGTGTCTTCGCATCGATGGCTAAGATAGCTAGTCGTTAGGGTAATTGTACTCGAATGTGGCAAGGGTTTAGTCTGTTGATTCATTTAATGATGTGAGAGGGGAGGTGTTTCCTATGCAACCTTAGCTCCCAAACCTTTCTGCCATGATTTCTCTGTTGATTCTAGTATGCTTACCTCCTTTTTGACCATCCAGTGTGCCAGTGATCATTGTCATGATTCTGAGCTCTCTTCTATGGGGAGTTAAATGTCTTTCCCTTCAAGAATGTTGATGCTACCAAAGGTGTGAACATGAGGGTTCTCTCTCATGGGTTTGCGTTAATGAATACAATGATTGTACATCTCCCATCTTGGGTACTCACCCAGTCCGATTTAACAAGAAATAGTTTCTTTTTCAAACCCAGTTTTTCTTTGTATTAAATCAATTTTATTTAACAACGTTAATGATTTCTCTGTTGGTTAAAAAAATCGGGGCTTAGTTGCAAATTATCCCGAATCTCACCAAGTTGGGGTTTTCTTCTCCTAATAGAGAGGGTTGTAGGCCGACCTTCATCGCCGATCGATCCTCAGTTTGTTGGAGTAATTAACACGGGTGAGTAGCGTTAACCCAAATCTTCACTAGTGAACATGAAATCCCTAGTAATTTAGTTGTTGGCTTAAGGACTAACAAGGCTCTCTGCCCTTCAACAAGTGACCGACATGGTTCCTACTCTATCTCAGGTAAACACAGAGAATTCCTTTTAAATTATTTCTTTTAGTATTAATATTCCTATGGGGGTTTTAACCTTGGACTTATTTACTGGAAGGTAAGATAGCACCAACCCTCTGTGTGTCTACTCGCCAATAGTTTTGCACCTTACCTTATGTCTATTTCTACAGGTACACTTCCAGATCTTATACTTATGGAGACCAATGTTGTAAAGGATAAATTCATAGCCTTTTTGCTTACGATTTCTGTGTTGAAGCACTTCTTCTATCTGTCAAGATTGATAACGTTCTTCATGCTTGGGCCAAGGGCTAGCTTTGAAAACTATATAATTTAATTGCTCAACTGCGTTGTATGAATCCTATCATTTTGTATCACTAATGTTTTCATTAGATTTTATATGTTATTACGCTAGTTACGACCAATTCCTCTCTTTGTTTATTAAAGAATCGAGGCCACTGCCTCAATCCAAAAAGAGGGTTTTCTTGTTCTTATTATAACAATATTTCTGGTTTGTATTTGTGCACTTTGTTTTATTTAAGAGACCGATTGTACAAATAGCTCTGAGGGTTGTAAACATTTATAATTTTAAGTTATGCTTTCTATTGAAATATATGGCTTGCTGTTGCTCTGAAATGGTTTAATTGTTAATGTTGATATTTGCACTATTTTTGCCCTTTTTTTATAGTGAGAACATCAGGAAATACGTTATTCATATGCCAAAATGTATATGTATGGTTTTATATTTTAGACTGTAAATATGCATCTACCCCATTCTATGTGGAATGTATTGTCTTATTCCTATGCAAAGGTTAAGGAATCACTTCTATTTATCAAATTGTATTTTATTGAACATTTTAAGATTTAATGCCCAGTAGTAAGACTATCAGGTCTTGTCTATAGTGACCTAGGTCTAGCCTATGTTGGATCTTGAATTTAATTACTTGTTCCAGCCATGCACTACTAGGTGCTCCTCACAACTTGTCATACAATTTTGTTTATTTACATTTATGGACTGGTCTACACATATGTAACCCATATCTATTCTCTGTATTCACATTCAATGTACTAATACATTAAACACACCTATCCTACATTTATAGAAACTCTATTCATTTATAATAACACTCCACATACATTTATTACTCTAGTCCTTCCTACTGCAACTTTTTCTTTTATTCACATTTTGACTAACATCAATATTTTCATAATTAGATGAATTTGGAGGAATTCACAAAATTTCCCTGAGTAATGGCACTCCTCCTGACCAATGATACCACTTTCTACTATGTCTCCCACCGAGCTACTACACACTGGGACTTCGGCTAAGTATGACAGAAGGTCTTGATCTTCTGGTCTCTACTAAACAATATCCCTTCTCCTCTTTTTGGAAATCCAACAAATTTTTTTCTTCTTGTAGATAAACCTTGTTCTTTTTCCTCTCTTCTACCTCAGATTCCCCCGACCCTATTGGCTTTCCTCTCTTAACAAAAGGAGGAATCTGGGCAGGTAATTTTCCTACGCACTGCTCATAACCTTCCACAACTGTGTGAGTTCTCGCGTGCTTTACTTAGGGTTAATTTGTGCATCCTCTTGACTCACAATACTTAATCAAGATTGCAATCGTAGACATAATTATTGTGTAAATAATTTTCCTCTAGTAAATAAAGAAACAGTAAAAAGAGATAAAAGTTATTTGTTTTCTTTTACTAGGGGGAATTACATCTCCCCCCTCAGAGAAACACTGTCCCAGTGTTTTTGTTGCTCAAACAAAATGCGATAAGCTTCTCTTATGAATCCTTCATATTCCCAAGTAGCTTCTTCTGGGCTAAGGTGATTCCATTGCACTTTAACATGGGTGATAGCTCTCTTCCACAAAATTATTTCTCTCTGATCTAGTATGCGTAGGGGCTCGACTAGAAATTCCCCGTTGGGTTCGGCCTGTACGCATTTAAAGTACATAGTTATTTAAGCATACAATTTGCCTTAAGCACTCTATAGATACTTTCATTATTTGTTCTGCTTGAATTATTACAAGGAGACTTACTTGTATCTCCTTCCAATTCACTATATGCTTAGGGTCATAAATATATTGTATTAACACTAAAACATGGAATACATTATGTATGCGCATATGTCCTGGTAGAGCCAACTGGTAAGCTACGGGTTCAATGCGGGCCAATATTTGAAATGGAATGCAAAAATGAGGAGCCAACTTGGCACATACTGCCCATTGCAAGGTTCTCCTCTTGGGTGTAACTCTCACATACACATGCTCACCCACTTGAAACTGTCGGTATCTTCGTCGCTTATCTGCGTAAAAAATTTTCCTGTCTTGGGCAGCCTTCAAATTTTTCCTTATCTTCCTTAGGGTATTTTCCATTTCCTTTAGCATGTCTAGTCCTAACAACAACTTATCCTCTATGCCACTCTACTTAATGCGTGTCCTACATCTACGTCCATATAAATATTCGAATGGGCTCATTTTTAACGATGCAAGATATTTATTATTGTAGGCAAACTATACTAGATGAAAGTATTCTTCCCATTTAGATGGTTGTTGCATCACAAACATTCTTAGAATGTCCTCCATAACTTTAATAACAAGCTCAGTCTTTCCATCAGTCTGAGGGGTGGTACGTGGTGATGAATTGAATTTGTGTGCCTAATCCAACAAATAGAGTTTTACAGAATGCATATGTGAATTTCACATCTCGATCTGAAATTAATACCTTAGGTAGCCTGTGCAATCGAATTATCTCCCTCATGAATATATCAGCAATATGTATTGTTTTGTAGGTGGATTGCACTAGTATAAAGTGAGTGGATTTAATTAACTTATCTACTACCATAATTATAGAATCATTTTTCCTTTTTGTTTTAGGTAATCCTGTGATGAAATCAAGTGTGATAATTTCCCACTTCCACTTAGGAATAGGAAGTGGATGAAGTAATATTGTAGGATGTTGGTGCTTAATTTTTACCTGTTGACATTCAATGCACCTAGAGAAATAATCAACAACCTTTACTTTCATGCCAGGCCAAAAGTGTTTTTTCCTTAAGGCTATAGTTAATTTCTAGTACCCGGGATGAGCTGCATAAGGGCTCCTGTGAATTTCATCCAAAAGTAATTTCTTAAGGTCCTTGATTTTGGGAACATATAGTCAGCCTCTATACAACAACATGCCTCTGAAATCTAATTCCTAGTCCAGATGATTCTCTTCTCTGTTTTCAATTTTAGCCTGCTGCTATAAAAAATCGTATTGTAAAACCTTTAGAACAACATTCCTAATCAGCTTGGTAAAATTAGTTTTAGCTTGGCTAATTGAAATTTTATATACATAATGGAGTTTCCTACTCAAATCATCCTGTTATAGGTCAATTTTGGCATCATCCCCCATGAACCGGTCAAACTAGACATCATCCCCAGGACCAATGAAATAGGATCTATCATCCTTATATTTCGGTTGCTATATGCCTTAAGAAGAACAATTCATTCATGGCTTCTATTGTGAGATTTCAAGGTTTGAATTATATATCATATCACTTATTGACTCACCAACACAACCTATAAAGGAATAACTATGTTGTAGTGCCAAATCCTCCATTGAGGTGCAGCACCTGGCAGCACTTCCGACATTCAAGAGTGTGTTCATCACCTATGAGTACTATGAGCGAAAATTCTCATTCAGGAATATCCACATGGCTAGTGCCTTATAGAAGAGTCCATATGTGTCAAAATTGAAATCAAGTGTCCATGTAACACCTTTGAACTTATGGACATGTATTACTATTAGAAATTCATTCATTGAGAAACTACCACTAGTTTCCTTATGATCAAAGCACTCATTCTAGTCTAGGAAGGGAAGAAATGTGGTAAATTTATGTTTTTGTATTCTCATTTGAAGAAAGTGAAAATATTGATATGCTCTTGGTATGATGTTGGATGTGATGAGGCTAGAATGATTTGGGTTTGGTTGGCAAAAAATCGATCATTGGTTGTAACACTCCCCCTTATACTCTTTAATAAAGATTGTTGTTCATTTTCCCATATATATGTCTCTATTTCTTGTGAAATGGATTCTTGAATGATATATATATATATATATATATATATTTATATATAATCGATTTGATTGATAGATAAGTAGATATCTATATATTGCATGTTATTTTACGATATGTTTACATTTGGGAATCGATACGAATTTCAAGTTGGATTGAGAGCGACAACAACAACAACAAAAGGAGAAGGAGACGCGATTGAATCACAAGTAGTCTCCTTCATCATTCTGTATATCTGGTTGTTTTAGAGAAAGTGATAGTAATTATTTCCTTTGTTGTTCTAAGTGACTAGCACCACACTAAGGGAATTTGGTTTATCCGTAGACCAAAATTCGCAATAACAAATTAGCGACTCCACTGGGGAGTATCCTATCATTCCTGGTGTTTTTACCTCTGTTTATCCTCATAAGTAGCTTCTTCTTTCAATTATTAGACATTTTAATGAAAGTATTTCATTAGAAGTGTGTTCTGTTGCTTGGTTTTTCAATCCCTGCTGCACCCAACGCACTGTTGGTCAAGACATAATGCGCTGTTGTGCACCGTCTCCCACTCTGAGGTGCTCTGCAACGCACTGTCCCCCCTTAGAGACTACATTGGCCCCTTATCCAACCAAATTCCATCTAAATTTTTCATTTCTATCATTCTCAGCCACTTTTTTGTTATAATCTCAAATGTCTGATACCTCTTAGAGACCTGTAAACTTTTATGATTCTTCCTCCTTTGAAAATTAAATTTGTTCAATGTCTCTTTAGTGTTTTTCTTTATCATTGGAAAATATAATTCAAATTATTTCATTTCTGAATTAGATCAATTTGTTTTCGTAAAGGAAATTGTTGTTTTATTCCTCGTTTCCTGTAGGAAAAATTGTGGTTCCATTCTTCATTTTTCCTAAAAGAGAAATTGTTGTTTTATTCCTCGTTTCTCAAAGAAGAAAACACTTGTTTTATTGATTGATGCATATAGTTTCCTTTCTTGCATTCACATTAAGGAATTTGAAAAGAAAAACATGCATGTGCATATAGTGAATTGTGTGTGTTGCATAGGAACAAGTTAGTAATGCTACATTTTAGTTTGTGCTCTTTGTTGTTTACTCTAAAACTGATTGTGCTTTCCCTTAGTAGCTAGGATTCTCATTGAAAGAGATAAATTGAAAAGTTTGCTTATCATTTAGTTTGAATTTTTAGGAATTTCCATCACATCAAACAATGAAAATTATAGAAAAACTTTTAAACACGATCAACATAAAATTTACATCAATTTACCTAAAAAAGCATAGGAACATTAACGATCACATTTAGAAGGTCTTGGATAGAGACGTGTTCCAATGTCATTAAACATAGCAGCTATTGATAACTTGTATGTGATACATTCCGAGTGTGATACCTCACTCCACGTACATAAGTATATCAGATCTCATCCATGTACCTTCAGGTATATAGGGCGGTGTTCTAGTATGAAAAGTGCAGGGGGGGTGCTCTCACTGTGTGGTTTCGCATTATACAATGTTAATACGGACTTGGGCTTCCACGTACCTTCGGGTATATTTGGGAGGACAAATTTAGGTTTCTATCCATCCATGGGTAATTGAGTTGGCCGCCTTGTAACTTTTGATACACCGAACACAACATTCGTGGAGATTTCCTACCCATAATTCTTAGTTCGCCAGGAGGTATTCTGCAGTTCACAATTACTTGGTAAACCTTTTGCCTAGAATTACCCTTTTATTTTGTTTATTTTTTTTTGTCATAAAATAAATAATTCATTGTGGAAGAAGAACATCACTTTCCTCGTCGTTTGCGTAGAATAGTACTTAAACCACCTTTACCACTGGAAGCCATTTCTGGTCGGTAAAGGCAACATCGTTCTACCGAAACTAGTACTATTAGTACCTCTCGTGCGACATCATCCTCACATATACAAGAGTCATTTTGAGTTGCTTCTACAAATCCTAGTTCATCTGCTGTTGTTGAGACGGAGTCCTCACAACTACTTGTGGTCATGATCCATCCAATCAATGAGACCATACCTCCCAAAACCATCATTGCTCAACTGGAAGTTGATTCGGATCCTGTCGTTCTTTTACTAGAGCATCTAAATCTTGAAGTCACACAACTAGAATTTGTTCCTGTATCAATCGCCCCACAATATATTGTAGCCATTAAGTCTCCCATATCGTGCAATCAACCACCTGATATATACTTTGGGCCTGATGGTGAAATCCTTCCACCTAGTTTGATTTCGATTGAAGAAATTTCACAAGACAAAATGCCTTCGACTCCAATTAATTTTGGATCAGACCTTTATCTTTATGATACTTTTCCTCAATCACCTCACATTTCTTTCTTTGATCATGTGTCTATTCAAGTTCCTATAGATCCTGTAGGGTATACATTTGGTCGTATAACCATGCCTGAGCCAACATCTTCAGTTGTACCATATATTCTAGTTGCAACAACACCTACTCTTGCTACCTTGTTGGTGTTCACAAAATCACCAAAGTCATATTTAAATGGTGGCCCTTCCATCCCACCTAGTTACCAATCTTTATCTGGAACCTTCTCTGGTGCATCCTTAAACCCATGGACTTCATCAATGTCATCATCTGGTATTATATCTGGTACATCTCTAATGAGTATTGAACAACTTGATCCTTTATATACATCATCAAGGCAATATCAAGCTAGTCCATCTGGGTATATTCCATCTAGTACAATTTCAACTGGACTCCCAACATTTGGAGAACAATATTTTCTATCTTATTATACTCCTCATGTAGGGGGAAACCTATGGCCACCCATTTTGATAGTACTCCGTCGTTATTTAGTTATCCTAATGCCAGAATGATTTTTTTTCAGTGGCAACCCACTCTACCCATCCAACCACTAACAGTTATACAATCATATCAACCGGTTTAATCTGTTGCACGCACATCTAATCCACTTGTTAATACATCTTTACCCCTGTTACAGACTCAAATGGCTGTACCTCAACCATCTCAGGTAGGTCCTTCAACCCAATAACCTCAAGTATTGGGCCCTCAAACTGCAACTCCTTTGACTGGTTTACAACAACCACCTATATCCAAAATTATTTATTCACAAGTTGGATTACCATATTATGGGATGTCACAGCCACAACCAGGTTATACCTATTCACAACCGAATCCAAGCTATTCTAGTTTGGGTTATAATCTCGGTGGACAAAATCCTTAGCAGCCATAAGCAAAAACACAACAACCCTAATTTCAACAAGTAGCGTACCTGGGTTTTGGTCAACAAAATCCTCAAGTTTTTTCTTATAAAAAAAACTTCTCTCTCAGTTACCAGCAACAGATTCCTTATGTTGGTGCTCAAAGGCATGTTTCCCAAGCAATTTCATCATACCCTGGCTATGCTCAACTCGACTTAAATCGACAGTTTCCCTTTGTTGCAACTTTAGAATTACCTTATTTAAATCGGCTTACAAATGATCCAATCAGCTATGCTCCTTGGTGGCCGGTGATACCTTATAAATTTGCCTCGGACATTCCTAAGTTTAATGGAAACCCTGGAGAAGACTCATCAATGCATGTTATGACTTATCATTTGTGATGTTCATCTAACTCCCTAAATGATGACTCCGCTCAACTACATATTTTCCAACATACGCTCACTAGTTCGGCCGCGAAATGGTACATTGATTTACCAAGAGCTTCATTTGATAATTTTACTGCCCTAGCTACTGTCTTTCTGACCCACTTCAAATTACCCATAAGATATGAAACTGGAACAAAATTCTTGACCGATTTTAAACAGACTAATGCTACTCACATTTCTGATCATATTCATGAGTGGTGTCCTCATCGAAGAATGGTTAAGACATTTGTTCCTGATCATCTCCTTGTAGAGTGGTTCATTAATTCCCTGTTACCATCTATAACTGAGGATGTGGCTAAGGGTGGAATCGTAACTAAAGAGAAGGTCATTGCCCGTGTCCAGTACTTAGATTTGATTTATACTCAGTCTGCCATGCTCTATGAGAAAATTCCCAACACGCTGCAATCTAATTTTACTGTTCCTCCTCCATCTAAGGACTCTCATGCCGGTGACAGTATGATCGGTACTGCAAGCACACATCACTCTAATGCATCTGATCCTGCACCTTCTTTCAAAGTTCATGTCATGTCATATGACAAAGGAAAAAGTGACAAGAAACCCGGACGTAAGAAAAAGGGGAAATCAAAGAAAAAGAAAACTTCTACCCCACAGGAATGATCATCTGATCAAAAAACTGGAAATCGAAAACCTTGTTACCCTTGCATAATCTGTAATGAGGAGAAATTTGTTCAAGATTTTCCTCACTATGCCGAAATCTCAAAATTGATTAAGACCCCACATGCATCTGTTGTGTTGACAGATCCATTTCTAAATCCAGACACAAATTTGGTTGCTACAGATCCAGCTTCTTGTTCCCAAGTGCTTATGATATCTGTTACGAAGCCAACAAAGGATGTTTTGGTGTCAATGTGTAATAAATATTACGGTAGTCAGGCTACTGATCAACCTACTACCTTGACCACAAATCTGTCTACGGAATCTATTCCGCCAACTGCTATTCCCAAGTTAACAATAAAGCCACTGAAGGGAGTCGTCCATAAATTGACATTCAATCCTCGAGCTTGAGCTGCTCAAAATTATAATATAGTTGAAGATTTGGCTCAATCCCCTTCAGCTATGTCAACGCTTGATGTACTTCAAAATTTTCCCTTCGAGAAACAAGCTTTGTTGTCAGCAATTGGTGGAATCGATCTGACAGATTCCAATCTTGTAATCTTTAATCATATGGGCTATGTGCCACAATTACCAGAAGAATTGGCATTCTCCATCAAAGTAAATTTTCTCAATCACTTCGGTCATCATACTATTATCGATGAGGGAGCATCTACGTGCATTATGTCTCTAAACTGCTGGAAGTCACTTGGATCGATGTGCCTATCTCAATAGCCTACGATGTTGAAAGCTTTCGATGGACATACATATAAGCCTTGCAGCATCATCAATAACCTGCATGTTGAACTAGGGGGAAAAAAAGTAAATGTTGAAGTTGAGGTCATTGACGGACCCCTTGATTAAAAAATTTTACTCGGAAGTCCATGGGTATATGCTATGACTATGATCATCTCTACATATTTTAGAATGATTTCCTTTCCACATAAAGGTGTTATCACAATCATAAATCAACTATCCTTCTTTGCCTCCAGTTCCCAGGTAACTGGAAGCATTTCGTTAGTTCACATACCCCCATTAGCACTTCAGAATATTGGTGTAGGACTCTTAAAGGATTCTTCCCTCATGGGAACCTTTTCATTACCGTTGCTTGCGACGTCAGTAGAAATTGCAAACATAGAGACCTACTACATGATATCTTCCACTCCATCTGGATTAAGGAAGATTACAGGTGATTCTAAAGTTGTTATGTTGGATGAATTTTTACTGCCCAACCCAATTGAGCTGGCATAAAAATCAATCTACATGGGTTGGGCGGCGAATCTGAAATCATCGTCGCTGGTCATTTGGGTTGATCATTCATTATATTTTGGTACTCCATCTAATATTTTTTCATCCACTTCCTTGACATATGAGAATATTGTGGAATCCATGATGCCAGAAGGAGAACTATGGGAAGATCATCATCATCGTTCCCATCTTCAAGATTGTGAAGAATATAATCTTATTAAACTATATCACCCATCGATGAAAACATTATTTTCGAATTCTTTTCCCATTAATATAATCAAATCCAAGAAAAAATTATCAAATATTGAAGAAACCATTTCTATCGATATTTTGACCAAACCTAGCGTTGTAGAAAACATTCATGTCAGCGTGTCTTGTTCTCCATCAGAACTTGAAACTTATCACTCTCTCTTCCATGAATTTTGTGATGTATTTTCTTGATCTTAGGAGGAAATTCCAGACATAGATACTAGTATCATGAACACACCATTAAAATGTACCCAGATTTCAAACTAGTACGTCAGCACCTTCACCCTGTTCATCTGAAGAAGGCCTTTGCCATTAAAGAAGAAGGTGAAAAAATTTTGCGTGCTAGTTTCGTTTACCCTATTCTACTAACTGATTTGGTTTCCAACATTTTTTGTGTCATGAAGAAACAACGGAAAATTAGAGTGTGCGTCGATTATTAGGATGTCAATCTTGCTTGTCCAAAAGACAACTATCCTACTCCCTTTATTGACCTGATTATTGACGATTGTGCTAGGTGTGAAATATTTTAGTTCATGGATGGATTTTCTGGCTACAATCAAATAAATATCTATCCATAGGACCAATATAAGACAACATTCATCTGTCCCTGGGGCACATTCGCTTATCGGAAACTCCCGTTTAGTTTAAAGAACGTTGGGGAAACTTTTCAGAGAGAAATGGATTATGATTTCAATGACATCAAACACATTGTTAAACCTTATCTAGATGATTTACCCACACATTCACGAAACCAAACTGATCACCTGATGCATTTGAGAGCTATATTTCTATGCTTCCGATACTTCAAAATACACCTCAATCCACATAAATGTGTGTTTTGTGTTGGTTATAGTCGTTTTCTAGGATTCGTCGTCTTAAAAAAAGGAATTTGAATTGACACACTAAAGGTCCAGGCCATTCTTGATTTGTTTGTGCCATCAAATTTTCTTCAGTTACAGAAAATTAAAGGAAAGGCTAACTTCCTGAGGAGGTTCATACCTAACTACGCTGAAATGGATAAAGGATTTACTCGGCTCTTGAAAAAGGGGATTCCCTTCCATTGGGATAAGGTTGCACAAAATTCTTTTGATGCTGTCAAAGATACACTTGTCTAGGCGTCATTAATGTATCCCCCAATTATCAGAGTGATTATTTATATATATCGTCGCGAATAATATGACCATTGCTATGGTATTGTTCCAAGTAGAAGATGGGACAGAACATCCGATATATTATTTGAGTTGAAATCTCAATGATACGGAAGTGAAGTATTCATAGGTCAAAAATATCGCCTTGGCGACCGTTCAAGTTGTCCAAAGATTTTGCCACTATATCCTGTTTCAGAAGTCCATTTTCATTTCAGATTGCAACCCCACAACTTACATTCTGTCACGTCAATTTCTGGGGGGGAAATTACTCAAAATGTTTTGTCATTTTGCAAGATTTTGATTTGGAATTCATCAAATCCAAGTCAAAGAAATCTTTAGTTTTGGCTGAGCTTCTCAATGACCTTCCCTCTGATAATACTACTATTACATAAAAAACATCAATTCCTGATGAGTCTCTGTTTCTTATTGGATCATATGATCCTTGGTATGGGGATTTTATCATTTATCTCTAGACCCAGACTTTTCGGCCCGATGCCTCTCACTTTAAACAATGACGTATTCGATACCAAGCCAAATATTATATGATTTTCGGCGATACACTTTATCATCATGGTGTCGATACGATTTTAAGGAGGTGCCTCACTCATGAGGAGGCCAAAAATGTTTTAAATGATTGTCGTGTTGGGGCTTGTGGTGGATACTTTTCTAGATATGCCACCGCACAGAAGATACTCCGTGCCGGTTACTTTTGGCCTACCATTTTTTGTGACTGCATCCTCGCGGTCAGAAGTTTTCATGCATGCTAGATATTTGATCGTAAATTCCACAAACTTCCAGCACTGATGCATCATGTTATCATTGTAAGACCATTTTGAAAATGGGGCATTGAATTCATGACCTGCAACCCTTATTCATCTGGGGGGAATGGTTATATTATTGTCGCAGTAGACTACTTTACCAAGTGGGCCGAAGCGATGCCTGCTTTCAACAACACAGGCAAAACATCTGCACTATTATTTTTCAATCATGTCATCTCATGGTTTGGTGTTACACAGGCTATAGTTATAGATCATGGTAAGCATTTTCGCAATCACATGATGAATGAATTGACTGCCAAATTAGGAGTGTCTCATGATAGTTCTATTGCTTATTATCCACAATAAAATGGAAAAGTTGAGGCTATTAACAATATTATTAAATGAATTATTCAACGAATGATAGGATTTCATAAACAAAATTGGCATTTGGGCATCATCCCCCATGACTTGGTAAAACTAGACATCATCCCCATGACCAATGAAATAGGGTCTATCATCCCCTTATATTTCAGTTTCTATATGCCCTAAGAGAAGAACAATTCATTCATGGCTTCTATTGTGAGATTTCCAAGGTTTGAAGTATATATCATATCACTTATTGACTCACCAACGCAACCTATAAAGGGACTAACTGCGTTGCAGTGCCAAATCCTCCATTCAAGGGTGTACTGCAATGCACTTCCTGACATTCAAGAGTGCATTGATCACCTGGGAGCGAAATTCTCATTGTTCCAGGAATATTCACATGGCCAATGCCTTCTAGGAGAGTCCATATGTGTCAAACTTCGAGTCCAAGTGTCCATCTAACACCTCTGAACTTGGGAACATGTCTTGCCTATTATTAGAAAGTCATTCATTGAGAAACTACCATTATTTTCCCTATAAATTGAGCACTCATTCTAGTGCTAGGGAAGGAAGAAATTTGGTAAAGTTATGCTGTTGGATTCTCATTTGAGAGAGTGAAAGTACTGATATGCTACTGGTATGATGTTGGATGTGATGAGGCTGGAATGAAGCTGGAGCTTGTTGGCAACAAATCGATCATTGGTTGTAACCTCCCCCTTCTACTCTTTAATAAATATTGTTGTTAATTTTCCCATATATATGTCTCTATTTATTGTGCAATGGATTCTTGAATGATATATACATATTTCATATCTAATCGATTTGATTGAGTAATATAAGTAGATATTTGTATATTTCGTGTTGTTTGTTGTTCTCTGTTTGTGTTTGCAGGAATCGATCTGGCGATTTGAGTTGGATTGAGAGAAACAACAACAACGATAGAAGGAGAAGGAGAAGCGATTGAATCACAAGTAGGCCCTTTCACCATTCTGTATATCTGCTTGTTTTAGAGAAATTGATGGTAATTCTTTCCTCTGTAGTTCTAAGTGACTAGCACCAAACTTAGGGAATTTGGTTTATCCGTAGATCACAATTCCACATAACACATCCACTAATCTATTCTCCCGCCCTTTTAAATGCTTAATTTCAAAATGGAATTCGCTTAAAAATGCAACCCACCTGGCTTGTCGTGCATTAAGGGTGGGTTGGCTGAAATAATTAGTCAAACTACTATGATTGGTTTTCAAAACAAATTTCTTACCTAAGAGGTAATGTCGCCACATTTTGAGAGCGTGCACTACTGTCTCAACTCCAAAATCATACACGGGATATTTATGCCCATGCTCTTTTAACTTTCGAGACTCGTAGGCCACCACTTTTCCTTCTTGCATCAAAACTCCACCGACTCCCTCTTTACTTGCATCTGTGAAAACCAGAAATTCGATTTCTAGATCAACAACTTTCAATACCTAGGCTATGGTAAGTAGGTGCTTTAGTCAATCAAAGATATTTTGACATTCCATTATCCATACAAAATTCTTTCCTTTCTTTTTCAAAGAGGTGAGTGGGTAGGCTACCATACAAAAACCTTCTAGAAAACGTCTATAGTACCCAGCTAACCCCAAAAAGGATCGAATAACAAAGACATTTTGAGGGACCTTCTAATCCATAATGGGTTTAATATTTTCTGGGTCGACAACAATTCCTTCCTGTGATATGACATGTCCCAAGTAATTGATCCTATCTTTGTAGAATTCACACTTACTATAATTTTCATATAATTGATGTTCTCGCAAAGTTTGTAGCACCATCCGAAGGTGTTCGATATGTTCTTCCATATTTCTGGAATATATCAAAATATCATCGATGAATATCAAAAAAAACTTATCAAGGTACTTATGAAAGATATTTTTCATGAGACAAATGAACGTGGCAGGAGAATTGGTGAGAATGAATGGTAACACCACGAACTCATAGTGTCCATAACGAGTATGAAATGTGGTTTTGCATATGTCTTCATCCTTGATGCGGATTTAGTGATACCCAGACCACAATTCTATCTTAGAAAACACCGTTGCAACTTTAACCTGGTCAAATAGATCATCTATGCACGACATAGTGTATTTATTCTTAACGCTGAGTTTATCAAGTTGTCAGCAAGCTATGTACTAATCGTTAGTGATTGTGACGACTCCGTTGGTCATGTGGTAGATTGAAAAGGTTTACTTCTCGCTCTTGCAAAACATTATTTCAAACAGAACCTGGAATTTGGACAAGAGAAGCGACAGGGGATCTGCAAGATCAAGAGTTTCAGCATATTGGGCGGAGGTTTTCTGGGTATGTTCTGGTTCTCATTGCTCTAGTATCAAATTTAAGTTTCTCTGTTCATATACCGTCAATGAACTCAGGAGTTCTTACCGGCCCTGCAGAGTTGTTGTCGTTTCAGGTTAGCTTTTTCTTTTTTTATGGTTTTCATGTAATGATCGAGGGGGTTCATTTCAAAATTCTGCTTTGTTTTCATAGCCCAGCCCATCATCCCTACCTGTATTTCAATTATGTCATAAGGTATGGGTTAAGTTTCTACTTATGTTATGATTATGAAAGTCTGGTCCTTGGTAATTCTCTTAAGATGCTTTTCCAGCACCTCAGTCATGTATGTTGGTATAGGTAAAATCTGTGCTTTGCAAAGATTTTTGATGGTCTGCTCCGAAATTTGGTTCTCTTCATTCCGAACAGTCTGGTTAAGCCTTGTCTTTACACTCAAAAGCTTAAGGGAAAAATAGATGTTTGGTTCCTTAATGTCTCCTGCCATTCCAGTTTTGTCCATCAATATAAATGGAACTCAAACTGCATTACGATTTCTTGCTGTTTCAAATCCTTTTCTTGTGTGGGGAAAGAGAAGTCTCTTCAAATTTGGAATTACTATTATCTTAAGTCTCAATTTCTTTGGGTCAATCGAAAATTCAGTGGCATTGTGCATACTGTATTTACTCTCTAGAAAACAATTCTACTGTCAATTCAATGGAGAAAGTATTTTGGAAATGAGAAGGAACAATATGTTAATTTTCAAAAGATTGAAACACACAATCCATATCCCACTATTCAGGTAAATCAGAAACATTTGGAGTTTACTATATATCTTAAGTTTTACATAATTGCTACTGTTCGATATACAGGGTCTCTGTCAGTCATAAGTTCAGATAGTATCACTCAGGGCAGAATGACAAAAGGCAAAGGGAGGAAGTTACAACCACCTCAGGTAGCTGGTCCAAGCAAAAGAGGAAGAAAGAGTAATCAGTAGACTCTAGAAAATATTGCAAATATTTACGACATAGGGATTCCAAAGTATATTCGTAAAACTATTTAGGGTTGGGAAATGGATAGTGATGATGACGATGATGATCTTCAAGAACAAAAGGAAAGAATGGATTTTATCTCTGACCCAAGAAATACAAGAGGAAGAGTTTCTTTATTCCAACAATCAGTCAAGACATATTGGAAAATCAATTGTGTTTTAGCAAAGGCGATGTTGAGTATGCAAGAAAAGCAAGCCAATCCTTCAATGCTTTTTGAGCTCCAGCAGATGAAACGGGATATGTGGAAAATGACCAAGGCTCAAATACAAGAAAATGCGCGAATAGGAAGGATTAAACAACAACTCGTGAACATGCAACAAGCTGATATGCCAGGGTCAAATGCAAAGGACCCGACACCTGTTGATTCTTCAGATGGTTGACACTTTAATGAATTCAGTTTTGTATGTTTTTTGAAGATATTAAGTATAGTCTGTGTTTTATTTGTAGTTTTTGTGGAAATAGTAAAGGGATATTAGCTGTCAATAGAAGGAAAAAAAATACCAAATTTGGTTGGCTTATAACTCTCTGAGGTGGCCAACACACTTGGTTTCCTTCGGGCAGGTTGAGGCTACCAATAAGTGACATTTGTATAGCAACTTGCTCTTTACAAAATAGAAAATAGATAGGTCCTACGAAATTTACAAAAAAGAAGA
>JAXQQM020079272.1:0-158710 GCA_034641835.2 Pinus albicaulis
GCATGCGATGAGTGCAATGGGAGCACGGATGTCAGGGCATCTCAAGAAAGGATAACTTGCACCAGTGCTTGAGAGCTCTGTAGCACTGACAAACGTGAAAAGTGCGGTTTTTTGGCCGTAATTTTTTTATTTATTTAACCCTGTTCCGGTGTGTTATCCTCTTGTATTTTACAGATTTCACTAGATGACTGTGGATGTTTTACAAGCAACTAAAGATAGCATTATTTGCCTATCAGCTATCGTTAGAAATCTCACTGCCTTCATCATCCTAAGTTTGACTATTTTTCACTAAACTGTCCTATCTTTTGCCTTCTCAAAATTTCACCCTGTTGCTCTAAGAAAACTCCATTTTTTGGGCTTATTTTCCTCATTCTATCACCTCACGTGCACCCTCATTCATCCCTTTTTCCCCTCTAAAATCCATTTTTATTTCCCCTAAAAAACAATCCTAAACACCCCTTATCCATCATTTTCCCCTAAAGCGTTTTTAACAATGTAAAAGTTCCTTTTACATTGTTTAAATTTACCTTTTTAGCCTATCAGACCCTTAAAAACTTATAAAAACTCAGTTTTTGTAATAAAACCCGCCCTTTTTTGTAAATATTGGCCTTAAGCCCCTTTTCGACCTAACACCTTAGCCCCTCACTCATATGACCCTAACCTCGGCCTTCCGCTATTCTCTTAAGCCCCTTTCTTTCTCAGCCTTCGGTCCCCATTACCCCCACAGGACCATTTCCTCTGCCTATTCTTAAGCCCCTTTCCCCATACAACTACATTTCCGCCCTTTCATTTTATTTACCCCCTGCAAACCTTATAATAGCCCCCTAAACCGTTGAAACATTAAATCGGGCCCTGCTCTCCACTAACTTCGCCGCCCATTCACCTTGCGCCATTTGTCCACCGGGTCCCATCTTCCCAAACCTACACCTTGTTCCCAGGCTCTATCCGCACCGTCGATCTCGTTCCTCAAAATCGGACGGTCCAAATCCTATATCACGCGGAAAATAGTGTCGAAGGTTAAAACCCTCAACCTGCACGAAATGGGCGATTTCGCCCTACCACACGGCAATCGATCAATGGAATCACATCCAATTGACCTGAAACCACTTACCGCTCATCACCCGCGCGATAAACCACCCTGGTTTTCTGAAACCGCCTTTTCCTCCTCATGCCCAAATTCAAATCTCTCCGCTCCTGTTTGAATTTTCCCATGGTTCCGCCTTCGGAACCATGCCCCTCTACTCCATTTCTCCTCTGCAAATGCCTCCCGACAGCTCCACACCCGAAAAAATGTAGTTTGAACCCTCCCGCAGGTTTTTAAATTAACGTTTGATTGTATTTATTGCAGGTTTTTAATGGCAGTGATGCCCAAAGGGGCATTCCAATGGTCAAAATAACCTCTGGATGATGATCCAAGAGGTAAAATCACAAAATAAGGGCCGGGAGGGGTAGATTAAAGTTTACCCTCGATGAATCATGATCATCGATGAGTTATTAAACCCTCTAGCACATAAAGACCACCTCCCTGCACACAGACAAAGCAAACAAATAGTGAAACAGTGAAGGAAATGAAGACTGAAAGGATTAATGGCCTAATCCTAAACCAAAAGAAAAAACAGAGGATTAGCCACAAAGACAGTGATGAATGGATGAAAGTCAAAGGTTTAAAAGCAAAAGATGAATAAACAACCATAAATCATAATGAAGGATAAGGACAGTAAAGGAGATTATAAAGGTTAAATCAAAGTTCAAAAGCCTAATATAGAGTGTTATGATTAAAAAAAAGGCAGATCAACCCAAAGACAGCTTCGAATGACTCAAAAAAGGAGAAATTACTTCTCCAAAGACAAATTTTCCAGCTACAACATGTTTTCTTTCAATAAAGGCATCAGGTAGTTATTACACAGTCAGAGATATTTTGAAGCAGCTCAACAGCTATTACAAAGCCTTTAAAGTCAATATTTCAACTAAAATAACTTAGAAGTTAAGACAAAATTATTATTTTAGAGTAACTCTTTCAGATATTTTTACCTTGGGCCTTGCATGGTCTCAAAGGTCAAAAAATTATTAACTCTGTAATAAATAGCATTTAAACACCCTAGATTGGCAACACCTCCACATTTTCATATAAATATTGCATGTGAGATTCATTTTAAATGTTGGTTACTTGATGTTATTGGACTGATTCTTGCTGCTGAGTCAAATTGAGGAATGCTAGATTGAACTGAAGAAAGCTCTGAGTTGCAGAGAGCTATTGTACATGGAGTATTGTAACTGTTTTTATCATCAATAATACAAGCACGTTCATAGGATCCTTGAGCTATATCAATGGTGAAGTTTTCCTAAATTGTCATTGTTTTCTCTTATGTCTTCCATTATGTCCATTTTTCTCTGATAAAGAAACAAAAGTTTTAGATTAGGATTTATTGTTTCAGCACCCTATTTCTGTATGAATTCTTTATACTTGTGTTTTCTTCTACAAGGTCTGATTGGAAGATTATTAGTTCCCTTCTAGTTACATCTGGTTTGTTGTCTTGGGAATGATTCAATAGAGTGAAACCAAGGAAGTTGTGGTGAACCCATGTTTCCTTGAGTAAGACTTGAGATATTGTTTTAAGACCTTTCATTAAAAGTACACTTACTAAAGTCTTAAACCAGAGAAGTTTATGGTATGCCGTGCCCTCTGATTTTCCTTGAAATGTTTCTTTGAAGAGTCTTTAAGAGTTTGTCAAAAGCAGATTAGATTATTTTTGTTTGATCTTAAGCTGCTCTTATTGTTATCTTACATGTTTTCTTTATCTGAAAGTAGTTCTTGAATTACTAGATTATTGGCTTAGAGGTTTTCTTATTAAATTTTGTCCAAAGAATTCTATGGTTTGCCCTGTCCATTGGCCTGCTCCAAATAGTTACCTTAAAAGGATTTTCTTTTCTAAGTAGAGCTAGAAGATTCTTAACTAACTATAGCTTTGCTACTTTCACAACTTACTATTGTTTCATATCACAACCTAATCTAAAGAATCTATTTGATATAGTTAGCTTTCCCTATGGATACCCTTGCAGAGTTGATGAACAATTAAATCCTTTAATGATTCCATATCCCAACGGATTAATGTTTTCTCACAATTTATTTGTTCGGTTGAAACATTCCCTCAATTAGTCACACCATTGACCCTTCAATCTATTAATTAATCCAACCAAAAACAACAAGTCCTTAGAACTTCATAACTAGCCTAAAATCATAAACAAAGAGCACAAAGATATATCAATTGAAAACACCTTTATAGAGAGATCCCTCTCTGATCCAGGAAGGCTAGGTCCTAGGATTCCAAATTGGTTTTGATATGGCCACTACAACATTTTTTCTTGCCACTCTTGCAAATTACAGGGAGCCAACATAGTGGCGACCATACTGGAGAGTACTAAGTAATAAACATTTCAGATTCACTCAACACTCATAAAACCTCATTAGTCTAAGATGAATCAAGTATTTTCTAAGAATGGTTTCTGATTGATGATGGTGGACAACAATCATTTATAACACAAGAAAAAATCCTCCACCTAGTGACTCCACTAATTTTCCATTAACTCCACTAGGAAACTTACCCTATCATCAAAAAATTAAACAATACCCAATCAGAAATACTTTGTGGATTAAGCATCTCTTTTACAGATTGGTTTGTGTCTTAAGAATGTTATACCTCTAAAAAATATTTCTGACTTGTTGGGTCGAAAATCCTGGCTTCTAGAAGAATCCATACTAGATCCCATCCTGACCCAAATCCTTCTGCAATAGTTGACAATCCTGAAAGCATCCTTAGGAAGTCTCCTACATCTAAAAACCCAAATATTGATAGACCAATCCACAGAGCAATTTCTTTCCCTGAGAACCTTATAAACTTACAAAATACCCAAGTTGACTTACTTCATAGAAGAAGCTTATCTAGAAACAAGCCACATAGTGGTATAGACTAGATAAATCTTGAGCTTGTAGACTCACAACAAAGTAGTAGTAGGAAGGCCTTCCCCTCCACTCCTCATAATTTCCATTTTCTCCAAAACTTTGGCTTCTCTCATCCTACATCTACTCAACATCACCGTGTTGGTCCAAGTACTTCAACTACACCCACCCATACGTCCACTGTTCAAACCACTCCACTTCATCACCTTCCTCCACTTGTTAACCCTCCATTGTTTCCACAAGCTCATATCATGGCAACATGGTATGCTTCCTTAGTCCTTCCTTTACCTCTAGTTGCTCTACCACAAGACTATCAGTCCAAAATTCCATTATATGATGCTAGTAGTTATACTACATCTCAACAACAGGTGAACAGAATGAATGACTACTTTGACAGACAAGAAATAGATGATGAAACTATTAAACTTAGAATGTTTACTCAAAGCTTAGGGGGAGAAGAAAGAAAATGGTTCAAAGGCTTAACCCCTAATAGTATTAATGATCTTCCTGCTTTTCATCAACTATTCCTAAACAAATGGGAAGTCAAGATAAATCCCCTCCAAATCCTATCATAAACAATGACCTTAAAATAAATGCTGGAGAGAGTTTCCAATATTATTGCACTAGATTCAATAGTGTTTATAATACACTCCCTCCACAAATGAAACCCCCACGAGCATTAGCCTTAATGAATTTTCCTGAAGGATGACTCATACATGTGTTATCAATTAAGGGAGAGAGAACCCCTCACATTAGAAGATATGCAGAAAGGGGAAGTAAGTGTAGAAGCTAACCTAAATGACAAAAGGGCTAGATTGAAATTAGAGAAAAAGGTTACCTACAAAGATGAAGCTGGACCCTCCACATTAGATTCCAAAATTGATAGTCTGGTTAGAACCATGGGGATGATGATGGAGAGAATTAACATGAATGAGAGAGCTTACCCTAAAGAAAACCAAACAGCTCCTAAAAATAAAAATAAAATCATAATAAAAAATTTAGAAGGAATCCCCCCCAAATTAGACAAAGAGGTCCTGATCAACAAGTCAGACCTGTTTTTCAACAAAACTATGTTGATGAATATGAGGGAGTGTTTTGAAGAAACAGAGGGAAATCAAATAAACTTATTGGGAGTAAACAACGAGGATACTGTGTTCCTAACTGAAGAAGAACAAGGCATACATACACTTTATGATGAAGAAAGCCTAGAGTCTGAAGATTAAAAACAAGGCTTTGAAAATTCTATAATGGAAGTACATAGACAATATGACCTTAGGAGTAAAAATAATCAAGACACTCCAAAAAATAAAACCTCTAAAATTTATTCTAAAAACAATTCTGAAAATATTTCTAAAAAGACAACAGACGACAATAAAGCAGTGGCTGAAGTTTCTGATAAAAACAAAGGAAAAAACAGTCAAATTAAGGACAAACATAGTGGTGAACAAAGTAGCACTAGAAACTCAGTTAATTCTCCTAGTAAAACTATTTTAACTGTTGTCCATAATAAAAACCAGCAAGCTGAATTTGCTAACAAAACAGTGACCAAGAAGGCTGATTTAAACGTTTTAAAAACTCAAATACCTTTCAGCATAGAGAGTTAAATTTCCAAAATCAAGATCCCTGTTCCTCTTACTGAATTAGTCACCCAAGATTTATATAAAACCCAACTTTTGAGAGCTTTAAACATATGAGAACAAACGTATTCTGTCAATGTGATTGTTGACAAGCCTAAACTTATGTTTGGACCAGAAGTAGAAGGAAATTTTCAAAAAGGAGGTGTTCCCCCTTTTTATGTCAGTCTAAGCATCCATGATAAGATTTTTCATAATGCCATGTTTGACTCAGGAGCCTCCCACAACCTTATGCCAAAAGTAGTGATGGAGAGATTAGGCCTTGAGATAAATATACCTTACAAAGATTTATACTCCTTTGATTCTAGCAGAGTTAAATGTCTAGGCCTAATCAAATATTTATGTGTAAAATTAGCACAAATACCAGCCAAGAGCTTAGTTATGGACATTTTAGTGGTTGATATACCTTATAAATATGGCATGCTCCTTTCAAGGTCATTGGGTGCTAAACTCCAAGGTACCCTGCAGATGGATATGACTTATGCAACCACCCCTATCCTTAGTCAACCAAGAAGACTATATAGGGAAACACACATGAAATACATGGTTAGTAGTCAAGCAAAACCAAACAACTCCCCAATTTATTCTATTCACATAGACCTTGACTCATTCATTCTTTATAATGATGAAAATATTAATGAGAAAGGAGAAGGAGATGACAAACTAGCAATAGGAAAAGAGGTAAGGAAAGAGGAAACGTTAAAATAGTTTGCTAGCTCAGAACATCACCACCAACATGATGAAGATCATAGGCAACAAACCAACCATCAACACAGGGCTGATTATGACAAACAAGATAAAACTCATCATAATGAAAACTTATAGGAATAGAGTAAAAATGAATATAACGCAGATCCTAAAAAACAACATAGTGACAGCCACAATAAACAAGACAAAGAGGAAAGAAATGACTTTAATAACAAATCTAAAATTGAATGTCTTTGGAGTATGAGTTTTGATGG
The DNA here is from genome assembly GCA_034641835.2 of Pinus albicaulis. Classification (NCBI taxonomy): domain Eukaryota; kingdom Viridiplantae; phylum Streptophyta; class Pinopsida; order Pinales; family Pinaceae; genus Pinus; species Pinus albicaulis. The sequence goes on from JAXQQM020079272.1 coordinate 6,555, forward strand.
GTCTTGCAGCAAAACTAGTTCAGGAGCAGGAATATGGGTACATAACATAGAAAATAATCATGTTGAGGGCCATTCATACAAACTAAACTTTCAATGCACAAATAACATAGCTGAATATGAGGCTCTCCTCTTAGGACTGCAATTATTGAGAAAATTAGGAGCCAAGAGGATAACTGTTCATGGAGACTCAAAACTGATTATTCAACAAGTGAGTGGAGAATATACTTCCAGACATCCAAGATTACAAGCATATAGAGATGATGATGTTGACCTCTTGAAAACATTCATAGAATATGAGCTTAACTTTGTCTCTAGAAACCAAAACATTCTTGCCAATGGTTTAGCATTTGCTGCTAGTACATGTCAAAAACCTTATGAGAGCAAACAATACACAGTCCAAGTAAAATATAGACTAGCAGTCCCTAATAATATCAAAAATTGGCAAGTCTTTGAAGGAGATAACCAGATAGAGGATTTCCTACAGTCCAGAAATTGGTTTGAAATGATCAATTCAGACTCAGAGTATGAAGAAGATTTTCCTATTGAGGAACAAACTTATGATGAAGAAACTCCTGACATTGTTGATATGAACATTGTTGATATAAATCTGTTAACCAAAAAACACCCACAGAAAACAGAGCTGAGCACTAATTTAGAACAGGAAGATTTTGAAGTGCTACAGTCTAACACTGATAACTTGCTAAAGGGACTGGTGCCTCTAGAAGAATTGTTTGAATTTAATGATGATTCCAAAAAGACAAAAATGAAACCCATTGAAACTGAAATAGAAGAGTGCAATATAGGGAGTAAAGAAGAGCCCAAAATGATTAAATTATCCAAAACACTGCCAGCTCATATAAAACTGAAATATCTTGAGCTTTTTAAATAATTTTATAATGTTTTTACTTGGAGTTATGAGGACTTAAAATCATATGATACAGAGATAATTCAGCACAAGATACCCCTAAAAGAAAACCAGAAACCTTTTAGACAAAAATTGTGCAGAATAAACCCTGTGCAGTTGCCTCTAGTTGAGAAAGAGATAAAAAAAATGTATGATGCTGGAATCATAATCCCAGTGAGATACTCAGACACGGTATCCAATCTTGTATCTGTGAGGAAGAAAACAGGAGAAATAAGGCTTTTCATAGACTTTAGAAACTTAAACAAAGCCTCTTTAAAGGACAACTACCCGTTGCCAAATATGGATCATATCTTACAAAGGGTAGTGGGTTCTAAGAGAATTTCTTTGCTAGATGGCTTTCCAGGATACAACCAAGTATTGGTACACCCTGATGATCAACTTAAAACAAATTTCACTACACCTTGGGGCACTTTCATGTATGTGAAAATGCCCTTTGGTTTAATGAATGTTGGTGCCACATTCCAAAGAGCCATGGATATTTCTTTCTTAGAATAAATAGGCTTCTTCATTCTGATATATTTAGATGAAATCATTGTCTATTCCAAAAGATATGAACAACACCTTGCTCACTTAAGAAAAGTATTTGAGAAATGTAGAAAGTATGGTCTATCCTTAAACCCCAAGAAAACTTTATTTGGTCTCCAAGAAGGCAAAATTCTAGGCCATATCATATTAGAAGAGGGAATAAAGATAGACCCAAAAAGGATTGAAGGAATATTGCAAATCAATCATCCTAGAAATATCAAAGAACTGCAATATTTCATTGGAAAGATTAATTTCTTAAGAAGGTTCATACCAAACCTTTTTGAACTCCTTAGAAACATAAAAAAGCATGATAAAAATGGAAACAAGAGTAAAATAGACCATTGATGCAAAGCAACCCTTTGAACTGGTTAAAAAAGCACTCACTCAAACACCAGTTCTCATTAGCCCTAATTTTACCAAAGATTTCTTCATCTTCTCCTTTGCATCAGAACATAAGTTGTTGTTGTCCTACTTCAGAAAAAAATAAAAGGACAAGAGCAGCCCATTGCATTTTTCAGCAAAGCATTAAGAGATGCACCTCTGAAATACAACATAATGGAAAAATGGGCTTTTTCCTTAATCAAGGCCTTGAAATACTTCAGAGTTTACATTTTACACTCTCACATCATTGCTTTTGTTCCACACACAGTTTTCAAAGACATTTTAACACAAGATCCTGATGGCAAAAGAGGAAAGTGGAGTCCTGTTATATTAGAATATGATTTAGAAATCAGACCCACTAAACTGGTCAAAGGACAAGGACTTGCAAAACTTATGGCTGAATCAAATCTGAAAGCCTTAGATATGAATATGGTTGATGTTTTAGAGGAACAAGAAGAATCCACAACCCCTCATGTTGAAGAATTATTGTTGAATTCAGTTTGGTATACTAATATTTTATATGTACTCTTCTATCTTAATGTTCCTCCTGGTTTATCTAAGACAAAGGAAAGATTCTTGAAGTTAAAAGTTGTAAATAACTGCATTATAGATAAATGGTTATATTGGAAAAATTCTAGTGGTGTATTTCTTAAATGTTTGTCTGAGAATGATGTAGAGAAGATCAAGCATGAGTTTCATGAAGGAGAATGTGGAGGCCACCTCTATTGGAAAACAACTGTCAACAAAATCCTTAGAGCTGGTTACTATTGGCCCACCCTCTTGCAAGATATACATAAATTGGTAGTTGCCTGCCACAAGTGTCAAATCTTTGAAGGCAAAAGAAAACTCTTACCCTTACCTTTGCATCCTATTTCTGTTGAAGCTCCTTTTCAACAGTGGGGCCTAGACTTCATTGGGGAAATCCATCCTTATTCATCTGCCAAACATAAATGGATCCTCACAGCAACCAATTACTTTACAAAATGGATAGAGGTCATCCCATCTAGAACTGCTACTGATCTAGTCATCATTAAATTCCTTGAAAACCATATTTTGTCTAGATTTGGTTGTCCTAGAAAGATTATCACTAACAATGCTGCTGCCTTTAGATCCAAGAGGATGGTGGAATTTTGCCACAAATATCAGATCACATTGGGTCATTCCACAGCTTATTACCCTCAAGGTAATGGGCTGGCAGAATCCTCAAACAAAAGTTTGATAAACATCATCAAGAAATTGCTGGAAGGGAATCAAAAGTCAAGGCACAACAAGCTAGTACATGCATTATGGGTAGACAGGTTAACATGCAAGAAATCAATGGGAATGTCTCCCTACCAGCTACTTTATGGAACAGATGCAATTTTTCCAACAAGCGTAGGAGTTTCAGTCATGAATCTAATCTAGGAAGTACAGTTTGAAGAAAATGAAATGATAAGAAGGATAAATCATACTATAAAGTTGCAGTAAACCAAAGAAGAAATCTATAATAGAACACAATTAGTGCAAGAAAGCATCAAGAAGCTATTTGACAAAGGGACAAAAGCAAATGATTTCAACATTGGTGACAAAGTGCTCAAATGGGACTCAAGAAGAGAAGACAAGGGAAAACATGGTAAGTTTGAAAATCTATGGAAAGGTCCCTACATTATCCATTCTGCGATAGGCAACAATGCAATTTTCTTATAGGAAATGGATGGAACAGAAATTTTTGGAATTCTTGTCAATGGTAGGATGCTCAAACATTATTTTCATTAAGATGCCTAAGTTTAGAGCTTTATCCATTGTATATAACATTTTTTAAAGAAAGATGAGAAAAAAAATACAAAAATAGAAAAACAAAGAAAAAGAGGGTAGAAAAAGAAAAGGTATAGCCCCATACCAAAAAGAGTTTGGCTAAAAGTGTGCAAGTCCAAATGCCACTACTTGAGGAGAGAAGCCTTATTTAGTCATACATCCTAATCATGACTAAATCAGTTTTAAATTTCTGTTGACAGGTTAGTGAATGAGGATTTGCCAAACTATCTAAACTTGGTTTATCAGTAAGGCTGGATTAGATTAGGAAAAGAAATTGGTTCCAAAGCTCAAAATCTGAACCAAGATAGAAAGAGAGGGATAAAAAGAAAATTCCAGATTTCAGCCCTCAAAATTTTTTGTTAAATTTCTGCATGATAAATTTTGTATGCAGACTTGTACAAAGCACCGTTTCTCATAAAAAATTAGAGTATCCAATCCTGATTTGGTTATGTTTTCAATTTTTGTTTTATATTAGAGAATGAAAATCTGTTAAACAGTTTAATATTGACAGATAGTTATAATAGGTAGAGAAATAAATGAGTTCATCAGTTTAATCTGAACTCTTGGATGATATAAGTGTAGAATTTGTTTAGTTTCCTATTTTCAAAAGAAAATGATGTCAAGGGTAGGCTAATTCAAATGCACCCAATGAAGAAAAAATGTTAGAAAAAGTAATATGGGTAGGTAGAAGTTTAGTTGGAATTAATCATGTTATGGTTTGGATGCTAAAAAATCACTTCTTCAAAGCAGCAAGTCATCAAGTTATAAAAGAGTTTCTGTGAAGGTTCAAATCAAGGCACTGGTCTACTTCTTCCAGAGATTTGATCTCTGAGGTTCTTGACACCTCCTAAAGGAGTTTCCCTCCCCAATTGGAGCCACTGTTAGCAATCTATAATTTTTTTCTGATATCAAAAGATGACTAAATGATGATTTTTGATTTCTAGAAAAAGTATTTGAGAAACACTGTGAGTTCTAGAAATCTCACTGCCTTCATCATCCTAAGTTTGACTATTTTTCATTAAGCTTTCTTATCTTTTTCCTTCTCAAAATTTCACCCTGCTGCCCTGATAAAACTCCATTTTTTAGGCCTAATTTCATCATTTCATCACCTCACCTACACCCTCATTCATTCTGTCTTTCCCCTCTAAAACCCATTCTTCTTTCCCTTAAAAACCCTCATAACCCCCTTATTCGTTACTTTCCTCTAAAAAACATTTAAACAGTGTAAAATTCCTGATCTTTAAATTGTTTAAATTTACTTTTTAGCCTATCGGACCCTTAAAAACTTATAAAAACTCTGTTTTTATAACAGGAACCGCCCTTTTGTAAATACTGGCCCTTAAGCCCTTCTTTGCTTAAGCCCCAACCCTTTTCTCTTCCACATGACCATGACCCTCTACCTATTCCTAACCCCTTCCACCATATAACTACACCTCCGCCCTTTCATTTTATTTAAATCCCCAACCTTATAAAAAACCCACCCAAAACTTCAAAAAACAATTAAAACGCAGGCCCGCTTCTCTTCCACCTGCTCAGTTTATCAAGAAATCTCCATCGTTGATCAGGATATATTCCCCCGATCCAACGGTCATCCTGTCTCTTACCTCAACCCCGCATATAAACCAACCCCATGCTACCCGACAAACCTGCATACGTCACCAAGCTGGTCCCCACCTATACTGGGCTCGACTCCATAGATCTGCACCCAGATCCCCAAAGCCTTCCACACCGTCGATCTCACCTCTTGAGATCCGACGGCTGAGACTGTATATCGCACAGATTCTTGTGCCAAGCTTTAACGGCCCTAACCCACGTAAAAAATGCGGTATTGAATCTGACACGCGTTAACCAATAAATGGAATCCTGTAGCCCCCACCCAATACCACTTACCGCTCTCAACCCACGCGATAACCACCATGGTTTTCCCAAAACCACCTTTCTCCTCTCTGCGCAAAAATTTACATTATTTTCCTCTGTTTGAATTTTCTCATGATTTTGCCTCCGGAATCATGCCGTTGCACTCCCTCCTCCTCTGCAGATCGCCCCCAATGCCTTAGAAACCCAAAAAATGCAGTTTAATCCAATCACGCAAGTTTTCAACTAATTTTGTTTGTGTCTTGTGCAGGTTTTAATGGCAGTAGTGTCCAGAGGGGCATTCCAATGGTAAAGTAACCTTTGGATGATGATCCAAGAGGCAAATACGTAAAAAGACGGCCAAGGGTTTACATAAAATACTTAACCCTCGATGAATCATGATCATCGATGGGTTATAAACACTTATACCATGAAAAGATCCTCCCTGTGCACAAAGAACAGCTACAGTCAAAGAAGAAATGAAGAAACAAATACAAAGGATTAGCCAAAGTAGACGGTGATTAAAGGATGAAAGTCGAAAATTTCAAAATAAGAGATAAAGGAAAAAAGAGTCATAAAACAAAATGATAGATAAAGACAGTGAGGCAGATTATGAAGGTTAAATAAAAAATCATATTCCTATTTACTGAGTTTTGTGATTAAACTAAGACAAATTAACCCAAAGACAGCTTCGAATAACTCAACAAAGAAGCAATTACTTCCCCAAAGACATATTTTCCACCTACAACATGTTTTCTTTCAATAAAGGCATCAGGCAGTTATTGCACAGTCAGAGATATTTTAAAAGTAGCTCAACAGTTATTACAAATTTATTACCAAGCCTTCAAAGTCAAATATTTCAACTAAATTAACTTAGAATTTAAGACATAAGTTATTATTTCAAAGTAACTCCTTCAGATATTTTTACCTTGGGCCTTTCATGGTCTCAAAGGTCAAAAATCATTAACTCTATAATAAATAACATTTAGACACCCTAGATTGCTAGAACCTCCTCATTTTTCACATAAATATTGCTTATGAGCTTCATTTTAAATGTTGGTTACTTGATGGTTATTGGACTGATTTATGCTGCTAAGCTAGTTGAGGAATGCTAGACTGAACTGAAGAAAGCTCTAAGTAGCAGAGAGATATTGTACATGGAGTACTGTAACTAGTTTGATCATCAATAATACAAGCATGTTCATGGGATCCTTGAGCTATATCAAGGGTGAAGTTTTCCTAAATTGTTATTGTTTCTCTTTATGTTTTCCATTATGTTCATTTTTCTCTAATGAAGAAGAAAAAGATTTAGATTAGGATTTGTTGTTTCAAGCACCCTATTTTTGTCTGTATTCTTCATACTTATGTTTATCTCTTCAAGGTCTGATTGGAAGATTCTTAATTACCTTATAGTTACATCTGGCTTGTTGTCTTGGGAATGATTCAATAGAGTGAAACCAAGGAAGTTGTGGTGAACCCATGTTTCCTTTGAGTAAGACTTGAGATATTTTTTTAAGACCTTTCTTTAAAAGTACACTTACTAAAGTCTTAAACCAGAGAGGTTTATGGTATGCCCTACCCTTTGATTTTCCTTGAAATGTTGGTTTGAAGAGTCTTTGAGAGTTTTTCAAAAGCAGATTAGATTATTTTTGTTTGATCTTAGGCTACTCTTATTGTTATCTTACATGTTTTCTTTATCTGAAAGAGTTCTTGAATTACTGGATTGTTGTCTTAGAGGTTTGCTTATTAAAGTTTGTCCAAAGAAGTCTATGATTTTCCCTGTCCTTTGGCTTGCTCCAAAGAGTTACCTTAAAAGGCTTTTCTTGTCTAAGTAGAGATAGAATATTCTTAACGGACTATAGCTTTGTTGCCTTCACAACTTATTATTGTTTCATATCACAACCTAATCTAAAAAATCCAATTGTTATAGTTAGCTTTCCCTATGAATACCCTTGCATAGTTGATGAAAAATTAAAACCTTTTATGACCCCATAGCACAATCGATAATGTTTTCTCATAGTATATTTGTTCAGTTGAAACATTCCCTCAATTAGTCACACCATTGATCCTTCAATCTATCAATTAATCCAACCAAAAACAAAAAGTCCTTAGAACTTGATAACTAGCCTAAAATCATAAACAAAGAGCACAAAGATCTATTAATTGAAAACACCTTTATAGAGAGATCCCTCTCTGAATCCAGGAAGGCTAGGTCCTAGGATTCCAAAGTGGTTCTGATGTAGCCCCTGCAGCATTTGTTTGTAATATTCCAAAATTTAGCCTTCATCTAAATGGAATATTATAGTTGGATTTATCACTAGGTAGGTGAATAAATGGGTAGGGAGGCCCATTAACCTCTTTATAAGGAATAATAACACTCCTAATGTGAAAGGAGGAAGAATAAGAAGCTAATTTGAGCACCCTTGGGTGTGAACAGGGATGGGATCATGATGATTCAGTCAAATTTGATTAAGTCAACAAAGTTGTTTAGATACATTGAATCTCCTTGATGAACAACACAGTTTGGGTGGAGGACAACTTGCATGAGCTTGGTGGCACATGTGGATGGGACCTAATGTGAAGAGGTTCACTTTCTATATATGGATAGGATGGAAACCTTTGTTATTCATGTTTTGATATTATCATTTGATATTGGTCTGCTTAGACTATTGCTTCCTCTTACTATTTAGCAGGGTTGTTGTGTTGTTTAGCACCGGGTGTTCCCGATCAGGAATACCACCTCTTCCCTTGAGAGGCCTCTTGGGAGAGTTTTTCATTGCATTACTCCACATCTAGGATTGAGGCTAAGCATCAGTCTTCAGCTACATCATTATTTTTGCAGAGAATAGTGCTGCGTTGCAGGGTGTTGTAGTGGAGGATTGATAACACCACTTCCGGGTCTATTTCTCGGTAGAGGTAGCTTTCCTTCTCTTGAGAGATCATCTAGGAGGATTTCTGGGTTCATTTCAAATCTTGGCAGCTGGCCACACTATTCCTCATCTTCTACAACACAGTCCCTTGCAAGAACTGTGTCATTTTTCATAGAGCTACAACAGCAGGGTTTAAGCCCTTGTTTTTGAGCTAGTTTCCTAGGGAAAGGGCCACCCCTTCTCCCGGAAAGCTAGAGGAATGGATTCTCATCCCTCTATTGTATTATTCAGCTATGTTCATGTAATTTTTTATTAATACTACTTTATTTTAGAGTTGAATATTCAGATCTTCTCTTTTTGTACTCAAGCTTTCAAGAAACCCTTGTCGGGTTATCTTTATAATGTATTAAGGAGGCCAGATCTTTATTTTCTTAGCATATTGTTCAATAAAGTTCTAGATATATTATTTTCTATCATATGGTTGTAGAAACCCTCAGAAAATAATGCTATCATTTTCTTTATAAATTCTGCATGGCTTAAGTCATGGGATTTGGCTATTTTAAAGCTTATTTGAGGTCAGGAGGATTGTTTAACCTATCAAAAGAGATTTTTTTTTGTTCCTCTTTTGTATATGAGGGCCTAATTATATATCTAAGGGAACCAAGCATTATTTCTCTCATTTAAAGTGTGAATCTCCATAAACAACATTTTCAGGGTCAAATTGCTGCATTTTCCCCACTTGGGAGGATGTAGAAGTGCTTATTTTTGCCGTTGTTTCATTAATTTGATGGAAATGTGTTTCTCAACACAGTTTATGACCTAATTTCTCCTTACTATTCCAGTATTGTGCTTATGCACTTCTACATTCCCATTTTGGGATATTATAGTGGTATCAGAGCATAATCTTGGCTCAGCCTATGAATCTCAGCCGTTATGCTATCAAGAGAAGAATGAGAAGATAAAATGTGCAGAAAGGAAAAAACTCCATTATGTGGAGGAAGGAAGGAGCAGAGGCTCTCAAATATTCTTCCAAAATCTATGTAGAGCATCAAAGAAGATCTTAAGAATATGAGAGGGGAGATGGAATCCCTGAAGGAGTTTGAATCTAGAGCCAGATCTAGATTTGAACATCATAGGTGTGAGAATGAAGCTACACCATATTGTGCATAGTGCAGTCAAATGACTAGATCTATCATGAGAGAAATGTAAGAAGGAGTAATGCCTAAGAGGGAAACTCTTAGTGACTTCCTTCAGGATTATGAATCTCAAACTGAAAAGTTTAGAGATCATATCACTTTTCAGGAGTTTTGCAAGATCAAGGTGGAAAGGAGCAGGTAGCATGACATGGATAGATTTACTCTTATATAATTTTGATGTGTCACCAACATGTTCAGCCAGAGCTTGGGTGGAGGAGTTACACACCTATTTGTAGCAGCACCAAGTTTCTGAAGATGAAGCCATCAGATTTGCAGCGTTGAATTTTGAAGGTAAGGCCTATTCTTGGTGGGTTTTTGAGTCATTTTCATTGAAAAATGCCAATATTTCTTCTTAAGAAAATTTCACTAAGAGATTAGTGGAGAGGTTTGATTGGAGGCATTCTAAAACACTCTTGGTAGAGCCAAACAAACCAAAACTTGTGCATGGGTTGGAAGAACCTAAAAACTCAAAACCAGTTCAAAAAACTGATGGAAAAGCTCACATATTGAATAAAAAATTGATAGAGGCAAAATCTCTATCTCATACCTTTGGATAAAAGGGCATGTAGGTTCCTTTTTCAAAAGAGGATCCTCTTATTGAGCAGGAGACTGCTATTCATATTGAAGAGGAAGAGAAGGATGGGGGTTACAATGCTGTCACATCTAGAGAATATCTAGTACCTCATGCAGAGGAAGGAGGAGCACATGCTCCAATAGGAGGAATTCTTGTAACATTGCAAGAAAATCCCCAGGATCTCACATGTGGAAAAAAAAGTGCAATCAATGTGCAACATGATTGTGAGATACTACTGTTGAAAGGAGGAGGTAGGGAGGAAGCTCAACATCATTTGATAAGGAGCACCCACCCCTATCTATTTCATAGAGTTGATGAAAAGAAGAGGCAGACTGGTTTGTGCTGTGAGGGTAAGGGCAAGGTTTCCCAACCCTATGTATAGTCTACTCTTAACATTGAAGTCTCACTGCATGGAGGCATTCCACCTGGGAGGCCACCAGATCTGGAGTTGTTAAGAAGCATATTTCCATTTGGTTCACCCCTCTTAGATTCCGAAGAGGTGAAAATTTTTGAGGATTCTAGTACAGCACAGAAATTTTGGGATAAACTCAAGGAGGAGGGGTACATCCTTCTATTTTCAGCATCACCCACTCTCACTACACATACTGCGCTGACAGAAGTTGCTGTAGTGATGGAGGATGGCACATTCATGGTGCAAGGGAGCTGCTCCATAGATTTGGAGAAACAAAGGGTACTTCCTTTGAGGAAGGAATCCTCCATAAATTGGAGTAGATGGAGGCCACTCACGCTTACATTAGCCAAGATTGGGAGGTTCTTTTTGGATGGGAGCTTCTCATGGGAGGCCAACTTCCAAAGATCACTACTTATTTTTGAGCATGAGCAGCTACATGATGGGCATGGCAGCAATTTGGAGGATGAATTTGGCATGAGGGATGTCAAAGGAAAATACAACAGCATGTGGAGAGCTTCACATTGCAGATCACCAGTGCTGTCTCTTAGGAGGATTGATCCATATTGGAGGTCTCAACTCTTGGTAGAGTACTCCAAGGATCTTGGTGCTTGCATGATTCTAGATGACCCAGATGGAGATGATAGATATACGGTGGATGATGTGGTCATCTATTCTTATGCCAGAGTCTTCTTGACTACAGCTTCTAAGCTCAAGGAGAAGCTGCTACATGTAGCACATGAGGACTTCTTTTCCATGCACTTTGATGCATATCTTTCCTTGGCAGAGGAGTTCGTTTGGGAGGGCATCCAGCATGATATATTTTAGGATATGGAGAGATGCATAGCCCGGATGGTGATAGAGAGGATGTCACAGCCATTTCCCTACTCTTTGGATGTGAGGGAGAATTTCCGGTTGAGCCATTTCAGCATGTTGTACCAAGAAGGATTATCCCTTCTTGCATATTGTATGATGATGCACTTGAAGCCATTTGCAACATTGAGATTGGCTATCTTGTTGATGGTTTGTGGGGGCAGCCACATGATTTTTGGTGTGCACCATTGACACCACTTTGTACTTTCATGTTTCTATGTTATAGAACGATTGTGGCAGAAAAAAATTGGTTGGGAAAGCACTTGTTATTATTTGATTTTATGCAGGCAAAGGATGCACTGCGCTGCTTCCATGTGTGGGACCTTGATCCACTTTCCAGTTGTCATATGAAAACTTGTTTCTCTTGGTTTTTGCTTCCATGTATTGTTGATATTTTTATGTTAATGGGGAGCTTTGTTTGGAGAGTGGGATATGAGTTGGAAATGCCCATTGGGAGTATGATTCTCCCTACTTTACATGTTGTATGATTCAAGAGAAACAATGGGCAAACCATGATTTCCACATCACATATCTTTTCTTCATGTGGGAGGAACCATTTGAAAAACTTGAGTTTTTGGAGTAGGAACTTCATGGCTTATCTGTTTGGTGGGGTAGCTTGGGCCACTCTAGGAGGTCATGACATTTTTTCCCAAGATCAGCAGCAACCCCATACTTACCATAAATGGAGAGAGAAACCACTTGGATGGGAGGATCCAATCTCTCCATGCAGCCCCAACACATTGTATGAACTGGGGGTTGAGGATCTTTTTGATGAGCTACTTAGAATGGATAATTTCATTTGGATGATAGCATGGGTTTGGGAGTCTCTCATTGGTCATGAGATCCCTTATGCTTGTCATAACTGTTAGCTTGAGGAGGCCATTGGACAGCGAGAATTTTTCCACTTACACCTTCCAACATCTCATGATGTGAGCCATTTGGTTTTTCATGCTTGGGAGGGAGTATTGGAGGACAAATTTATTGCAGATTGTTTTGAGAAGTGGTGGGAACTATTGATGAGGAGGCCACAAGAGGAGGAGGGGAGGCATTTTTCTCTCCTTATATAGTTTCTTGAGGACAAGTAACATTTTGGAGGGGAGGATTGTAATATTCCAAAATTTAGCCTTCATCTAAATGGAATATTATAGTTGGATTTATCACTAGGTAGGTGAATAAATGGGTAGGGAGGCCCATTAACCTCTTTAGAAGGAATAATAACACTCCTAATGTGAAAGGAGGAAGAATAAACATCTAATTTGAGCACCCTTGGGTGTGAACAGGGATGGGATCATGTTGATTCAGTCAACTTTGACCAAGTCAACAAATTTTTCTAGATACATTGAATCTCCTTGATGAACAACACAGTTTGGGTGGAGGTCAACTTGCATGAGCTTGGTGGCACATATAGATGGGACCTAATGTGAAGAAGTTCACTTGCTATATATGGAGAGTATGGAAGCCTTTTTTATTCATGTTTTGAGATTATCATTTGATATTGGTCTGCTTAGACTATTGCTTCCTCTTGCTATTTAGCAGGGTTGCTATGTTGTTTAGCACTGGGTGTTCCCAAGCGGGAATCCCACCTCTTCCCTTGAGAGGCCTCTTGGGATATTTTTGCACTACATTACTCCACATCCAGGCTTGAGGCTAAGCATCATTCTTTAGCTATAGTGTTATTTCTATAGAGAATAGTGCTGTGTTGCAGGGTGTTGCAGTGGAGGATTGATAACACCACTTCCGGGTCTGTTTCTCAGTAGAGGGATATTTCCTTCTCTTGAGAGATCAGCTAGGAGGATTTCTAGGCTCATTTCACATCTTGGTAGTTGGCCACACTATTCCTCGTCTCCTACAGTACAGTCCCTTGCAGGAACTGCGTCATTTTTCATAGAGCTGCAGAAGCAGGGTTTAAGCCCTTGTTTTTGAGCTAGTTTCCTAGGGAAAGGGCCACCCCTTCTCTTGGAAAGCTAGAGGAAGGGACTGTCATCCCTCTATTTTATTATTCAGCTATGTTCATGTAATGTTGTAGTAAGACTACATTATTTTAGAGCTGAATATTCAGATCTTCTCTTTTGTACTCAAGCTTTCTAGAAACGCTTGTCGAGTTACCTTTATAATGATTAAGGAGGCCAGATCTTTATTTTCTTAGCATATTGTTCAATAAAGTTCCAAATATATGATTTTCTATCATATTTTTGCAGAAACCCTCAGAAAATAATGCTATCATTTGCTTTAGAAATTCTACATAGCTTAATTTATGGTATTTGGCTATTTTTAAGCTGATTTGAGGCCAGGAGGACTGTTTAACCTATCAAAAGATATTTTTTTATGTTCGTCTTTTGTATATGAGGGCCTAAGTCTATATGCTAAGGGAACCAAGCATTATTTCTCTCAGTTAAAATGTGAATCTCCAAAAATAACGTTTTCAGGTTCAAATTGTTGCATTTTCCCCACTTGGGAGGATGTAGAAGTGCTTATTTTTGTTGTTATTTCATTCATTTGATGGAAATGTGTTTCTCAACACATTTTATGACTTAATTTCTCCCTTCTATTCCAATATTGTTCTTATGCACTGCTGCATTCCCATTTTGAGACATTACATTGTTCTTGCCACTCTTCCAAATTATACGGAGCCAACACCAAAAAAACACAAAATATCTATTTTCCATAAGTTAGTGTCTTTTGTTGACTTTTTTAGGCAAGGGCGGAGTAGGGAGGTCCAAGGGTGGAGCGCCTGGACTAGAAAAACAGGTCACCTTGCAGCTGAATTTTGAAGGCCTTCTCGGTGTCAGAATGAGCTCTATGATAGCTTGTTGGAAAGCTTGTCGAGTCTAATTTCCAAAACAGCCCTGGGTTTTCTGTTTGGACTTAATTTACTTGTTCAAAAACCAAAAGTCCCAAGTCTTCTAAGGGCACAGCGCCAACCCTGAAAACAAGGCAGAAAGGTGAAATGTTGCATGTTTTTGGCCCTTTTGGAGGACCAGTCTTGCTCGAAATAAGATGAAACTTGGTGAGTGTGATTTCCTTAGCCTAAAGAACCCAAAAATGTGAAGTTTTCCTTCAATGGATGCCCCAAGAAAAAGTGCAGTGCCAAGGGCATTGTGCCCTTAGCCCTCAAAAACAGTCAAAAACCAAAATCTCCAAAAACTTGCCAAAATTTGATGTTGTCTTCCTCATGGTGTTTGGGATGCCTGTAGGGAAGCATCAGCTAGACTCCCAAGGTTTTCTTGCCTTTTTTCGTCCTTGAGGGCCTGAATTTTTGCAAGGGCTCTTTTGATCTTGGTCCTTGCAATTTGATTTCTCAAGGCATAGTGCTTCGCCATCTTCTTCTAAAGGCCAAGGTCTCTTTGTGTCTTCTCTAGCTGATCTTCCAAGTGTGTATTAGCCCTTTCTAACCAAGGTTCCCGATCATACTCTATCTCCATGGGAAGTAGCTCACTTGGAGTGAGCTTCACTTCCAATTTTGTTTCTTGCTCCTTCTTCTTGGCTAAGGCCTTCCTCAAACCCATTTTTCTTGGCCTTCTTCAAGACAGTTTCCCTTCTTCATATTCACTCTCATAAAAAACACCCAAGACTTCATAAAGCCTAACCTTGGTCCTTTCAGCCTCTTTCCGGGCTCTAATTTCTCTAACCTCATAAATGGCCTTTTGTGCCTCCAAATGCTTGTTTTTAGTCTCATAATAGTGGATGACATTCCTAGCCCTAGCTAGGTTGGCTTGCAAATATTTGATTTTGGAATCCTTACTTTTGAGTAGCATTTGTGAGATCCTTGCCTCATTTTCATCATCACTGTCAACATGAATTAGTTCAAATTCTTGCCCAGTCTCATGTTGATCTTCTTCTTCTTCCTTTATGAACTTCTCTTTGCATTTTTCTAGCTTCTTGGTTGAAGTGGAAGGCATGGCCCCTTACTTTTTAGAGGAAACAAACACATGTCTACTTTCTCTTTGATAGGTTAAAAGAAAAGATTCAATTGTGCTCATTTTGGTGTCTGTTAGAGTCGGTCCTTGCAGCCCTCCGTCAGTGATCATTTCGTCTTTTGCATATTCATTATTAGGTGTCTCGCTTGTTCCACTTCGTTGCATTTCACTAGGATCGGATCAGTTTACACTCTTTTAGAGGCAAGTTGTTAGCTGCCTAGATTGTAGTTCCATGATTAGAATTGGTTGAAACTGATCCCTGAAGAGGGAATTCGACCCCTAGAGGTGGGGAAAGGGGTTATAGTGATCTATATATTGTAATTTCTGAGGCATTCTACAGGTTGGACTCTTGGGATACTTTTGATACTATTGTACATACTTTTCATATTTTGGCTAAGGAAAGATCAGGGGTTTTGAGGCACTTGTTGGGATCCTTGTGGTGTTCTGTTCTTGATGATGTTTCTCCTTTGTTTACTGTAAGTTTCTTCATGTTTAATGTATGCCATCCTTTCATTATGCTTCTGAACTAAATTTAATGAGTGATTAAGGTTGAATCCATTGTTTACAGTGCTTAGCCTTTGAATTCAGTTAGTTCTATATGTTTTCAGCTGTTTGGAGAGGATCCAAGTTCTTCTTTGCCCTCTTCAGCTCCTCCTCGGTCTTATCTATCCATATATCCAATCTACATCAAGATAGAATCCCACTCCTCGCCCCAGCTTGAACTCTGCAAAGGTCTGACCTTATCCCCGGACCCAAAATTTGTTTTCCCATTACTCCAGCGAAAACCCAAAAAATCAAAAATCAAACATACTTATCTCTTTACTAGCCCAAAATCAGTTCTTATTGTAAGTCATCTCGCATCCTATTGCTTATTTTCTTGAGATTGACGGAGAGAGCCCTCTCCTGTCCTCGTAGGGCTAGCTACGAGGCTGAGCGTGGTTTGATGTAGCCTTGAGTTTTACTTCATTTCAGCCTGAGGTAGATTTGAGTGCTAACAGTGTCTTCACCATTTCTACCATCATGACTATCATCATCATTGATATCCTTGATATCCTTATGGCTTTGATGGCTGATCTAATGGATGTTTTCATCTGCCTCCATGCTCTCTTCTTCATCACTGATATTATTGTTGTAATTATCAGTGTCAACATCATCATCATCATTATCATCATCTCCGTTGATATCATGGCCATCATGATTGCGGCTTGATTCTTCCTCACTGATTTCTGTCGTTGTTTACCTCATTGATATCAGCCCCATCGTTTTGTTCCTCATTTTCACTGATATTTGCCTCTTCATTTTATTCCTCATTTTCACTGATATCTCCCTCTTAATTTTCTTCCTCCTCATTTCTTTTTGCAATGCCTTCATCACTGCCATGAGCCTCACATTTTTTAGACTCAATGGCCTCTTCTTCACTAACTTTTTATGCCTCATCTCTGCCAAGACTATCATTGTCATTAGCTTCACTGCCATCTTGGTTCTGTGAACCATTTTCAACAACATCATCATCGTCATCACTTTTGCTACTTTCTTCATCATTTTCCTCATCTTTTCTGATATCTACCTCCATGTCTTCTTTACCACTTTATTCATTTGTATCTTTATTTCCTTCTGCACTGCCCTCATCTTCTTCATTGGCTGATTTTTCTTTGTTTGACTCCTCACTGTTTTCCTCTTTATTTCCAACATCATCATTGCCTTCAGTGTACATGCTTTCTGCCCCTTCACTACTATGAGCCTCACTGATATTAGCGTCATCTCCCTCATCTCTACCGCCTTTTTCATCATTTGTTTCTGCATCACTTCCCTCATCACCACTAGGAGCCTCATTATTTTCATTGTCATCATGGCTCTTAGTTTCACTGTCACCATCATCATCATCATTCTTTCTTGAATCATCATTGCCTTCTCCCTCATTTTCATTTTATTTTTCATTGTCACTTCCCTCATTGTCTAATGCATTGGGAGATGGTGAGGAAGGAGGATTGTCCTTAGGTGAAGGAATATGTGTAGATGGTGAAACATGCTCATCAGGAGATGATGGAGGATTAAGGACAAGAGGATGAGATGATGAAGGCATGTTTTGGTGAGGATGAGGTCGTGGGTTGGTGAACACTTCATGGGCAATGAAAACCTCCCAAGGAATACCCTTTTGCTGCAATTGATGCATCAGAACCATTTTGATCAAAGAGTGATGAAATAAGCTTTGCATCTGGTGAGGGAAATCTCTCTTCTATAAAATATAAGACATTTTGTAAATACTCCTCTAGAGGTAGTAGGGAAGATGCAGCATCTTAACCCTAGTGAAGTGCATGAGGAACCTGATGTGATAGGAATAAAGCCAGGAGAATATTCCTTCACATGTGAAATATTTCATAATGACCCTCATCATGGGTGCATACCTCTGAAGAAAATGTGAGAAAGGAAATATGGATTTATTGTAGTCTTTGTATCTAGGTTTAAAGAATGGCTCATAGTGGCTTATGTCTAAATTGGCCTGTTTGAACCATTTTTCACCAACAATAGGTATCCCAGTGGCAATATCAATGGCATCTGATGGCAGATCAAAGTTTACCCCTACAAGATTGAATTTTTTCTCATGTAGGTTAAGGATGAAGAGCCTAGTCAGCTTGGGGTGATTCTGCACCTGCTCTACTTTCTCAAAAAATTGATAGCAACCTACATTTTGGAAGCATGAGACAGTTAGGGGAGATGCATTAAGCTCCATTGTGTTTAGTGGTCCAAACCTTCTGATCCTCCCACCTTTGTGTGGATGCCTCCTTGGCACTTGGCCTTCCTCACCACTACCACTGTCACCTTCCCTTGACATTTTGATCACTGCTGCTTTTGAGCAAAACCCTAGCTCTGCTTATGAAATGGATTTGGAAGAGGGTAATGGAGTGGTGATGAAAAGGAAAAATTTTTACAAGTGAATGAAAATGGATGAGTGAGGGGGAAAATTGGGTAGAATGAGAGGCTAAATAGCCTAAATGAAAACCAGCTGATATGTCAAACCCCGCTATGAAACATCTTAGTAATGATGAAAATTTTGAGATGATGGGGGTATGTAATGTCAATGTTTTGCAGTGTAAGAGAATGATTTGGCAAGTGGAGTGAGTGTTAGGTGAATGAGAAACCTCTCAACAAGGAAACCCTTTGTGTCTTCTTAGTATGCAGATGGATGAGTGTTTTTAAAACAGTGATGTTCAAGCATGAAAAATGAGCTTTTTCTCCTTAAATCTTCATTCCTTTAAACCAAATGATGACAAAAAACTTGGAGAGGGCTTGATAAGTTGTACATACCCCTTAAAGATGTTTGAAAAACCCTTGGTGATGACCTAGAGCAAATTTGAGGGGTTTTGAGTGTTGAAGTGGTGTAGAAGGCCCTCCTGTCCAAACACGCAGCACACAGGTGAATGAGGTGTCGGGTCGGGCTAAACGCAACACTGTGTGTCAGGCGCGCAGTGCCAAAGCCCTTTTTGCTGGGCTTGTTGGGTCTTTTGGGTAAACGTGTAGTGAGTCTCTAGGTGTGCAACGTGTACCTCCAGGAACACAACACAGAGTAAATTTTCATGGGAGAAATGCCCAGGCACGCAGCGTACGACTCCAGGTGCACAACGCTGACCTGAACGCGCAACGCTGGGTAAACTTGACTGAATTTGAGCTGAAACTTGAACTTTTTCTTCTCCGAAATGATTTCAACTATTTGCAAGGAAACAATAAGGTATATGAGGAAAAAAATGACCTTTTATAGTCTTAGGAAATTAAATTTAATCTCTGCAAACCCACTTTCCTAATGTTTTTACTCCCTTTTCCTTTTCACTGATATTTCTTTGACTTCTTGCTTATAGGTGACAAAAACATTGAAATGGCCTTTTCCTTTTGCTATGTGAGGCATGATGACCTCTCTTTTGACAGTCTCAAGATGTTTTTAGATAGTGGCTACATCCTTAAAACTTTTGTGCCTTCCATTACACCACTGGAATTATCCCTTTCACCCTCTCTTACTAATATTTTGCACTGTTTTCCGTGTAGGTGACTGAAGTGAGAAAAAAGACTTTCTTTTGGTTCCTTGAGGCATGAAAGTTCATTTTGACACTTTAGTGATAATTTAGTCAGACAACAGTCTCTTCAAATTGATGTGAAATCCCCTTTATGAAACTCAGATTAACCCTTTCACCCTTTTAAAAACCCTTTTGAAGGTTCGTATGCAGGTGGATTAGATGATGAACTTGACCTTCTTAATATTGGAGGCTCGAGATGTTTGCTTTTGACAACTTTGAGACTGAAACAAAAGGAAACATCTTCACAACACCCTTTGCCAATATCATGGAATTCAAACAATTCCTTTCACCTTCTTTGGCCACTTCTGATTTGCAGGTGCCTGAAACATTGATTTTCCCTTTCTCACTGATCTTGAGGCATGATAAACTCACCTTTGAAAAGCACTAGGAACTTACACAGTAGCGGTATCTACAAAACCTCTTTGTTCTTACCTTGGAACTCAAATCATCTTATGTTTTGCAGGTGATTGAAAACCTTGTCTTCACCTTTCTTACTGATCTTGAGGCATCACAAGTTTAACTTGGAAAATCTTTAGGATGCTTCCACACACAGGCACCTTCACAATCCTTTTACCTACACCATGGAGCTCAAGATACCTATTGATCACTTTTGGCATGACAAAATTCTTTGGACATGTTTGGAATATTTTCAAACAAAGACATCTTTAGAATCCTTTTACTGTCATCATGGATTTCAACTTACCCTTTCACCTTCTTTGATTATCTTCCCAAAACCATAGGTGTTTGGAGTGCTTGAGGACAATTATCAGTGTTGTCTTCTAAGTTCTCTATAGCCCTTTCAAGTTCATTCATTTCTGTCCAGTTCACCTCACCTTTTTCCCTTTTTCATTAGTAATTTCTAAAAAAATTCTCTTCATGTTTGGTTTCTTGGTGTACCTCCTCCATGGTCATTTCTGTCATTTCTTTCACTGTTTGGCACTTGTTGGGCCATAAAAATCAGAACCTTAGTTCTCCTTGGAAACACAATTCTTCCTCTCTCTTTGCAATGAATGTATTTATGGAGGAGTAGGCCTCTTACCTTACCAACTTTCTGCTGATAGTCATTTTTAACACTCCTGCAGAAGTGTCAAAGTTCACATTCACCTCTTGCAGAACTTGAACTTGATAAAATAGTCCTCCTTGGAGATTTTTTGATCTTTCTTGGAAAAGCATGTGCTGATTTTCTTTTACATTTTATCTAGCTTCTAGCACAGGAAAAGAAGTGCTTAAAACAACAATGATAACCCTACAACCTATGAAACCCTAATGACCTAGTGGGAGGGTCCTCTGACCTGGTTTTTGGCTTAAACTTGGTTTGGGGTCTTCAAGTGTAAAAATAGAGTATTTGACAAATTGATGTATTGAAGATCCA
Organism: Pinus albicaulis; assembly: GCA_034641835.2. Taxonomy (NCBI): domain Eukaryota; kingdom Viridiplantae; phylum Streptophyta; class Pinopsida; order Pinales; family Pinaceae; genus Pinus; species Pinus albicaulis. Next base: position 27,312 of record JAXQQM020079272.1, read on the forward strand.
AAATACATTGTACTTGATTTATCTAAAGAGCCTACAAAGATAGTTTTGAGACCATTAATGCTTGAGGAACCTGGTGAACATGGGAATGAATAGGCTGATTGGTAACCCTAGATGAAAGTGGTGTTATGGGCAAGGGAAAAATAGAGAAATGAGGATATAGGTGGGAAAAAAGGATAGAGATGAGTGGCACAAGCCCATAAGGAGTCTTTTAGGAGTGGTAGGGTGACCTCAAATGGAAAAATGGTAGAATAGTGAAAAATTTCCCATAAGAATAATGAAGGCAGTGAGATTTCTAAAACTCACAATGTTCAGGGAATTTTGTTTTTTACAAATATGTAACCAATATTTAGTCATCTACAAATGGTAAAAAATACTAATGAATAATAGTGGCTCCACTTGGGGAGGGCAGCTCCTTTTCAAGAGGTGTCCAGGAACTCAGAGTTCAAATCTATGAGTTTTGAAGACCAGTGCCTTACTTGCACTTGGTAGATCCTCCCTCCTTTATTTGTTGATGTTATCTTGAAGCTATGATCTCAAAATTTGAAAGACATGGTTGCTTCAATCTCAGTTCTACCTACCCATCCTACTTTGCCTAACATTTTTTCTTTTTTTGGGTGCACTTGGACTAGAAAACCCTTGACATTATTTTCTTTTGAAAGCACAAAAAACTATCTACTTATACCCTTATCACTTCCAAGAGTTTAGATTAGGCTAATTAACTCTCTTATTCTCTACCTAGTCAACTCATTTTTCAATATTAAGCTATTTGAAAAACTTTATTCTCTATCCTACTAACATGAAATTGAAACATGATCAAATCAGGATTGAGCAATCTAATTTTCCATGGGCTATGGCATTTGGACAAGCTGCACAAAGACATCATTTTTGTACAATCAAAAACTAGAAAACATGAGGGTTGTGATTTAGAATTTATTAGGCATCCCTCTTTTCTCTTGGCTTAGATTTATGCTTTGGGAACCAACATATTTTCCTAATCTAATCTACTGACAATCCAAGCTTAAATGGTTTGACAAGTCTTCTTTCACTAACTTATCAACAGAAATTTAAAACATGTTTAGTCATGATTAGGCTAGATGACTAAACAATCTTTCAACAAGTAGTGGCATTTAGGCTTGCACACTTTCCACAATACTCTTTTTGGGTATGGGGTTGTACCTATTTTTTTTTCTTGCCCTCTTTTTCTTATTTTCTTTGTTTTTTGTGTTTTGATTTTTTGATTTTTCATCAATTAATGTTATGTACAATGAATGAAAGCTTCAAACTAGGAATTTTGACAAAAATAGTGCTTGAGCATCCTGCCATTGACAGGACCTCCAAATAACTCTACTCCATCCATATCTTGTAAAAAGAAAGCATTGCTACCTCTAACTGAATGAATGATGTAAGGAACCTTCCATAAATTTTCAAATTTTCCATGCTTGCCTTTGTCCTCTCTCCTTGAATCCCATTTCAGCACCTTGTCTCCAATCTGGAAGTCATTGGCTTTGGTCCTTCTATCAAAGGTCTTCTTGATATTCTCTTGCACTGCTTGTGTTCTTTTGTAAACTTCTTCCCTTGACTACTGCAAACGAATGTTTTGGTTCAGCCTCCTTTGCATATCATTCTCTTCTGATTACACCTCTTGAAGAAGCTTCATAACTAGAACTCCCAATGATGTTGGGAAAACAACATCCATGCCATACACTAGCTGATAGGGAGACATATTGATAGATTTCTTAGTTGTTATTCTATCAACCCATAGTGCATGCACCAGTTTGCTATGCCATGATTTTTTGTTCTCTTCCAACAACTTCTTGATGATGTTCACCAAACTTTTTTTAGAGGACTCAACCAACCCATTACTTTGAGGATAATAAATAGTAGAGTACCCTAGTGTGATGTGGTATTTGTAGCAAAAATCCACCATTCTTTTGGACTTAAATGCAACAGAATTATTGGTGATGATATTTTTGGGGCAACCAAATATGGACAAGATGTTGGTTGCAAGGAATTTTATGATGACTAATTCAGTGGAATTTATTGAAGGGATGGCTTCTATCCATTTGGTGAAATAATAAGTAGTAGTGAGAATACACTTGTGTTGGGAAGATGAGGCAAGGTGGATTTCGCCAATGAAATCTAAACCCCACTATTGAAAAGGAGTTTCAATACTGATAGGAAGCAAGGGCAAGGGTAGGAGATTTTTCTCGCCATCAAATATTTGGCATTTATGGAAAGTTGCAACTAGCTTGTGTATGTCAGGGAAAAGAGTGGGCCAATAGTAACCAACTCTAAGGATGTTGTTGGTTGTGGTTTTCTAGTAAAGATGACCTCCATACTCTCCTTCATGAAACTCATGCATAATTCTATCTACATCATCTTCAAGCAAACATTTAAGAAAGATGCCAACAAAATTTTTCCAATACAAATCTCCATCTAAAATGCAGAAATTTAAATCCTTTTGTTTCAAGAATATAGCTTTTTTTTTTGGATAAAGTCGGAGGAGCATTAAGATAAAAAAGCACATATAAAATATCAGCATACCAAGATGAATCTAGAAATAATTCTTCAATGGGTGGAGTTGTGAACTCTTCATGTTCCTCTAATGCATCAATCATATTCATGTCTAGTGCTTGAAAATTTGATTCAGCCATGAGTTTTGCGAGTCCTTGTCCTTTAATCAGTTTAGTGGGTCTGATTTCTAAATCATATTCTAAGATAATAGAAATCCATTTACCCTTTTTACCATCAGGGTCCTAATTTAGAATTTCTTTAACAACTAACTGTATGTGGAACAAAAGCAATAACATCGGAGTGACAAATGTAAACTCTAAAGTCTTTCAATGCTTTGATCAAGGCAAAGGCTTGTTTCTCCATGATGTTATATTTTAGAGGAGAATCCCTCAATGCTTTGCTAAAGAAGGCTATGGGTTTTTCGTGTCACATCATGTTCTTTTGAAGAAATACAACAGCAATAGTGTGTTCTGATGCAAAGGAGAAAATGAAGAAATCCTTGGTAAAGTCGAGGCTGATTAGAATTGGTGTTTGGGTAAGGGCTTGTTTTAAGAGTTCAAAGGATTGTTTGGCTTCCATGGTCCACTTGAATCCTACTTCTATTTTCAGCATGTTTGTGATATTTCTTAGGAGTTCAGCAAGGTTTGGTATGAACCTTATTAGGAAGTTTATCTTTCAAATGAAAGATTGCAACTCTTTAATGTTTATAGGATGGTTGATTTGTAGCATATATTCAATCCTTTTGGGGTCTATATTTATCCCTTCTTTGGAAATGATGTGGCCTAAGAGTTTTACTTCTTGAAGACCAAACAATTTTTTCTTAGGATTCAAAGATAGGCCATACTTCCTACACTTCTCAAAGACCTTTCTCAAATGAACTAGGTGTTCTTCATCAGTTTTAGAATAGACAGTGATTTCATCAAGGTATATCACTATGAAGTAACCTATGTCTTAAGAAAAATCTATGTCCATGGCTCTTTGAAAACTAGCCCGCACATTCATCAACCTAAATGGCATTTCCACATACATGAATGTGCCCCAAGGTGTTGTCAAAGAGGTTTTGTGCTGATCACTTGGAAGTAATAGTACTTGATTGTACCCCGAAAAGCCATCAAGCAATGATATTCTCTTAAAACCTACTACCCTTTATAGGATATGATCCATTTTGGGTAAAGGGTAGTTGTCCTTCAAGGAGGCTTTGTTCAAGTTTCTAAAATCTATGCACAGCCTAATCTCCCCTATTTTCCTTCTTACTGACACAAGGTTAGAGACCCATTATGAGTACCTAAGTGGGACTATGACACCAGCATCATACATCTTCTTTATTTCTTTTTCATCTAGAGGCACTAGGACGGGGTTTATTCTTCTCAATTTTTGCTTGAAAGGTTTCTGGTTTTCCTTGAGAGGAACCTTATGTTGAATAATGCTTGTGTCATAGGACTTCAAGTCCTCATATCCCCATGCAAAAACATATTTAAAATATTTGAAAATCTCTATATATTTATGTTTTATGTGAGGAGGAAGAGTTTTGGACAACTTGATAATTTTTCATTCTTTTATGCTACATATGTTGCATTCTCCACATCAATCTTGGTAGATTCTATTTTTGGCTTCCTAGCAACATCATTGAAGTCAAACACCTCTTCTAAGGGGGTAAGACCTCTTGGTAATGAGTCATATTTGCATTGTAAAACCTCAAGGTCTTTTTGATATGGGTCCCTAGAAAATTTTGCCTCATAAAAGTGTTCTAATAGATTTATATCAGCAGAAGGAAATGGTTGTGTTTTTAGTGTTTGTTCTTCATTTGGGAAATCTTGTCAATGCTCTAAGCTTGGTTTTGGTGTTGCAAATTCATTCTTAAATTGCAAAAAAACATCAATTTTTTTATCACCTTCAAACACTTGCCAATAATCTATGTTGTCACGTACTGTAGGCCTGTTCTTGACTTTCATAGTGTATTGTTCATTGGCATGGGGTATTTGGAATGTGATGGTAGCAAAGGCAAGTTCATTGGCAAGGCTATTTTGAGCTTTAGGGATGGAGGTAAGTTCATACTTCTTAAAAATTTTCAGGAGGTCTAAGGTAGCATTCCCGTACTCTCTTAGCCTAGGATTATTGGTAGAATATTCTCCCTTGATTTGTCTAATGATTAGTTCAGAATCTCCTTAAACATAAATTTTCCTGGCTCATATGTCTTTTAGCAAATGTAAACCAAGGAGAATGGCCTCATGCTCTGCAATATTGTTAGTGCATTGAAATTATAGTTTGTAGGAGTGGCCTTCATTAGTGTTATGTATCCAAACACCAGCTCTCGAACCAGATTTTCCACAAGAGCCATCAAAGCTCATGTTCCAAAGTGTTTCCAGTTCAACTTCGCCATTATGTTGTTGTTTGGGGCTGCTAGAGTTTTGGTTGTCAACTTCTTCATTCAGTGTTTGGTTGGACTATTGTGGTAGGCCTAAATATTTATCAATTTCATTTACTTGTTCATAAATGTAATCTTAATTATACAAGATAAATGAGTCAAGGTATGAATGGATATAATAAAGAGGAGTGTTTTTTCACCAATCTTGGCTCCTAACCATATATTGCATATGAGATTGTGTAAGAAACGCGTTTTGAACCAGCGAGTGTAGCTCATCATCAGGACAAGATGAGAAATCTGAACCAAAAACCAGATTAAATAGACAGGAAAGCTCCAACTAGCCATTAGTGACATAACGGCTAGCTAGTTTGACTAAATCAATAAATTAAATTAAAATTTTTACCAAATCAAACTATATTTCATTATGTTTGATTTCAATAAGATTTTATTATTAAGCTTTTAATTTGATATTAATGATTACTAATAAAAATAATGTTAAAATAATTTTATTTTAAAATTTTAAAATTTTGAATAAATAAATAAATAAATATATATAAATAAACCAAAATAAATAGAATAAATAATAATCAAATACAATAGTAAAAAGGAAAATAATAGATAAATCGGTTGTACCTTCCGTTCATTCAAGGTACAACCGATAAGATCGCTAGGATATTGGAAAAACATAATGTTTCCTCAACCTTCAAGCCTCTTCGCACTATCCAGAGTTCGCTTAGGTCAGTTAAGGACCCGGTTTGCCCTAAAGATAGTAAGGGTGTGTACTTTATTCCGTGTTCTTGTGGGACGCCATACATTGGTGAAACTGGTCGATCCATTAATCAAAGGATTCAGGAACATATCGCTGACCTTAGACATTGTAGACCTTGGTCCTCTGCCTTAGCAGAGCATGCCGATAAAATGAATCATCACATTTGTATTGAGAACGCTGAGGTTATTGCAAAGATTGACCATTTCCACCATCACAAATTGAGGGAAGCATTGGAGATCGAAAAGAGCCCAGTCAACCTTAATAGGGATGATGGGTGGAGTGTCAGTAGATGTTGGATTCCCGCCCTTCACTCTTAGTTGCCTTTTTTCCCCTTTCTACTCCCTCTGGCTCCCATTTTATATATTTATATAAATTATTATTATTATTATTATTATTTTTTTTTTTTTTTAAGTCGCTTCCTTATTGTTGTTTGAAAATATTTAGCTTTGAAATTAAATTATTTAATAATTTATCTATTATTTTCCTTTTTACTATTGTATTTGATTATTATTTATTCTATTTATTTTGGTTTATTTTATTAAAATTAAAATTTATTTTTCTTTATATCTTTATTTTTATTTAAATATTTTTATATTTTTATTTTTACTTTTTATTTTTTATTTTTTATTTTTTTTATTTTTAATTATTTATTTATTTATTTATTTTTATTATATATATATATATATATATATATATATATATATATATATATATATATATATATATATATATATATATATATATATATATATATATATATATATATATATTTAACATTATTTTTATTAGTAATCATTTATATCAAATTAAAACCTTAATAATAAAATCTTATTGAAATCAAACATAATGAAATATAGTTTGATTTGGTAAAAATTTTAATTTAATTTATTGATTTAGTCAAACTAGTCGTTATGTCACTAATGGCTAGTTGGAGCTTTCCTGTCTATTTAATATGGTTTTTGGTTCAGAATTCTCATCTTGTCCTGATGATGAGCCACACTCGCTGGTTCGAAACGCGTCAGAAAAAATTCCCTACATGTGATTTTCACCGAAATAATTTCTTACACATTTTATGGATCACAGAAGAAAAATTCCTAAAATCATATGAGATTCTCAGTACAATCTCCTTGTTTGGTTAAAGACCGGGATGGTAGCATAGGACATGTCCATTTGGGGGTTTCCTTGGATTTTGGCTCCCCATGATCTAGATAGAAGCATGCCATACTTCTGGGGAATGTCAGCCACTACAATGTCCATGACTAGGCTTTTAGCAGGTATTTGTTCCAGATTGACACACACAACTTTGATTAGACCCAAACATTTGACTCAGCTTGAATCGAAAGAATACAAGTCCTTGTAAGGTTTGGTTATTTCGAGGCCTAATCTCTCCATTATCACCTTGGGCATGAGATTGTGTAAGGCACCGGAGTCTATCATAGCATTGTGCAAGATTTTGTCATGAATATTTAAGCTAACATAGAATGGAGGGACAACTCCTTGACATTTTCCCTCTACGTCAGCTTCAAAGAACAACTCTGGTTTATAGTTCAGACAACTTTGGTTTATAGTTCAGAGTGTTGGCGTCATTTCCTATGCTAAAAGCTTTCAAAATTTGGGACCTTTATACATCCTGAGTTACTAGTTCAGCAAGAGGTATGCTTATTTGGATTTTGGAAATATCACCCTCAAAACTGAAAGGTGCTAGCTTTTTTGGTATATTTACGTCAGTTTTGTCACACAGTCTTTTTAGCAATTTTGTTTTGCTAATTTTTATTAGGACTATCATTTGGAGCAGTTTTACCAGGGCCACTAGTTGATGTACTAGGGTGGCTTGGGTCACCATTTTGTTGGCTAGTTTTCTCTTTGTTTTGATCAGATTTCTTGGCCATGGTGTTGGTGTTTTCTGTTTTCCTTTTCATTATGTTTTTAGGGGTCTTCTTAACAACAATTTCTAGTTTTTTTTTCTTGGAGGCATCTTGGTTTTCTTACTCCTAAGGTCATATTGTCTATGGACCTCCATTATGGTATTTTCAAATCCCAACTTGTACTCTTTAGAATCCTCATAGTTTGTTTCAGTTTGATTTGAGGAAAAGAACCCTTGTTCTTCTTCAGTGAGAAAAACATCACCCTCATTATCAGAGCCTATCAAGTTGACATGGTTTTCTTTCGGCTATCCAGTCTCTCTTTCCTCTTCATCTACATAGTTATCTTGGAAAGGAGGCTTGATTTGTTGGTCGTTGTCTCTTTGTCTATTTTGGGGAGGGCCTCTTTTGAAGTTTTGATTTTTATTCCTGTTTTTTGGATTTTCTTGGTTTTCCCTAGGCGGTGCTCTTTCATTCAAGTTGATCCTCTCCGTCATTCTTTCCATTACCCTCACTAGATTATCAATCTTGGCATCATATGTGGAGGCCATGGTTTCATATTTGTAGCTGACCTTCTTTTCTGACCTCATCCTAGCCCTCTTTTCAATTAGATTGGCCTCTACAGTCACAGCTCCCCTTTGCATGTTTTCTAAAGTTAAGGGATCCCTTTCTCTCAATTGGTAGGCCATGTCTCAATCAAAACCCTCTGGAAATTTTACTAAGGCTAGGCCTTGTGGGGGTTTCGTGTGTGGTGGGGGGGAATTTTACACACTATTGAACCTAGTGCAGTAGTCTTGGACACTTTCCTGGACATTTCTCTTAAGGTTGTTATACTTTGAGAGGAATCGGAGAGGGTTTTTCTTGATCTCCCATTTGTTTATGAATGTTTGATAGAGGGAAGGGAGATCATGTATGCTGTTAGGAGTCAGGTTTTTGAACCATTTATTTGCTTCACCTCCTAAGCTTTGGGCCAAAATTCTCATTTTTATGGTCTCCTCTTCTATCTCTTGGTAGTCAAAGGCATCATTCATCCTATCAACATGCTGTTGGGTAGTGGTAGTGTCAACTCCTGTAAAGTGGGGGATTTTGGATTGGTAGTCAAGGCATGGGCAGTAAAGGTTGGGGTAGAACTAAGGGGGAAAACCATGCTACCATGATTGGAGGTAAAGGAACCCAAGGAGGGTTTGTGATAGGTGGGTTTGTTAGAGGAGGTAAAGGATGTAGTGGAGTGGTTTGCACAGTGGATGTGTAAATGGGAGTGGCAGATGTACTTGGAACAGAAAAATAATATTGAGTAGATTTGGAATGGAAGGAGCCAAAGTTTTGGAGAAGCTGAAAATCAGGAGGAGTGGAAGGAGAGGCTTCTCTACTAGGACTTTGGTGCAAATCTATGGGCTCAAGGTCTATCTGGTCTATCCCACTCTGAGAATTATTTCTAAAAAGGTTTTTCTATGGTATCAGTAAAATTGGGGATCTTGCAAGGATGTGAATTTTTCAGGATCAAAATTTGCTTTGTGAATGGCCCTAACAGTAGTTGAATCTTGGGTCCTAGAAGTTTTCCAAAAAATATTTTCTGGGTCATCAACTATAGTAGGAGGGTTAGGGTCAGGATGAGATCTGGTGCTTATCCTTTGTGAAGCCAGATTTCAAACTCAATAATGCAGAGAGGCTAAAAGTTTAGGGGTGTCTTGAAAATAAAACTGTCTACAAGGTTACTAAGTTCACACAATGAGTGACTGGGTTTTAGACTTATGTGATTGATTAGTCCATTCTTAGGGGATTCTATGTGAACTAGTGAAGTTATTAGGCCTACTGGAGGCTAGTGGAGTTGCCAGGTGGATGAGGTTTACTGCTTTGAGGGTTGGCTTGTTTTCCACCATCAACAATTCAAAACCCAATCTAAATATGTTTTGGGTTTTCTAAGTTTCTTTATATAACACTGAGACTTTCAATGATTTTTCCATAGCTGATTCATCATTTTGCTAGTATGGTGAATCAATTAGATAGTACTCTTGGCTAACACTTGATTTTCTAAGTTTGACAGGTATTTGAGAGTCTTTATGGTATACTTAGGATGTTACTAACTTAGAAGTACCACAGTGATCGCCATTATGCTACCTCCCCGTAATTTGTTAGATTGGATAGACCAAATGTACAGGGGTAACATCAAACCAGTATTCAGAGTCCTAGAACCTAGCCTTCCTGGACTCAAAGAGGGATCTCTCTATACTTATATGAAAGATGTAATATTTGTATAATTTTAGGGTTTTATTTTATGCTAGCTATTAGGTTTAGGGTTTGTTTTCTTGTTTGGTTGGTTGGGTAGGTTGTCAAGCAATGATAGATAGAGTGAAAGAGTTTTAAGCCATTGGGATATGGAATCTATAAAAGGTCTTGAAGGGTTTAACAATAGGCCTAGGGTGTATCACAGGGCAATTCTAACATGGTCAAATGGATCTAAAAGCTTGTGAGAGTGGAGTGAACATCAAATTGTGAACATAGTAGGTGAAAAAGGGCAATTAAGAATCCTTCAAAAAATACCGTAACAAGAATGGCCTTTAAGAATACTAAACATGAAGAAATAATCAAATATAGGGCATACCAATAACTTATTTGACTAAAACCTAACAAGTAAGCATGAAGACAACAATCCAGTGAACTATAGAAGGAAAGAAACTTGTAAATCTTCTAGTGATTTCACCTTCAAGCTAAGAAAACATTTAAGATAAACATATAACAGAGATCGAGGAAGAGGGAACTCCTAACATAATTAACCAAGCTATAAAGACATCCAAAGAAAATATTTAAGATGAGAAAAAGGGCATGGTGAATCATAGACCTCTTTAGCTAAACCTAATCATCAATACTTCAAAGTAAAATACCTTAAAAACAATGTTTAAGTAACGACAAAGAGCAGGGCTAACCATAAAACTACTTTGACATTTGCTTCATTGAATCACTTTTAAGATAAACAAGCATGAGTGTGTTTATAGAGCAACTAAGAATTCTCTAAATTAACCTAGCAGAGGAAAACATAGAAGCAATAGGGAACAAACAGAACTAAGGTGTCTCTAAACAACATTTCTTAGCCTAAACATTTTGTCCTACTGCAATAGAAAGATGGAACAAAATGATAACATGAGAAAACCAGAACTAAATAAGCAACATATCACCATTAACTATTCTCATGAATCTTGCAAGTGAGCCTTCTCCATTGTCAAGCAAGCCAAGCCATCCACAAAAACCAAATCCAAATTTCTCTTCAATCTCAAATTTTATGTATTAATCTCAATAATCATCCAACATGTACAATGAGGCCTCGATGCTGTATTTAACAAGAAAAGACGACAAAACCCCTAACTAGGGTTCCCAAAATGTCATAAATACATCATAAATGCTAAGTTTATCCATTAAGACCATCCAAGGCCCAAGGCACAAAATATCTAATGCAATAAATGAAAAATAACTTCTAACACCTAACTTTGGAGTGATTTGCCCAAAAAAATAAAATATCTATTTTCCATAAATTAGTGTCTTTTGTTGACTTTTGCAGGAAAGGGCGCAGCAGGGAGATCCAAGGGCACAGTGCCTGCCCTAGAAAAATGGGTCACCTTGCAGCTCAATTTTGAAGGCCTTCATGGTGTTGGAATGAGCTCCGTGATAACTTGTTGGAAAGCATGTCGAGTATAATTTCCAAAAATACCCTTGGTTTTCTATTTGGACTTCATTTAACTGTGTTGGAAATACTGAGAGGGGGGTGAATCAGTATTTCTTTTCAATTGTTCATTTTACCAGTTAGATCACCTATATTTAGAACACAAAATGAACAATAAGAATAAATTATTTTATTAATTTCTTATTTACAATAAATCAAGTATAATATATGTAGGTCTCCAACCCTAGATGAAGACACCAATCTTCAATCTCCCAAGCTCCAAATTGTATTTTCCAAGCACCGACTTGGACTTCCAAGGCTCCAACCTTGTCAATTTTGAGGCACCAACCTCAAGGGCTCCAACCCTATATTTGGTACAGGTTCCAACCTAGTCTCTTAAGGACACCTATCCTCTAGGTCTCCAACCCTATCTTCCAAGGCACCAACCTTGTCAATTCTGAGGCACCAACCTCAAGGGCTCCAACCCACCTAGTCTCTTGAGGATTCCTATCCTCTAGGGATCCAACCCTATCTTCCAAGGCACCAAACTTGTCAATTCTAAGGCACCAACCTCAAGGGCTCCAACCCTATCTTCCAAGGGACCAACCTTGTCTCTATGAGGCTCCAACCTCCTACTTCATTTCGTCAAGATATATTTGGTTATACTTATGGCTCCCAATGTCTTCTTCAACAAGCCCTGACAATCTTCAGCTTACTCTTCACTATAATCTACACATCATGTCATCAATGACAACCTTTTCTTCATAGAAGGTGTCACCGCTGCTCTTCATCATACCCAAACAATTTCTCCAAGTTACCTCATGATGGCTTCATCAATGCATCATCGTCTTCAACATTATCTCTACAAGATCTTTAATATGTCTTCAAGTTACTCCAAGATCAGTCATGGATTTTCAAAAAAATGTCTTCAATCTGGAAACTTCTTCAAGGTCACTCCACAAGGGCTTCAATCAAGGTCTCCAAGAATGGCTAACCCTTAAAAAGGTGTCTTCAATGTTCTCATTAATATTCAATACACTACTACAAGAGCCCTCCAAGATTCTTTAAGGAATTCTTCTTCACAGGCTACTTCAAAGGTTTACTTAGAATGTATCTCCAAGACCTTTCATATGCTTCAATTGTTCTTTGGTAAGGCTACATTACCAAGTTCTCTTCATGATCCTTCAACAAAGATTTTTACTATTCAAAAGACTGCAAATAGAGTTCTTCAGGACTAACTTAGTGTCTGTTCCAAAAGATGACTTCACAAGGTTGATCTGAGCCCTTACACTAAGCCTTCAAATGAGTTGTCACATAGGTGTATTCACCCATAGGTCCTAGCCTTGTGACTGTTCTTTGTCCCAAAGTCTGAGTGAATGTCTGAGCTCTACACAAATCCAAATACTGAAACATAGTTTGGATTTTACCATGACTCTACCAACAAGCAGCTATATGTGTTAGTATGAATCTTTTGTCTGAAATAGACCAATTTATCTACGCATAACAAATATCCCTAACATAAATTATGGCTGCCAATATCTTCAAATCTACAGTTAGTTGATCCAAAAAAATATTCACAAATCTAGATCTATAAATAAAAAGACATTAAGCAGTAAAAATGAAGTTTTGATCCATGCATCCAATAGACAAGACAAGAGAAATATTTTTGAAAGAATTTGTTCTATTAAAGGGCACCTGAGAGGAAAACAAGAAAGGTGTTTCCAATTCTCCTCAATGGGATGGGTTCTTGAAAGTCCTCAACATTTCAAATCTAAAATTTCTCTCTCTTGTTGGTGTAGAAAACCCAAACAAACATAGAACTCAAAGGGAGCTGAAAAAGCAAACAATGGAGAATGTGACAATGATAATGGCTCAAAGTTAGACCAGGAGTATAGATCTAGAGTGATCTAATATGCAATGAAACGTGAAAAATTAATGGGAAAACCATTCTATTTATAACAAAATATTAGGGTAGTCTAGGACTTGGTGCATGAATAAAATATTATTAACCAAATTCTAGAACCACCTTTTAGGAATATTTTATTATATTTGTTGGAGGGAAAAGGTATTTGATTTGGCTCAAATCCCTTTATTTGTAAATAATAAATAAATAAATGATTTATTTATTATTTTAAGGAAGTGGTTGAATGATAATTAAATAAATAATGGTTTATTTAATTATTTATAAATGATTTAGTCATATTTAACAAAGAATATTATTTAAATAAGATTTAAAAAATTATTCCTAGAAAATAATAAGATAAATAAGGATTTATCTAATTAATTTCCTCGTTTTGGGTTAAATATAACCGGGAATAGTTATTAAAGTATTCTTTAATTAATTATTCCATGGGGAAAATCAAACAAATATAGATTTGTTTAATATTTCATTTTTGGGTTTTCTGTTTAGACCATAAACAACCTAATAAATGTGTTTTATTAAGTTATTTACATAGTGAAAGCAATTTTACTTAGTGTAAAATTGGTCTTACATGGTGTACTTGGGTCGATCTAATGATAATAGGTTAGATGACCAAAAAATGGTGTAATATATTTCCCCCCAGCGTACGAGTGTTAGGAGCAAAACATATGACCGAAGTACATTGTAAGAACTCAATCACCAGACATCAAAAGAGAAGTCAGAGAGAGAAACATAAGGTAGTCGAAAGTGCTAAAGAACTAGACCCTGAGGAGATGAGACTTACAGGTGCAACAAGTCTCATTTTATGGGAGGGTACCTGTGCTAGAGACAGCAGGGGAGGCATACCTATGCCCGTCGAGACAAAGTACAAAATAATAGTGCATCTAGTAAACAAGGGACTGAACTATAAATTACATGCTAGCATAAACATGAGCCAAATAAAAGATATAATGAGGAATCCCACATACATGTTGTGCCTGGGATAATAGCTAGGACTTATACAATAATATATAAGTACATGAGATACAAATACAACCCAAATTCCCCCTATAAATGGGGAAGGGCTCGCAAAATCTGACTGATACATGAAAATCAAAGAGGTACTGCAAGCGGCTAAGGCCAACATCATAAAATATATGGAGTTGCATCGAAGGCTACAATGAAGAGGTCATCCGGGCATGTAAGGCTGCAATGAAGAGGTCATCTGGGCATGTGGGGGGCTACCTGTAGGGCCACCCCCTCATGAGGGTTGAGACATCTCACACACACCCGAGAATCACCAATAGCTGTTGTTGCATCACTGGACCATCAAGTATACTGATCTTGATCATGCTGAAAGGAGCTGGAGTGAAGAAACAATCAAGTCAAAGGGTAATGAGAAATCCCTTTGCCTGATCCGAGGCACTGAACAAGTGGAGAAGCTGGAACCAAGGTACACCACCCTCTAGACCTGTCTTCTAGAGTGAATGAGCTGATGTCGACAGAAGGAGGTCTTCCATAGGTGAGGCGAATAAGGGATCCTCAACTAAGGCACGAGAGAAAATAGTAGAGCGACTGACAGTCTAACGCTAATGATGATGATGAAATGGGGGATACTGAGTAACGGATGGATGAATTCCCTTGTTAGAGCATAAAGGGCATGGATGAATTGGCAGTGACTGACACAATATCGGGAGGGATAGGGGATAGTGGGACTGAATTCCATCATGTGCGACACGAGAGAGTGACCAAGCAATCACGGATGGAGGACTATAGCGGGGTACAAAGGGACGCAGGATAGACTCCATGAGTGGAATGATGACTCAACTCGGATGCTCTAAACAAGGGTGACTCGATGGTGCTGCCACACAATAAAGGTCCAAAGGGGGACCATAAAAAAATGAGTAAAAGAGGGTAGCTCATGACGAAAATCAACATTAACAAGGACAAGTATGGAGGCGGAGTGGTGCCCCAAATACAAGTGTTGTAAGTGAGGAAATCCGATTTGAAGGAGAGGTAAAGTGACCTTTCATGGAGAAAATGTGTCCTGGTGAAGTAGCAAATTGTGAAAAACAAACAGATGCTGGCTATCTAAAAGAAAATAAAACATGCATTTCGAGAGGGAAATGCTAAGGGTAATATTTCTTAAGATAGAGTGTATTGAGAGGATTAGGAAGGGGGTGGCCTTCGAAGTCCTTTAAGAGGTATGCCCCCTTTCCAAGATCCTTATTGATGATGTAAGGACCTATCCATAATGAGCCAAACTTCCCATGACCAAGGACATCATGGGCCTGGTCATATACTAGAACAATGTCACCTTCGTGAAAGGTGCGAGGGTGGACATTTCAGTCATACTGATATTTAGTGCGCTTTTTGGCCGCTTCAAGAGTTTGAAATGCAACACGACGGTCTTTAGAGGCGCACTCAAGCATGATGAGTCATTGTTCTAGAGGTTGGGTATTAGGGAGAAGTTCGACGACCAAGTGAAGGGAAGGAATTTCACACTCGATCGGTAAGACTGCCTCTTCTCTGAAAACAAGGTGGAAAGGAGTGAAACCGGTGGCGGTTTTAACATATTTTCTATAGGCCCACAAAGCTGGGAAGAGCATAAGATGCCAATTGGTTTTGTGCTTATTCACCGTTCGTTGAAGCATGGTCTTAAGGACTTTGATGACCGCTTCAACTTGGCCATTACCTTGGGGGTAATAGGATGATGAATATTGGTGCTCAAAAACTAATAGTGAGGATAGCTCGTGCCATATCTCATCTTCAAAATGTCAGCCATGGTCAGAGACCAATTGTTTTGGAACCCCGAATCGAGAAATGACGTGGTTAAAGAAAAAGAGGGCTGCGGTTGCTGCCATGCTGTTAAATTTTGGCATACCCTCGGCCCATTTTGTGAAATAGTCAATTGCCATGATGATATATTTGTGGTTACCAATAGATGGAGGTCGACACTCCATAAATTTGATGGCCCATTTACAGAAGGGACCAGCTGTGACGACAGAATGGAGGGGAGCGGGAGGAGCTCACGCCTTAGGGGAAAAATGTTGGCAATTGGAATAGTGTTTGACTACTTCAATGCAATCATTGAAGAGAGAATGCCAAAAATACCCAGCGCGCATGATTTTTTGGGCGGTAGCAAGATCGGAGAGGTGGCCACCACAAGCACCGCTATGACAGGCATTGAGGACTTGCTCGGCTTCAGCGTGTGTGAGGCAACGACGAAGGACATTATCTACTATGTGACGATAGAGGTCATCACCGATTAGAAGATAGCGAGGGGCTTGGTGTCAAATACGTCGTCGAGCATCATGGTCAAGATGAAGGGAAAAAATTTGGGTTCGCAAGTAATTAAGGATATCACCGTACCAAGGGTCGTCTGTGGTAATGGCGAATAAGTGTTCATTGGGAAGAGCATTATTAATCGGAGGATCCTGCATACCGGTAGGTAATTCAAAATGAGTTCAACGAGTGTTAAACCTTTCTTAATTTTTGGTGTGACAAATTCGAGGTCGAATTATTGAAGGATAATGACCCAATGAGCATACTTCCCGCTAAGGATGTGACGGCTCAATAGGAAAGCCATGGGGTTGGAATTAGTCACAACCTTGGTGGAACGCATGAGGATGTAATGACGCATTTTTTGGACTGAGAACATGATAGATAGCACTAATTTTTCTTCATGTGAGTAGGATACAGACAGACCGGCAAGGTTCTTACTGACATAATATATCACATGTTCGGTACTGTTATCATCTTCCTAGATAAGGACACCATCTACCGAATAATTGGAGGCGGAGATGTACAGGATGAAGTCCCGATCAAAGTCAGGAGGACAGATCAAGGGAGTGCATGTGAGAGCATGCTTGAGGGCATCAAAATACTCATGAGCATAGGTATCCCAGACAAATGGGGTGTTAGATCGAAGAAGTCTAAGGAACCCATGTGCGGTAGTGGCATAGTCAGGAACGAATCGACGAAGAAAATTAGCTTTACCTTGGAGAATTTGTAGCTAGCGTAAGGTACGAGGAATAGGAAGTTCAAGAATGGCTTGAAATTTTAAAGGGTCAAGAGTTATACCATATTTAGACACGATGAAGCCTAGGAGATGGCTGGCAGGAATGCAGAAGACACATTTCAATGGGTTAAGGCAGATATTATACTTGTGACATCGGAGGAAAATGGTATGCAGATCATGGAGGTGTTGTGCCCGATGTTTAGAACGCGCAGTAAGGTCATCTAAATAGGCAAGGATAATATGAGGTATGTCATGGAGACAATAAGACATGGCTCGTTGAAAAGTGGCGCCGGCGTTTTTAAGGCCGAATGGCATAACTTGGTATGTGAAAGTTCCCTAAGGACTAATGAACATGGTTTTAAGTTGATAAACATGACGGATAATGATTTGGTTGTATCCGGAGAATCTATCCATAAAGGATAGAACCTCATGCCCCGCACACTCATCAATGATTTGGTCAATAAATGGTGTGGGGAAGTTGTCTTTAGGACAAGCTTTGTTCAAATCGTGAAACTCAGTGTAGACACGGTTGGTTCCTTGTTTTTTGAGGATGGGAACTGGGTTGGACACCCAAGTGGTGTATTCGATGGGATAAACGAAACCAGCTTGCTTGAGCTTATCGATTTTGGCTTTGTTAGCTTCACGTCTAAAATGACGAATGGGTTTCAAATTTTGATGGACTGGATTTCCATCAGGCCATGTGTCGATATGGTGTTCGATAATGGCTGGATCGAGTCCGGGAATTTTTGAGTAGGACCAGGTGAAAATATCATGAAATTCTTTGAAGAGCTTGGTGTAAGCTTCAATTTCTTCTGGAGTGCATTGGGCGCCCAAGGTGATATGTTCTTCAATTCCTGGTTTGATAGAAATGTCAATTTTGATGGTATGAGAGATATTGGACATATTTCCTTCTTCGAAAGCATCAGGTGCAGGGATAGGATTTTTAAACCAATCAAATTTATCGGGAATGAAGTATTTATATTCTATAGCAAATTGGTCATGGGATTGATGTGGAAGGAAGTATGCACAATGGTGCATAGCGTCCCATGGAAAATCAGGTTCGGTCATGGCTTCCATAATTTCTTTGTCTGACTGGAAGATGGGAAGAGTGGGGGGAAGAGGATCACCTGATGAGGTAGAAATATCAGACTCCTGATTGTGGGGAGAAAGGCTCACATGTGCAATGTCATGGGGGGTGACAGAAGAGTAAGAAGATTGGGGGTTAGGGGAAACATCGGGGGAAGGCACTAAGGGGCCAGCCACCAAGGATCGCAATGATGATGAGAGGTAATAAATGGTGACTGAAGACTCGGTCATTTCAATATCAGGAGGGGTAATGTTAATTGGGGTAGACAGGTCTTCTGGTGCTAGTGAGGAAGGTATGTGGTCATGTGTGGCTTTGAATTGGCGGTATGCATCTAAAGAGGAATGATACTCATCAAGGCGGGGACAGAGGTGGGTATAATGGCCATGGAAATCGCATAAAGAACAAGGGTGATTGGTGCACAATTTTTTAAGTTTCAGGATTGAATCAGGTATAGTGACATAGACCTCAGGGATATCGGATTCCAGAAAATTCTCATTGACCATGGTCTTGAGATGCGGTAACTCAGGACATGTATGGGTGGCATGATCGACAACATCGCACAAGGCACACTGGATAGCATGCTTTGGCAGCCGAGGAGGGGTAGGGTGCGATGGGGTAGCCTTGTCATCGGATGCCTCCTTACAAGTTTTACCTTTCTTTTCTGGAGCTGTCACAAAAGGAGAAGGGTCTTGTTGAGGTGCTAGGGGCACTATAGTAATGGAAGAAGCTAAGGGGATCAATTGAAATGGTGTCAAAGCAACGTATGGTTTTGGGTGACTAGGCGGGGTAGTGGTTCGAGGATCAAGGTACCAGACGGGTATACCCAAGGTCAAGTTGGGGAGGGATAGTGTGGCCATGTGTTGGCTGGATAAATCGATCTTGCGGACAAGATCAATCTCCCTAGTGTCAGAAGACAATCTAGCAACAAACGAACAACTAAGCTTGTCTTTCTCTAAATATATTCATTTTACAAATAAATTCTATGAAGGTGTCAATCCTACCTTAGATCCAAATGCTTATTTGTAGTTGTAAAGCTTATGTCGCATCAAAATCCTTCCGTCGCAACAAAGTGTCGTCTTTTGTTGACCTGCAGCAAGAAAATATTAAATAGCACATGTATAAAAAATAATTATATAACATACCTATCATAGTTATCAAGGAATCTATGAAATAAATGATCAAACGACAACTTATTGAAATAAACAATCGAACGACAATTTATTGAGAAAAAAAAATGATTGTATTAATCTTAAAAATAACAGAAGAACCTTACAACCATAGCCTTGATGTTTGAAAGGCCTTCCCGAGGTCCGAAGCAGGAGTCTCCTCTACTTTGATAAGTATTGCACTCTTCCTCCAGGAGCATAAAGAGGTACGTGATCTTTCCTCTCAAAAGCTCAGTAGAAAGAATAGTAAATCTCAACAGCACTTCAACTCAATCACACATAAAGCTTGAACTCCCTTTGAGGCAACCCAATGCCTCCTTTTATAGAGCAGATGATGAGGTTAGGATTCCACCTTTGAAGGGATAGAATCCTTCTTCAAAGGGATAGGCTCCTCACATCAAGGGATTAGTTCCTTAAGGTGAGGGATACATGCACCTTATCAAAGCGTACTCATCCCCAAACATTCTCATCTAGAACCTTCTAGAATTGACCTCAAACCAACTTTTTAAATTTACTTTCTCACTTTTTTGAGTTTCGAGGGGGTACGTAGGCATTCCTAAGGAAAACTGCATTCTGGAACGTAGGTAAGCAGTGTATTGCCTGTGTACCTAGGCTAGGAATGCAGCCAGACTTCATGTTACCTATGTACCCTTTCTTTTAGAGTTTTTTAGGGTTTTTCTTCTTGTTTCAGGGCTTGACATGAGGATTAAAGGTTGTAAGACTTGCAAAGGAGGTATGTATGAGTGTTAATGAGCTCATACAGTCAGCAGAATGTCAGGATGACAGTTTTTAAGTGCAACAGATTGTCCCCTAAAGTGCGAAGTCTGGAATAGATGAAGATGAAGTCTGTCATATATGAAGAGTGAAGCACTTTATCATTTCAAGGATCATCCTGTGGACACCCCGGTCAGAACCTGTAAAAACATTCAATGAAAAATATATATATGTAATCATATCATCGTTGAGGTAGGTATCCATACTCAGATCAAAACTAACTAAAAAAACTGATTTAAACTGTTCTGATACAGGAATGATTTTTGATACATCAACAGTATAGAAATATGTAGACACAGCATGGACGCAACCATATATTTATGAATAGTCCACTATATAAATGAATAAAAAAAATTCCGCGTAGCCTGGATGGTAGAAACTAGATCCAGGATCTTGATTTTCGCTTCTCGAACCAGTACGATTCGATCCATGTGAATGAATGTGTCGAAGTCAAACATGGTAGAAACCACTTGGTTACCAGTCAATAATGTAAAATTTTAAAAAGTGTGAGAGTAACCACTAGTAATGTCAATGGCTCTCAAAGTACTCAGCATAATCCATGAAATGTGAATGAATGAGCTGAAGTCAAACATGTCACAAAATCATTCGATCGAAGTTCAATGATGCATATTGCCATCGAAGGTGAGAAACCTGCCATTGAGGCATGCAAATTTCAAGGTACTGACAATTTCTGGATCAAATTTCTAGATAATGAGTTGTCGTCGATAGAAAGTGATCTGTTTTAGGCAAGCCCACAACACGAAATCATAGATCAAGTTTTTAAGAAATATATATTGGCAAGGACTGACTCAGGGATGGTAAAAATGGATGACAAATATTTTGCAGATGAATGGTTTGTTTGAAATTTCCTCTTGAACACATAACGACACTACAGATGCTTTGGTGACAATTGAACCAAAGCTAATAACCAGAAACCGGCTAAAGACTTTCAAAATGGTTTGATTAACTGTTAGGAAAAGGATTTCCAAACCCAGGTGAACAAAAGTGTCGTGTTCAAGAGTGGTTAAAGGTTTTCCAAATAATCAAAATGTAACAAACAAGTTCATTTTTCTCTCTTTTCTGCCACCATTTCTGGCAAGTACCTCTTTATTTTTAACAAGCTTGAGGAGGATAACATTTTCTTGTTTATAAGCTCATCCTTCGGATGAGTCGAACTTAGTTTAAGATTCGAACCCTAAGAAGGAGTGGTTCGTTCCTGCTTAAAAATTGAATAGGTCCTTTACTGTTTAAATTTTAACGAGTCCAGTATAGGAGAAACTCACTGTTTTTTCAATTTTAGGGAGTCAGAAGAAAAACTTAAAAAGACTCCATGGAGGTAATTTTTCGTAAATTTAGTCTCTCAAGCCCGAAAAAGGATAAAATAATGTGGGAGAGAACTCTATTGACTGTAATTATTCAACGTATACCTTTTTTGTAAATAGTCCATTTCAGTCTGTAAAAGGGGTAAACTTACACTGAAGGGACGACCATTCATTTACTTTAACGAGTTCGAATAGTCAAGTACTCGGCAATATTTTCAATTTTCGAGAGTCTGAAAAGAGCTAAAAGAGGACTCCAAGTTTTCCCTTTTTTGTAAATTTTTGAAAGAGTTCGAAAAAGTGATAAAAGTATGCTCTTTAGTTTCACTTTTTCGTAAGTTTTAACAAGTTCGAAAAAGAGATAAAAATATACTCCTGTGGCCGACTTTCAATTTAATTTACGAGCAGGAAAAGATGGAAATAACTCAGCATTTTCACGTGTTTTACGAGAATGAAAGATAGAAAAATAATCTTTGGATTTTCATGAGTTTAACGAGTCTTGAAAATAATAACTGAAATTGACTCAAGATAGGTTTCATTTTTACAAAAGCTTGAAACAGAGAAAAATTATGCTTCAGAGTGGTTTCATTTTTACACAAGCTTGAAACAGAGAGAAAACTGTGCTTGATGCCCCCTAAGCGTAACTGCTAGAGCACATGCGCTCCCAGCTTCATTTCATTCAACTAAGTACACTGCTGGTAATTAATATTTGGATGGAATGAAGGTTCATTTACGAGATCATATGAAAGACCTGACCTAAAAATGTAAGAAAATTATGCAAAAAACTGAAATAACTAACCTAAATATATGACTTAACATTTATGAGATCTAGTCAAAGACTCGACTCAATTAGGGTAGGATTTGTTTCATTTTTTAACGAGCTTGACACAGGAAAAGAACTATGCTCGTGGCAATGTGTTTCATTTTTTAACGAGGTTGACATAGTAAAAGGAACTTTTCTCTTGATACATTGATTCATTTTTAACGAGGTTGACACAGTAAAAGGAACTTTTCTCATACCTGATTCATTTTTTTTACGAGGTTGACTCAGTAACAGGAACCATCCTCAGAAGCTACTTATTTCTAATCTATTAATCTACTCTCTATAATCTACCTACTGATTCATTTTTTAATGAGGTTGACAAAGAAAAAGAATTGTCCTCATACCTGATTCATTTTTTAACGAGGTTGACTCAGTAACAGGAACTATCCTCTTGGAAGCTCGTTTCATTTTTTAATGAGCTTGACAGAAGAAAAGGAACTATGCTCTTGACTAACTGATTCATTTTTTAAT
This sequence comes from Pinus albicaulis, assembly GCA_034641835.2. Taxonomy (NCBI): domain Eukaryota; kingdom Viridiplantae; phylum Streptophyta; class Pinopsida; order Pinales; family Pinaceae; genus Pinus; species Pinus albicaulis. The sequence goes on from JAXQQM020079272.1 coordinate 50,038, forward strand.
GAGGTTGACACAGTAAAAGGAACTATCTTCACACTCACTGATTCATTTTTTAACGAGGTTGACACAGTAAAAGGAACTATCCTCGGGCTCACTGATTCATTTTTTAATGAGGTTGAAAAAGTAACAGGAACTCTCCTCATACTCACTGATTCATTTTTTAACAAGGTTGACATAGTAAAAGGAAATATCCTCGCACTCACTGATTCATTTTTTAATGAGGTTGACATAGTAAAAGGAACTATCCTCGGGCTCACTGATTCATTTTTTAATGAGGTTGAAACAGTAACACGAACTCTCCTCATACTCACTGATTCATTTTTTAACGAGGTTGACATAGTAAAAGGAACTATCCTCGCAAACTTGATCATGGCTTCCAACTGAAAGAAACACATGTCAATGGACACACCTTAATCATGGCTTCCAAGAGGTCTTCATCAGAAGGAAGAATAGTTCTTTGGATGGAACACATGTCAAGGGACTCAAAAGGGATAAGAACATCAAGTTCAAATAATCCCATAGAGTTTTCCATGTCAATTACCGGATCTAAGTCAAAGGAAGACGAGAAAACAATGAGAGGCTCGCTTACATTGATAACTGAAAACATGGGACTAGTTGCCACATAATTAACCCGTGGCAGATACCATTTTCGTATGAGGAACATTCAGGGATGTCGGATTATTGGTAGTCGAATCAAGACTAGGGAATGAAAGCTGGTCTATAGTCACAATATTTCCATTGTGAGGGAAATACATCACGCGAAAGAGTGTCGATACAACAGCTTTCATTGCATAGACATAGTCTCACCCAAGGAGTAAATTGAAATCCAAGGGGCCTCGAACTACCATAAGATCAATACAGACATTTTTACCTTCCAAAGTAATAGAAAAATTAGAAATGATACCTAAAGGTTCACTAATGGTTATGTTAAAATCTTTTAGATTCTGCGTGTTGGGAAAAATACTGAGAGGCGGGGGGGGGGGGGGTGAATCAGTATTTATTGCATAATCAAATATTTTTACTTTTTCATTCCTTAAAACCCATACGCTACTTTACTTCAGTAAACCAGCGTATATACGCGGATCCCATTTATGAAACTAGCGTATACACAGAGATTTAGATATGTCATTAAATCTTCACTTAAACCATTCCATCATTTATTCATCGGATATTCAATAAGCAGTAAACAGGTGCAGTAAGAACAGAATAAACCATCACACAAAGCATCACACATGAACACCAGGATTTTTAGGTGGAAACCCAAATCGGGAGAAAACCACCGCTGCAGTTGCTCAGCCTTCAATATTTTATTATAGAAAAAACATCTTACAACATATGTGCTGGCGCAGACTTGACCAGCACGCAGGCACCCACCTGCGCTCGTTTACCAGCCTCTCCTGGAAGGGAGCTCCAACCCCATGACTCGTTTACCAGCCTCTCCTGGAAGGGAGCTACGACCCCCCGATCTCGTTTACCAGCCTCACCTGGAAGGGAGCTACAACCCCCTGACTGAAGGCTACAACCTTCAGCACCACCTTGGACCACGTTTCATCAATTTTCACACTGGATCCAACAACTTCAATAGAAAAACACTTGCAGGCCACATTTCATCATATTTCCAGACTAGACCCTTTCCTTACTTTTAAGCACAAACATACATCACCAACAGATACTTATCAACACAGATCAGATAGCAGAAACACAGCAGAACAGATCAGATGTTTCATACCCCTTGCTTCAGCAAACCCTAGTTTGCATACGCGCTTTCCCTTCACTGATGTCGCGTATATACGCGCTTCCGTCCACACAAACCAGCGTATACTTCAGTGTATATTTTATTGCGCATACGCGCTTTTACTTCAGCGAAGCTGCGTATATACGCGCTTCCTCCACGACGAAGTAGCGTATAGATCTTCAATCATTACAGAGCAGCATACTTCATCAGATCAGATATTCAGTTCAGATCTACCCTTTTGCTTTAGACAGATGTTCGCCTAGATGCTCGCCTCATCACAGATCTAAGCCTTCCATAATCAGATCTAACAAATACAAGAGCAATTCAGATCTAGATCCCCTTCTTCATCATTGGTGCATCATACAATCAGATTTATCATTCAAGTGTAACCCTTTCCATTCAGATATACTTCAGAGAGAAGTATTCATTCAAGCTCAGACATCTTGCACCCACACTCATAATTTGCACAATGAATTTCTTCTCCTTATATAGGTTTTCCTTTTTCAATACCATGAGCCCCTTTTTCAATACCATGGGCCAAAACAAAACCATGAGCCCAAAACTACCTGGACGGGGTCAATTAGGCGGATCATTACCCAATACAATGGGTCAATACCATGGTGGTTACCCTTGGTTTTGCACTTTTTGAGCGCTTTAGCCCATACGCGACTTGGCACGTTCTTTTCCGCGTGCATACGCGACTTTCCCTAGGCCAATCCGCGTATACCAAGAGACATACTCTTTTTCATCATACTTTGAGTACATTCTGAAATCCTTTCTTCATAGCCTTCTGTACACACTGTAGAAACATCATATTTTCTTCATCAGGAACACATTCTCTTAAGCACAACTTCATCAAGTAAGTTGTCACCATCTTCATCAAGTGGGTTGCCTTTCAAGGACAACACTCAACAACATATCATATCAGATTTACATCATTTACCAAGTCCATCAAGTCAAGAATAACTTTATCAGGTGGTTTTCCATCAAGGACAATACATGTCAACAGTCGCATGTCTTCATCTTCATTTAGTGGGTTGCCATCAAGGACAACATTCTGCATCATATTTCCAAAAATCTCCCCCTTTGGACTTGATGGCAACCATGATGGTGTTTGGTTACCACAACAGATAGATACATTAAGAATACAATGACACCATGTCATTCTCGCTATTTGCCATGTCACTCTCTCCATTTATTTGACATCATTCAAACACACACCATGTCACTCTCCCCCTTTGACATCAAGGGCAAAGGGCGGATCAAAAACCAACACTCTCCCCCTTTTCTCCTCATGTGGAAGAAACATTCTGTAGATCTGATATGTGTTGAAGTGGCCAAACTCCCCCTGAGTTTATGCTGAATCGTCAAACATATTTGTCAATGAAGTACATGACTCTATGAACTTCCTATCACCAAAGACTCATACTTACATCAAATATCCAACCAAGTGGATTTACATATAAGACTCAAGTACCCAACCAAGTGGGTTTACAAAATTTGACTCAGCTACCCAACCAAGTGGGTTTACAAAAAAAACAAGTCCTTACATCACTGAATATTACAATTTTTACATCATGGGTCTCAACAAGACCTTTTCACCAAAATATAAATATGACCGTTTATGACCAATACCAGAAAGTCCTCAAGAAAGAGAACATATTTCAGAACCATAATAATGTCAACACTGCATTATACTCAGCAAAGCTAATGCTCCCCCTGAATCTGTGCAACCAGGCAATCTTTCCAAATGACTAAGGCTACCGCTTAGTTTGTGCATCCTGAAAACTTCCACCAACAAATCATCAAGGCATCTTCATCAAATCATTAGAAACAGAATTATGAGAACTGGAACACCACCAGAGATACCAAACATCACTGCAGCTGTGCTGAAGAGAGCTGAAACAACCAAAAATTGTCAGCAACCAACCATACGCGGTTTTCTGTGCAGGAACTCGCGTACATACGCGACTGTGTTTAAGGAAACCCGCGTATCCCAAGACATCTTCTAAATTTCAACCAGATCTGATTCTTTGTAAGGCAAAGACAATGTTCAGCTTCTTTCTGAGACATTTGAATGCTTCCCTGGACTACAGATAGATAGAATAGTGTAGTTGTGTCTTCAGGCGTCATCCAACGGTTGTAGCATCAGCACAATAGTAACCAAGCCTTCAGATTCTTTGCAGCATCAATACAATCTTTCCAAGAAAGATTCTCATATCAGAACAACATCTTCACATAGGTGTCAAGCAATCATCCATGTGGTCATGATCTTCAAGATTTAACATGAAGTAACATATGAAGGCAAAAGATCTCTCAACCATAGTAACGCATTCTGCATGATTTATTTCTGAATCAAATGACATCCAACTCATCCATGTGGGAGTACAAAAGATACTTATCAACAACCAGGGCTCAAAAACTCATCATAATAAACCATGTACCAGGTCATCTTCATTTGAGCATGAGTATCACAAAAACCAGATAATAAGCAATCATATTGCCAACAATGCAATCATTAGTATTCAACCTGCTGCTCCCCCTAAACCAGTGCTCTTCATTATCTTGTGCAATCTGAAGTAAGTCATCAGCAAAAATCTCTGTCCTAATCTCTGAATTATAAGACTTTCATCTCAACAACGAAAGCTCTTCATCATAAAGCAACCAGGCTTCAACCATAATATTCAACACAAGAACCCATGTATCATATCATCATTTGTTTAGAACTAAGAAACTAAGCTGATACTGAGACAATAATACAGTTATTAACAATCAGACTGATGCTCCCCCTGAACCTCTGCTTCAGATCTTCAGCTATCAGATAAATTCTCTTATCATCAATGCATACGCGACTGTGTCTGCTGGAACTCGCGTGTATACGCGACTTTGGTTAATGTAACCCGCGTATGGAAAGTGAAGCATAGAAAATTTTTCATCTTCCTTCATTTCCTCCTGAGCTTGTACCTCCTGTACCTGTCCTTTTCACATCAGATGCGCTGTCAGAAGTAAACCTAACCAGAATAATCAAATCAACCATGAGAGTCATCATGCATTTCTCCCCCTGTGACGATACATTACTAAATCTCATAATGTATCCCACATCATTCCTGCAGTCAATAAGAAAAGTCAGCTTCAGAAGCGGATGACTGCAGTAGGGTCATAATTCCCTACGTTTCTGATCGGTCCTTCATCTTGAATTGAGTGTTTTCTTCAAGAAAATCATTGTCTTCTAGAGCATCCACAAAAACATCCTTTTCTTCTCTAGATTTTTTCTTATTCCATCCCTCCATCTTCTTCCAGATTTGTTTTCTATTTGTGTGCTGAAATTTCTCATATCTGTTCGACCTGCATTCCTTTCTTATATGTCCATACTTGTTACAAGAATAACATCTCATGTGTCAAGAAAAATAAGCATAAGAATCATAATGAGTATTTCTATTCTTCCTCCTTTTACAATCAGCTGCTTTGTGTCCATACTTGTTACATGAAAAACAATATCCCTTGAAGAAACCAGAGTACCTTTCTGTGTAGGAACTGTTTGTTTGAGGCTGAAATGATCTGCTCCTGCAATTTGCTGCAACATGTCCATAATTATGACATTTAAAACATTCAACGTTCTTGAATGAATTCCTTTGAGAATTCATGATTTTTGGTTGAGCTTTTGTCTCTTTCAATACTTCAGGTTTTGCATTGACATCCTCTGAATTTTTGGCACTTCCTTGTGAGCTAGATTCTCCTTTAACAGTTTCATGGAAACCAAGACCATGTTTGATAGCAGGAGACCTTTGATTACTCAGAATATTGTCCAAAATGTTAGTACTATCATGAAACTTCAAAATTTTAACCTTTTCTTCTAATTTACCTTTGAGAATATTTACCTCAACCTCCAAGGCTTGACATTGCTTTGTCATGCTTTCTTCTTTTCTTCTTCCATCTTCAACTTGATCCTTCAGATTTAGAATCTCTTCTTTCAACCAATCTTCATTTCCTTCACATGTTTGTTGCATCTCTTCATTCTTCTTATTTGATTTTTCGAGATCTTATTTGAGAGAGATAATTTCTGCTTCAAAGCCTTCCTTTTCAAAGGATTGTAGAGGTTCCTTATTTTTCTTACTTGATGCTTCTAAATCTTTCTGAAGACAAATGATTGCAGCTTCAAGTCCTTCATTCTTCTTGCTAGATTTTTCAAGATCTGCTTCTAGATCTTTAATTCGATTGGATGCATAAGTATGAAACCTTTGATACTTGTCCATCTGTTCATTCAGCATTTCTATTTGATCTTTCATTTCTGAGATCATCTCTTTATAGATAGTTTCTTTCTTATTGTATGAACTTTGTAGTTCTTCTTCTTTAATCTTGAGAGCTTCTTCTAGATCCACAACTTTACTTTCATATCTTTACTATTGTTTGCACAAAGAAAAGTATTACAAGTGGCCTTCTCCTTTTTCTTCTTTGCCATGAGTGCTTGTAGATCTTCGTCAGAATCTGTTTCATCTTCTTCAATTTTTGCTATACATGATTTCTGGGATATCTCCTTTCCTCGAGTAACCTTCTTCTTTTGCTTCTTAGCCATGAGCACTTTTAGATCTTGGTCAGAATCTTCTTCATCTTCACTGGACACTTCATCATCATCTTCTTTTGCATAATAACTCTTTCTCTTCTCAAATTGTTTCTCTTTACCATGCTTTTCTCTATAAGGGCATTTAGCAGCATAATGACCAACTTTTCCACACTCAAAACATTTGAAGGGAAGCTTACCTTTGAATCTTCCAGTACCTAGTTGGAGCTTTCTCACGAAATTGGCTTCTTCTTCATCGGATATATAGCTGGATTCTTTGACAACTTCCTTTTCCTTTCCTTTTGTAGATGCCTTAAAAGCAGCTTCTCTTATTTGAGAAGGACCTCCTTGTCTCATTTCAAAAGCAGTCAGAGTACCATGTAATTGAACAATAGTAAGCGATTGCAGATCTTGCCTTTCTTCAATAGCTGAAACTTTAGAGTCAAATTTTGAAGTCAATGATCTTAAGACCTTTTCTACCAAAGTAGTATCAGCCATGGTTTCACCCAAATTTCTCATCCGATTTACAATATCATCTAGACGAAGAAAGAAACTGGCAACACTTTCATCACTATGCATCTTCAAATTTTCATATTCAATTCTAAGAGATTGGAGTTTTGCACTTTTTACCTTTGTGTCTCCTTCATAGCTTAGAATGATTTTGTCCCATATATCTTTTGTTGAATGTAGCTGCATTACTTTAGCAAATTCTGATTCAGACATGCTTCCCAATAAGACATTCACTGCTTTGGCATTGATTTCATACTTCTTCCTTTCTGCTGCATCAGTAGGAATACTTGCCGGGTATTGATAACCTTCTTCCACGATTGCCCATACATCTGCACCAAGACTTTGCAGATATGCTTTTGTTCGTACCTTCCAGAATATCAGATTGCTTCCATTGAATAGAGGTGGCTTTATAGACATTCTCTGATCTCCAGCCCACGACCCTTCAAGCGATCAAGCCCGCAGCATGACCCTCACGCTCCGATACTAATCAACGGTAATTGTTGGGAAAAATACTGAGAGGGGGGGGGGTGAATCAGTATTTACTGCATAATCAAATCTTTTTACTTTTTCATTCCTTAAAACCCATACGCTACTTTAATTCAGTAAACTAGCGTATATACGCGGATCCCCTTTATGAAACTAGCGTATACACAGAGATTTAGATATGTCATTAAATCTTCACTTAAACCATTCCATCATTTATTCATCATATATTCAATAAGCAGTAAACAGGTGCAGTAAGAACAGAATAAACCATCACACAAAGCATCACACATGAACACCAGGATTTTTAGGTGGAAACCCAAATCGGGAGAAAACCACCGCTGCAGTTGCTCAGCCTTCAATATTTTATTATAGAGAAAGCATCTTACAACATATGTGCTGGCGCAGACTTGACCAGCACGCAGGCACCCACCTGTGCTCGTTTACCAGCCTCTCCTGGAAGGGAGCTCCAACCCCCTGACTCGTTTACCAGCCTCTCCTGGAAGGGAGCTACGACCCCCCGATCTCGTTTACTAGCCTCACCTGGAAGGGAGCTACAACCCCCTGACTGAAGGCTACAACCCTCAGCACCACCTTGGACCACGTTTCATCAATTTTCACACTGGATCCAACAACTTCAATAGAACACCACTTGCATGCCACATTTCATCATATTTTCATACTGGACCCTTTCCATACTTTTAAGCACAAACATACGTCACCAACAGATACATATCAACACAGATCAGATAGCAGAAACACAGCAGAACAGATCAGATATTTCATACCCCTTGCTTTAGCAAGCCCTAGTTTGCATACGCGCTTTCCCTTCACAGATGTCGCGTATATACGTGCTTCCGTCCACACAAACCAGCGTATACCTCAGTGTATATTTTATTGCGCATACGCGCTTTTTCTTCAGCGAAGCTGCGTATATACGCGCTTCCTCCGCGGCGAAGTAGCGTATAGATATTCAATCATTACAGAGAAGCATACTTCATCAGATCAGATATTCAGTTCAGATCTACCCTTTTTGCTTCAGACAGATGTTCGCCTAGATGCTCGCCTCATCACAGATCTAAGCCTTCCATAATCAGATTTAACAAATACAAGAGCAATTCAGATCTAGATCCCCTTCTTCATCATTGGTGCATCATACAATCAGATTTATCATTCAAGTGTAACCCTTTCCATTCAGATATACTTCAGAGAGAAGTATTCATTCAAGCTCAGACATCTTGCACCCACACTCATAATTTGCACAATGAATTTCTTCTCCTTATATAGGTTTTCCTTTTTCAATACCATGAGCCCCTTTTTCAATACCATGGGCCAAAACAAAACCATGAGCCCAAAACTACTTGGACGGGGTCAATTAGGCGGATCATTACCCAATACAATGGGTCAATACCATGGTGGTTACCCTTGGTTTTTCCCTTTTTGAGCACTTTAGCCCATACGCGACTTGGCACGTTCTTTTCCGCGTGCATACGCGACTTCCCCTAGGCCAATCCGCGTATACCAAGAGACATACTCTTTTTCATCATACTTTGAGTACATTCTGAAATCCTTTCTTCATTGCCTTCTGTACACACTGTAGATACATCAGATTTCCTTCATCAAGGACATATTCTATCAAGCACAACTTCATCAAGTAAGTTGTCACCATCTTCATCAAGTGGGTTGCCTTTCAAGGACAACACTCAACAACATATCATATCAGATTTACATCATTTACCAAGTCCATCAAGTCAAGAATAACTTTATCAGGTGGTTTGCCATCAAGGACAATACATGTCAACAGTCGCATGTCTTCATCTTCATTTAGTGGGTTGCCATCAAGGACAACATTCTGCATCATATTTCCAACACTGCGTAATAGGCACAAGCTGAGGGGAACCCAAAGCTTTCCAAACAATTGAGGATAAAATACTAACAAAAGCACCTTCATCTACCTTTGTGCGGCATATATCCCTACGAACAGCCTTCACAATGATTTGGAAAGGAATGGAAGAAGGAAGACGAGGTTCTGTCAGTCTATTCCAATCAAAGGAAAAGACCTCAGTACTTGGAGGGGGTTTTGTAGAAACAGGTGAAATGCCCCCCAACGTAGAAGAATTTGATGTAACAAGAAGAACCTGAGCAGTATGAAGTTCGCTCTCTAGAGGGAGAATGGGATCGACCGAATGTGAAATTGAATCGACCACTTGATCAACTAATGGATCATCATCCTGAGTGATATGAGTTTCACTCTCCAATGGAAGAGTTGGATCGGCTGTACTTGAAATTAGATCAATCACTTCATCAGTTGACGGTAGGTTGGGAGAAATTTTACGGTAACCAATTGGAAATTCTTGTTGTGGAATACTAAGGCTTTCCAACAATTTTGAGGCTTCATCCATGTGAGGGAAAATGTGAGTTTGATGACTCCCTTTGCATAACTTACAAGGAAACCTAACTTTACCCTTTTTCCCAAGAACCTAACTATCACTGGTTGATGGATCAATGGAAAGTTGATGAGATTTTTCTGACCATACATCCAATACCTTTGGAATACCAAGACAATTGATAAGGAAGTGGTCACCCTTACAAATCCTGCAATGGTATTTGGGTTTACGATGCATGTTGGAGGTTTCCTCAACACTACTAACATTTACAACCATGGTTGGTTGGTTGACTTCTTTCTTATCTTGCTTCTTCTTCTTCTTTTTCTTCCCTTTATTCTTCTTCTTAGCCACCTGGTTACTAGCGTCAAGGCTTTTACCAAGAAAAAAGGAAGAAATGGAGGAAGAAATATTAGGCGAAGAAGGTAAAGGGTCAACAGAAGGTTGGTGATGTTGAGATGGTGAACTTTGTTGAGGTGAAGCATCTGGTTGAGGTGAAACAATTGGAGTATTCGGGGCCAACGAAGTCTAAAATAACCATATCGGTAAACCTATTGTAAATCCAGGTAATGACAAAGTAGCCATATAAGGAGGACCAACATTTCCAAAGTAAGGAAAAGTACTAGGATTCTCGTTAAGAGGGGTTCCTTGGTTGGTAAATTCCGGAACAGCTTCCATTATATTCAACTTTAGTGAATTTTATTAACAATTTAAAACTAAAATTAACAATTCACAATTCACATATATCAATTAAAATTCAAAATTCACACCTATGGTCTCTAAAAGTAAAAACAAACAAATTAACACGCGCTATCAAATCTAGGAGTCAAACCACACACAAACAGTAAATTCCCGCACTAAAAACACTAGTTGGTGATGAAATCCATCATCGTAGAATTTTAATGCAGAAATGGCAGTTGGAACAGTTACCCCGACAACCTGCTTAATGAAACAGACTGGCACAAGTTTCTTCACAAAACCATCTCGAGTGAAGAGAACCCCCCAGAGAGTCCAAGTGAGTCTAGTCGACATCTGCTCCAAGTACAATGAGATCTTTCCTTCACCGTCACCTTAGGAAATAATCTTAAGTTTATGGACACTAAGGTTACCAACAGTAACAAATACAACTACGCGAATAGTCTATGATCCGATTCCACGCACAAGGGCAGAGTAACAAAGCTCAATCCCCTTTAAGGTTCCTTGACATGGTCAATCCGAGGTTTACCAACAAGTGACCCCAAGCTCCTCGACAATGGTTAATCTGAGGTTTACCATTTGTAATGCATGCATATCTTCTATCTTTCCCAATGAAACAAAATTGATTGTCTCAAAGGTTTGGACATGATCTCGTGATTAACTCCTTTAATAGAAGCTTCCCAGATTGTACCAATTACAATTGGATTTATTTTCTACCACAAGATTTATGTACTTGTTTGTTTTTGTTGCTTTGGAAAGTTAACTACAACCTATTCCAAAGCACTAATCCTGAGCTAGATTGGTGGAAATAGCCCTAAAAATGTAAAAATTACTAGATGAATTTTAATTAAGCGCTGTGTTATTTAGGCTGTTATTACTCAAAAGGGTAAATGGATATGAAACCAATGGTGTTATGACCCGACCCAAAACTGAATGCAATCAAATATGATAATGTAATCTTTTCAATTCAATGAATCCTAACTAAAGTAAGGAGAGAGTTTCCATTCACTTCCAACAATGCAAAAAATTGATCACTAAGAGAAAATATAACAAATTCTCTAATGCACTAATTTCATAAAAAAACTAATGCAAATCAATTCCAAAACAATTTTTTTATTTTTGTGTTTTTAAAACAAGCATAAAAACATGTAAATTCAAATTAAAGAGAACTAATCTAAATCTACAATTGATTTTTCAGAATGAAAACTATGCAGTTGTAAACTATGCACAATTCACTTGAAAAGTATGCAAATGTAATCTATGGACATTTTTCATTCATATTCTGAAAATGAGAATTCTAATTATGCAAATGTGATATATGCAAGATAATTCTCAAACACAAGATGATTCTAATGTAATCTAAGAACCAATCAAGTGCAAGTCAAGAAAATCGGGTGAGAGTTCCAAAGATCAAAAAACACTCAAAAGAAAAAAGATGCAAAATTGTGAAAAGACTCATACAAACCTCCAAGTAATGACCAAAGGAAATCAAATTAAAAATTTCTCAACAAAGAGACTCAAAACACCCAATAGCTTAATGGAGATTGATGAGATGAAAAATTTGCTGAAAGAAATTCATTCACAAGAGATTTTCGACAGAAAACACATACAGATTTGGGCAGACACTATGAATCCCAAATAAAATCTAAAATAAACTGAAAAAAGAAATCTAAGTTTCTCAAGACTTTAAACAGGGTCTGCAACAATGTGCGGTCCCTAGAAAAGTTCAAGAAAAACAAAAAATACTTCAAAACTTTCAAAGAAAAGTAAATCTAAGTTACCCAAGCCCGTAAAAATCAATCAAAAATCAGAAAAAAAGCATTTTCTCAAATCAAAACAAAGGAAAATAAAAACCATAATCTTTCCCCAGCGGAGTCGCCAATTTTTTGGCTGGATAAATCGATCTTGTAGACAAGATCGATCTCCCTAGTGTCAGAAGACAATCTAGCAACAAACGAACAACTAAGCTTGGCTTTCTCTAAATATATTCGTTTTAAAAATAAATGCTATGAAGGTGTCGATCCTACCTTAGATCCAAATGCTTATTTGTAGTTGTAAAGCTTTCGTCGCATCAAAATCCTTCCATCACAACAAGAATCCTTCCGTCGCAGCAAGAGTTCTTCCGTTGCAACAAAGTGTCGTCTTTTCGTCACAACAAAGTGTCGCCTTTCCGTTGCAACAAAGTGTTGTCTTTTCATCGCAACAAAGTGTCGTCTTTTGTCGATCTGCAATCACAAGAAAGAAAATATTAAATAGCACCTGTATAAAAAATAATTATAAAACATACCTATCATGGTGATCAAGGAATCTATGAAATAAATGATCAAATGACAGCTTATTGAAGTAAACAATCGAATGACAATTTATTGAGAAAAACAAAACTTGATTGTATTAATCTTAAAAATAACAGAAGAACCTTACAACCTTAGCCTTGATGTTTGAAAGGCCTTTCCAGGGTCCAAAGCAGGAGTCTCCTCTACTTTGATAAATCTTGCACTCTTCATCTAGGAGCATAAAGAGGTATGTGATCTTTCCTCTCAAAAGCTTAACAGAAAGAATACTAAATCTCAATAGCACTTCAACTCAATCACACATAAAGCTTGAACTCCCCTTGAGGCTACCCAATGCCTCCTTTTATAGAGCAGATGAAGAGGTTAGGATTCCACCTTTGAAGGGATAGAATCCTTCTTCAAAGGGATAGGCTCCTCACATCAAGGGATTAGTTCCTTAAGGTGAGGGATACATGCACCTTATCAAAGCGTACTCATCCCCAAAAATTCTCATCTAGAACCTTCTGGAATTGACCTCAAACCAAATTTTTAACTTTACTTTCTTGCTTTTTTGAGTTTTGAGGGGGTAAGTAGGCATTCTTAAGGAAAATTGTGTTCTGGAACACATGTAAGCAGTGTATTTCCTACGTACCCAGGTCTGGAATGCAGGTAGGCTTCATGTTACCTGTGTACCCTTTATTTCAGAGGTTTTTAGGGTTTTTCTTCTTGTTTTAGGGCTTGACATGAGGAGTAAAGGTTGTAAGATTTTAAAAGGAGGTATGTATGAGTGTTAATGAGCTCATACAGTCATCATAATGTCAGGATGATAGTTTTTAAGTGCAACACCATGATGGGAACCGAATAAACTCTGGGAGGGGGAGCAAGGAAAGGTATCTATCTAGCGGGGTAATGGCCAGGAGGGACGGCACCAAGATGGTTGAGATCGGTTGGAACCAACCAAGGAGGGTAAAGAGCTGCATGGGGAATAACTGTAGAAGAAGGGTTAGAAGGAAGAGGTCTGGCTAGAGAAGGCAAAGGGCTAGGAGCTGGCTGCGGTGGGCAAGGTTGAGGTTGCTGACTAGCCAAAGTAGGTTGCTTAAGGTCAACCCGAGATGATTACATCATGCAAACATTCGCCAAGCTGGGATCAGAGATAGGAGAAGGAGGAAGGCCAGGGAAGGTTCCAATCAAGGAGGAATCTCTGTAGATACCGGGGGAGACATTGGCTAAGGAATCAACGGTTTGCTTATTGGCTACAGAAGAGATGGTTGACTCAGGGGAGGTATGAGTTTTTGGCTCATGATATGTCAACTGGTCAATGGTGACTATCTTTCCATTGTGGGGGAAAAACATCTTGCGGTGGACCGCGGAGGGAACAAAAAACATGGCATAGGTGTAGCTACACCCCAAAATATTGTTATAATCAAGAGGGGCTTCGATGAATTCAACGTCAACGCAGACAGTCTTGCCTGTAAGAGTGATAGGGCAATTACGGAATAGGCCAATGGGCTGGGAGGCATGGCCATCCCATGCACGAAGGGTGATGGTGGAAGGGGCCAGCTCAAGGGATCTGAGTTGTTTCCAAACCAAAGTAGACATTACACAGGTAGATGCCCCCTCATCAATAATACACCGAGCCACGTTGGCGTTCCAGATTTTGACTCGGATTTGGAAAGCGACGGAAGCAGGAAGGGGAGGATGGTCTGACTGACGGGCGTCGAAAAAAATCAATTGGTCATCAGCAGGATCTACAGCACCCATGGCAGATAGTAGAGCCTTCCTTTGATAAGGAGGCAACTGGAGGAGTTCCAGTGTTGAAATGATAGCAGGAGACTGCGCCAAATCATCTACTATGCTATACGAATGAGCAGCTCAACCAGAAGCAGCATTTCGGCATAATGGACCCTTAGGAACCTTGATTGGAACCTCAACTTTGGGTTAAGGGATCTGCAAAGGAACATTGGGTGTTGAAAGAGGCTCTGTAGGACCTGAAGAAGGTGACTTGGGGACAGGTGGAGCGGGAGGTGTGGGGTACTGATGAGACCGAGTTTAAAGGTTAAGGTCGACGGTGAGAGGTTGGTCAGATTTCATCATAAGAATCTGGTAATCGGAGGAACCAGAAGGGGAAGGTTGAGTGGCTACTATTTCATGAGGTGGTTGGGTAGCCACGAATCCTTACTGAGGGAAAGGATCGATAAACATAGTCAGTTGAGAAGTAGCCGCATTGGGGGGAACAGTAGGGGAGGCATGTTTTCCTTGAAATGTAGCCTGAGACTCCCACATCTGCCGCATCTGTGGTAATAGGGGACAATCGTGAGTGCAATGACCGTAAACACTGCAACACGAACAAGGCGCATTGGTGCAAAGAGGCCTGTCCAACTTGGGCTGAGAGCCTTGTTGCTGGTTAGCAGTGTTAGAATCGATACTTGAAATATTTGATCCACGATTACCAGGGGCAGATTGATTTTGATTGCCTTTCCTCTTTATTTGAGAAGAAGGAGGATTAGTCACGCCCTGCTGTGAAAATACTTTCCTTGGAGGGGGTAGTAGTTGCTGTTACGGGGGTTGAGAAGGCAAGGGAGGAGGAGGTCCAAATGCTGGAGGAGCTGGGGCACCAGGCTGTGGGTAAGGATAATGGTTAGGATGGGCAACATTGAGGTAAGCAGGATATTGGACAAAAGGAGGAGGCATGTCGTATCCTAGATACATGCTACCTAGAGGGGGAAAAGTGCTGGAGGTGATGGCCCCTCCCGGAGGGAAACCATAGCCCATAGGAGGTTGAGCGTAGGTATGCAAAAGAGCTCCAATGATACCGTCGGCAGAGTGAGATTCCCCCAGGGCATTAGCGCCACTGGGTCTGGGGAGGTCAAGAAGGACGATATAAACATAACCAGATTGAGCATAGATGAGGTCATATTTCAAGGCTATTTGGAGGGCGGCTTCTTCAGTTTGAGGGAACTGGGATGTGACATCTTTGCCGATGGCAAGTAAGAGAGAGCAAAGGAACCAGTCCATTTAGACCCGATCTTCAAAGGTGGGAGCTCGACATAAGCTCCTTCTTCTCCGCCATTCCTGGACATGAGTGGAAAGGTGGGTTGAAGATGATTAACAGAAAGAAGTCAAGAGTTTGGTACCAGTGTTGTATCGGAGAGGGAGCTGGAAATAAGATAAGAAGGCTTGGGAAATGGTCGCAAAGGTGGTATGGGAATAGGTGGTCTGATCAACATACCATTTAGAAGCTTCACCTGTAAGTGTGCGTTGGAACAATCTAAGATAGATGGAATCATTAGTAATGGAATTGGATGAACAGCACATGTGGAAAGATCGGATATGATTGGAGGGATCTTCACTAGCAAGGCCTTCGAACTTGGGAATGTTAGAGGGGAGCTTGGTTGGCATAGGAGGCCAACTAACATCATGGCGGATAGGATCGTTGATCAACTGATTGAAATCAGGGAGACTAAGACCTACCATATAAGGGAGAAAAGGGATAGTCGAGGTAGTTCACATGGTGGTTCCGCTAGTAACAGACCCAGCAGTAGGACCGGGGTTGCTGCTAGCGTTAGGCCCTGAACTAGACATGGTGAAGGTAACAGGGGGAGAACCAGAAGTAGGGGGAGAACCCAAAGAATTAGAAGAAGATTCTGAGTGCGGACTCGGGGGAGGACTAACTCGACGACGGCAGGAAGGAGTAAGTCGACCAACCAGAAAATGAGGGTTAAGGCCAAGAATTCTTTAGGATAAATGCCTTGGAGGTGCAATGATGATGGCACAAAGGGAAGAAGAACGACCAACAAAGGTAGGGAGGTGCAGAATCAAGTGATGACAAAATCGAAACAAGGGTAGAAAGGTGCAGTGTCAATTGATTTTAAAGTCTTTGCCTGGCGGTGTTAACCAGGCTCTTCTTCACTTAGGGTCAGTGTGTGGCGTGTGTTAATTTTAATTTTTAAACCCAAATATTTTGAGAGTAAAAGAAAAATTTTGCTGCGTAACTGAAAAAAATATCTGCAAAGAATAGTAAATAAGGCTGAAATAACAGAAAATTAACAGCTAAAAATTCATCGATCTAACCCAAGCAGGCGAGTCTCTCAAAACTAGTCTAAAAGAGGGAAAAAATCTAGTCAAAACACACGAAAAAGGGGGCAATAGATCTAAGGTCGGGAGGAATAGGGATCTAAAGGAGAAATCTGCTAAAAATATGTGCAGAAAACAGCAAAGAGGTAGAGGCAAGGTTGCTGCAACAAAGGAGGAAATCAGCTAAAGGTAGAAGGGACAAGGAGGTGGCCCTAGAGGAAAACCCAAACAAAACTATATGAGGTGATTTGAAAGGGAGAAGAGTTGATCTAAAAGGGATCTGAAAATGAGGTATCAGATCTGAAAAGAAGAAGGGTGAAACTCTGAAAATTCAGACGTCTGAAAAAGCTAAAAATATTCCACAAAAAGTGGAGGGTACTAAATCCCTAAGGGGTGAGATTCCCACTTAGTTGAGTAAAACAGATCAGAAACATGTCTAAATGAGTGGAGACAGAGGCTGGAAAACCATGATAGAAACTTTAGACAAACCCAGCAAAATTGCTGGAAAAATGTAGAAAAAAGTGCAGGTCGCAGGTTCTTACCTGTTTTCAGTCCAAGTCATAGTTTTGGGGCAAAAAAGTGTGTCCTCCAAGCCAGGTCGCAGGTTTTGGGCCGATAAGTATGACCTGTAGATCCGGGTCTCTCGGCGGCAGATTTCAGAAAAAGTTGTCGTCTCACGTGCAGCTGATGTCTGCCACCTGTGCAATAGGGCCAGAAACACACGAAAGTTAAAAATTTTAATGTTTGAGAGTTTTAGAGGTGAAAAACACCATAAAAATAGGAAAAACAAAAAACTGAAGAGAAACCCTAGGGTCTGAAATATCTGGATATGTAGGAATATATAAAACGACAACAGTCGAAAAAGAAAACCTGTGTGGAGTCGCCAATTGTTAGTATGAATCTTTTTTCCCAAAAATACCAGTTTAGCTGTGCATAACAAATAGCCCTAACATAAATTATGGCTACCAATATCTTCAAATCTGTAGTTAGTTGATCCAAACAAAGCTACACAAATCTAGATCTATGCATAAAAAGACATTAAGCAGTAAAAATGAAGTTTTGCTCCATGCATCCAATAGACAAGACAAGAACAATATGTTTGAAAGAATTTTTTATGTTAAAGGGCACCTGAGAGGAAAACAAGAAAGGTGTTTCCAATTCTCCTCAATTGGATGGGTTCTTGAAAGTCCTCAGCATTTCAGATCTAAAATTTCTCTCTCTTGTTGGTGTAGAAAACCCAAACAAACATAGAACTCAAAGGGAGCTGACAAAGCAAACAATGGAGAATGTGACAATGATAATGGCTCAAAGTCAGACCAAGAGTATAGATCTAGAGTGATCTAATATGCAATGAAAGGTGACAAATGAATGGGAAATCCCTTCTATTTATAACAAAATATTAGGGTAGTCTAGGACTTGGTGCATGAATAAAATATTATTAACCAAATTATAGAACCACCTTTTAGGAATATTTTATTATATTTGTTGAAGGGAAAAGGTATTTGATTTGGGTCATATCCCTTTATCTGTAAATAATAAATAAATAAATGATTTATTTATTATTTTAAGGAAGTGGTTGAATGATAATTAAATAAAAAATGGTTTATTTAATTATTTATAAATGATTTAGTCATATTTAACAAGGAATATTATTTAAATAAGATTTAAATAATTATTCCTAGAAAATAATAAGATAAATAAGGATTTATCTAATTAATTTCCTCGTTTTGGGTTAAATATAACCAGGAATAATAATTAAATTATTGTTTATTTAATTATTCCATGAGGAAAATCAAACAAATATAGATTTGTTTAATATTTCCTTTTGGGGTTTTCTGTTTAGACCATAAACAACCTAATAAATGTGTTTTATTAAGTTATTTACATAGTGAAAGAAATTTTACTTGGGGTAAAATTGGTCTTACATGGTGTACTTGGGTCCATATAATGATAATAGGTTAGATGACCAAAAAATGGTGTAACAATATGACAGTCCAAGTTCTAGCACAGTCTGAGGTAAAGCTTCACTGTATCTACCACAGGAAGATCCGAGCCTAAGTCCTAAGTTTCTTATTATTTACCATAGAATTATCTGAACTACCGTTGTAGTCTCCTTCATGAGGCACAGAAATAACAGTGTTATGACACAATCAAGCTATAAATGCAGAGCTACCAAAATTCAGGAAAAATACATAGTCTGAGGCACAGGGGTCATCACAGTTCAAGTATGAAGCCCGAGGAATATACACAGTCAGTTCAAAAGAATTATGCCATTGTCCACGTTGTCCTGTAGATTTCAGACCCAAAAACAAATACTCATTGCTGCCCTTTCTTCTTTAACTACAAACTGTCTTCACTGCAATTAGAAATCCGAACCATTTTCTATTCTGCCCACCCGAAAATCTCAGAGATGAATATGCAAAAAAAAATTTGTGAAATGAAAATTTTGTCCACATATTTATAGTGGTTTTCCAAATTTGAAGGGACACGTCTATTTGGAGGGAGACCGAAATTAATGTGTGAATGTTGGTCGGCTGGCCAAAAAATAATATTTTTCTAACTTAAAAAATCATTTTCTCTTAGTATATTTGGAGTTAAGAGTTGAGTGAGGGATTGTTAGAAAGAGGGGAAAATCCTCTTTAAGATGGTATAGGATTCATTTGGAAAGGATGCCTCCACGCTGTCCAAAACTAATTTTCTTTATGACTGCTTCTAAAATATTTAGTGCAGAAGATGATTAGGGAAGTATGGCTTCTTTGTTTGGCTTCTCCATTATTTGTCTTCTGTATTATTTGGCTTCTTCATCATCATAGAAATATTTATGACATCCACATCATCATGGTAATGTATAGCAATGAGTGCATCACTCATGTCATCACATAATGGTGCAGTGATATGTTATAGTGCAGCATTATTAGGAGAACTTCAAAATAGTCTTCCAACCCTCAGATGATCTCCAACCATGATCATCATAAGTCATCATCAAGTATCATCCAAGTGTATGACATCATTGGTTAAGATTTAGATCATCAAGCACATGCAACATTATATCAAGTACTTAGGGATTCCTTCATTAGTGGTTTGACTTATTCGTGACTTGACATCTTCATTGATAGTATCCTATTCAACCAAGAGTCATGGAATCATCATCTAGAACCAGGCTTCTCAAGAATATTGACATCTCGGTCAATGACACATTGACATCAACGACAACCTTGATTAACAATCTCCCCCTTTGTCATTGATGGAAATATTCTTTCCCTTCTAATCTCTCTCCCCCTTTGACATCAATGGCAAATGGGGTGCCCAAATACTCCCCTTGTCAAGCTGCTTCTTTTCTTTGTGAATTGTAGTCCTTCATAGGTATGTTAATCCCCTTGCCATGGTGCTTTTTCTTCTGGCAATATGTTCCATGATAGATGTGTTTGTATTTCTTCATGTGATGCACCATCTCCCCCTGTCTGCACAAATTCCTTTAGCTCATGAAGGATTTCTCACCTTGTTTGACCAAGTAGAAGGCATCATCATAATATCATGTTTTTCTTCAATGGAGTTACGTCCGAGAGATGATTTATCAAGATTTTCCATGTGTAACTCATCAAGGATTTCATAGGGCCCACTCACGGATCACTTTCTACAAGAATACTCAAGAATCACAAACTCCCCCTAACTATATGGATGGTCTCTTTTTGGCAGAGTTTCACCATCAAATACTTGGAATATCAAGATGACTTCATCTAGTCAACAACATGTGATGTTTGCTGGAGTGTTCAAGGGACTTTTAGATTCAACGTTTTTCCTTCTTCATACTTGTGTAACTTTCTTCTCTGGCATGGTTCTAGCCTTTGTAGGGGCCCAAGTCAAGTTACAATCACGTGACATATGTCCAATGGTATGGCAATTGAAGCACTCTATCTTGTTCATGAAAAATGAATCATGACTTATTCTTGCAAAATTGCTTCGAGGAGATTGATGAGGATCATTATATTTGTCTTTGTGATATGCCCTACAATATTTTTTCATGTGCCCAAAGTTTTCACAAGAATAGCAATATCCAAGAAATATACTTTGGTACCTGGGAGATGAAGATTTCCTTGAAGTACTTTTGAAGTCTTATTTCCTTGGGATTCTTTAATGTTATTCATTGCCTTTTGTATTCTTGACACCATATGCAAGTCTCCTTGGTGTATAATTTCTTCCGTTGTTGTCTTGATTCTTCTCCTTGCCTTTGTTGGAACTAGGAGCATCAAAATTTCTTTCTAGGTTCCTCACATCTTTGTTGTTTGAAGCATTATCATTCTTGCTTGAGGATTCACCTGCATAACCAAGACCTGATTTATCAAGGGGAGACCTTTGTTGACTTAGGATTTCATCTAGTGTTTGAGATCTTTTCGTGTTTTTATTCAGCAATTCAACTTCCTTGTCAAGAAAGACAATTTCTCCTTTCAACTTTTCACAATATTCATCTTTCATAAGTAGTTGCTTCTTCATTTCTTCCATCATCCTTGTTGCTCCATGTGCTTCGATTTTAAGGGAGATGATATTTGATTTCATTATGAAGACTTCTTCATTCTCCTTTGCTAGAGTGCTCTCCATTTCTTCTTTTATTCTTGTAGCTTCACATGTTTCAGCCTTGAGAAGATTGATGTCTGATTTTAGTTTCAAGATTTCTTCATCCTTTTCGTCTGGTTGGCATATCATGGTGTTTCTCTCCCTTTCTGCTTCATTAACTTGTCCTTCTATGAATGCCAAAATTTCCATCACCTTCTTAGCTCCTTGTGCTTGTTTCCTTGCTTCTTCTAGTTGATATCTAAGAGAGGAGACCTCTTCCTTGTATTGACCAATCTCTGCTTCAAGACTATTCAAGCTCTTAAGTCTTTGTTCAAGGTGGCTTGACAGAGTTTCTTCCCTTTTCTTTGCCTTATCCAATTGATTTTTCATAGATATGACTTCTTCATGATGCTTTCTTTTGTTTTGATGAAATTCCTCTTTAATTTTGGCGAGCTCCTCATCTCTTTCTTGTACTTGAAGCTTGACAAAGTCAAGTCCCTTCCTTGTCTTGTCTTGGTTACCATATTGTGTTTTTTTCTTAAGTTCCCCATTTTCTTTTTTCAAACAGTTAATCTCTTCCATGGAATCCATAATTTTATTCAGGAGATCTTCTTCAAAGTCTTATTCATTCTCTTCATCTTTTAGTTCTTCTTTAGCCTTGTTGTCATCTCTCTTATCTTCAGCTTCCTTGATGAATTCTAGACTTATTTCTTGTTTTCCATCATCTTCTTGACTAGAGATCACTGTCAATGCTCCTTTTGAGTGAAGATCATGAAGTTTCTCCCATATTAATTTTGCTAATGAACATTTTTCAAAATTTGCCTTCACATAATTTGGTAACCCATTCAAAATTGCCTTCATTGCTCTTGTATTGTACTCCTTGGATTCTTCGTCCATTGTGTCAATATCAATCACTGATTTCCAAACTTCAATTCCTTGAGTCTTCAAGAAATTCCTCATTCTTGCCACCCATATATCAAAATTTCTATTGAACATGGAGCCTTCGCAAATTGATTTACTTAAATTTCAATGGTTGAGGAAGACAAATATTTAGGAGGATTGGAGACTTTCTTCCTTGGCTTTTCCATTTGTGTTCTAATGATCAACCTTCAAGTGGTTAGGCTTTGAGTGAAGGTATTGGCTTTGATACCAATTTTTGGAAATATTGAGAGGAGGGTGAATCAGTATTTCTTTTCAATTGTTAATTTTACCAGTTAGATCACCTATATTTAGAACACAAAATGAACAATAAGAATAAATTATTTTATCAATTTCTTCTTTACTATAAATCAAGTACAATATATGTAGGGCTCCAACCCTAGATGAAGACACCAATCTTCAATCTCCCAGGCTCCAACCTATATTTTCCAAGCACCGACTTGGACTTCCAAGGCTCCAACCTTGTCAATTTTGAGGCACCAACCTCAAGGGCTCCAACCTTATATCTGGTACAGGCTCCAACTTGGTCTCTTGAGGACACCTATCCTCTAAGGCTCCAGCCCTATCTTCTGAGGCACCAACCTTGTCAATTCCGAGGCACCAACCTCAAGGGCTCCAACCCACCTAGTCTTTTGAGGACTCCTATCCTCTAGGACTCCAACCCTATCTTCCAAGGCACCAACCTTGTCAATTCTGAGGCACCAACCTCAAGGGCTCCAACCCTATCTTCCAAGGCACCAACCTTGTCTCTATGAGGATCCAACCTCCTACTTCATTTTGCCAAGATATATTTGGTTATACTTATGGCTCCCAATGTCTTCATCAACAAGCCCTGACAATCTTCAGCTTACTCTTCATTGTAATCTACACATCATGTCATCAATGTCAACCTTTTCTTCATAGAAGGTGTCACCGCTACTCTTCATCGTACCCAAAAAATTTCTCCAAGTTACCTCATGATGGCTTCATCAATGCATCATTGTCTTCAACATTATCTCCATAAGAACTTCAATATGTCTTCAAGTTACTCCAAGATCAGTCAAGGCTTTTCAAAAAAGTGTCTTCAATCTGGAACCTTCTTCAAGGTCACTCCACAAGGGCTTCAATCAAGGTCTCCAAGAATGTCTAACCCTTAAAAAAGTGTCTTCAATGTTCTCATTAATCTTCAATACAATGCTACAAGAGCCCTCCAATATGCTTTAAGGAATTATGATTCACAGGCTGCTTCAAAGTTTTACTTAGAATGTATCTCCAAGAATTTTCATCTGCTTAAAATGTTCTTTGGTAAGGCTAGATTACCAAGTTCTTTTCATGATCCTTCAACAAATATTTTTACTGTTCAAAAGACTACAAATAGAGTGCTTCAGGACTAAATTAGTGTCTGCTCTAAAAGATGACTTCACAATGCTAATCTGAGCCCTTACATTGAGCCTTCAAATGAGTTGTCACATAGGTGTATTCACCCATAGGTTCTAGCATTGTGACTATTCTTTGTCCCAAAGTTTGAGTGAATGTCCGAGCTCTACACAATTCCAAAGATTGAAATATAGTTTGGATTTTACCATGACTCTACCCACAGGCAGCTACATGACAGTCCAAGTTCTAGCACAGTTTGGGGTAAAGCTTCACTATATCTACCATAGGAAGATCCGAGCCTAAGTCCGAAGTTGCTTCTTAGTTACCACATAATTATCCAAGTTGTTGTTGTAGTCTCCTTCACGAGGCACAGAAATAACAGTGTTATGACACAGTCAAGCTATAAAGGTAGAGCTACCAAAATTCAGGAAAAATACATAGTCTAAGGCACAAGGGTCATCACAGTTCAAGTATGAATCCCGAGGAGTATACACAGTCAGTTCAAAATAATTATGCCATTGTTGACACTATCCTATAGATTTTAGACCCAAAAAAAAATATTCACTACTGCCCTTTCTTCTTTAACTACAAACTATCTTCACTGCAATTAGAAATCCGAACCACTTTCTATTTTGCCCATCCGAAAATCTCAGAGATGAATATGGGAAATTATATCTGTGAAATTAAAAGTTTGTCCACATATTTATAGTGGTTTTCCAAATTTGAAAGGACACGTCTATTTGGAGGGAGGCCAACATGAATGTGTGAATGTCGGTCGACTGGCCAAAAAATAATATTTTTCTAACTTAAAAATTCATTTTCTCTTAGGATATTTGGAGTTAAGAGTTGAGTGAGGGCTTGTTAGAAAGAGGGGAAAATCCTCTTTAAGATGGTATACGATTCATTTGGAAAGGATGCCTCCAATCTGTCCAAAAATAATTTTCTTTGTGGTTGCTTCTGAAATCTTTATTGCAGAAGATGCTTAGGACAGTATGGCTTCTTTGTTTGGCTTCTCCATTGTTTGTCTTCTCCATTATTTGGCTTCTTCATCATCATAGGAACATGTAGGACATCCACATCATCATGGTAATGTCCAGCAATGAGTGCATCACTCATGTCATCACATAATGGTGCAGTGATATGTTATAGTGCAGCATTATTAGGAGAACTTCAAAATAGTCTTCCAATCCTCAAATGATCTCCAACCATGATCATAATAAGTCATCATCAAGTATCATCCAAGTGTATGACATCATTGGTTAAGATCTAGATCATCAAGTGCATGCAACATTATATCAAGTACTTAGGGCTTCCTTCATTAGTGGTTTGACTTCTTCATGACTTGACATCTTCATTGATAATATCCTAGTCCACCAAGAGTCATGGCATCATCATCTAGAACCAGGCTTCTCAAGAATATTGACATCTCGGTCAATGCCACATTGACATAAATTAAAACCTTGATTAACAACCTGTTAAAAAACCAAAACTCCCAAGGCTTCTAAGGGCACAGCACCAGCCCTGAAAACAAGGCAGAAAGGTGAAATTTTGCATGTTTTTGTTCCTTTTGGAGGACCATTCTTGCTCCAAATGAGCTGAAACTTGGTGAGTCTGATTTCCTTGGCCTAAGGAACTCAAAAATGTAAATTTTTCCTTCAATGGATGCCCCAATAAAAAGCGCAGCACCAAGGGCGCTGCGCCCTTGGCCCTCAAAAACAGTAAAAAACCAAAATCTTCAAAAACTTGCCAAAATTTGAAGTTGTCTTCCTCATGGTGTTTGGGATGCCTGTAGGGAAGCATCAGCTAGGATCTCAAGGTTTTCTTGGATTTTTTCCTCCTTGAGGGCTTGAATTTTGGCAAGGGCTCTTTTGAGCTTGGCCCTTGGAATTTTATTTCTCAAGGCATAGTCCTTGGCCATCTTCTTCTAAAGGCCAAGGTCTCTTTGTGTCTTCTCTAGATGATCTTGCAAGTGTGTATTAGCCCTTTATAACCAATTTTCCTGATCATACTCTATCTCCATGGAAAGCATCTCACTTGGAGTGAGCTACTCTACCAATGTTGTTTCTTTCTCCTTCTCCTTGGCTAAGGCCTTCCTCAAGCCCATTGTTCTTGGCCTTCTTCTAAACAGCTGCCCTTCTTCATCTTCACTCTCATCAAAAACACCCAAGACTTCATCAAGCCTAACCTTGGTCTTTTCAGCCTCTTTTCAGGCTCTAATTGCCCTTACTTCATAAATGGCCCTTTGTGCCTCCAAATGCTTATTTTTAGTCTCATAATAGTGGATGGCATTCCTAGCCCTAGCTAGGTTGTCTTGCAAATCTTTGATTTGGGCATCCTTACCTTTAAGCAGCATTCTTGAGATCCTTGCCTCATTTTCATCATCACTGTCAACATGAATGAGTGCAAATTCTTTCTCAGTCTCATGCTGATCTTCTTCTTCTTCCTTTATGACCTTATCTTTTCCTTTGTCCAGCTACTTGTTTGAAGTGGAAGGCATGGCCCCTTTCATTTTAGAGGCAGAAAACACATGCCTACTTCCTCTTTGATAGGTTAAAGAAAAAGATTCAATTGTGCTCATTTTATTGTCTGCACCATTTTTTACATCATGAATATCATCATCATTGATATCCTTGCTATCCTTATGGATTTGATGGCTGATCTCATGGTTTTTTTCATCTGTCTCCATGCTCTCTGCTTCATCACTGATATTATTGCTATCATTATCAATTTCAACATCATCATCAGCATTAACATCATCTCCGTTGATATCATGGCCATCATGATTGTTGCTTGATTCTTCCACACTGATTTCTGCATTTCTTTTTACCTCATTGTTATCAGCCTCATCATTTTGTTCCTCATTTTCACTGATATTTTCCTCTTCATTTTCTTCCTCATTTTCATTGATATCTGCCTCTTCATTTTCCTCCTCCTCATTGTTTTATGCACTGCCTTCATCACTGCCATGAGCCTCACTATTTTTAGACTCAGTGGCCTCTTCTTCACTAACATTTTCTTCCTCATCTCTGCCAAGACTATCATTGTCATTAGCTTCACTGCCATCTTGGTTCTGTGAGCCATTACCAACATCTTCATCATCATCATCACTTTTGCTGCTTTCTTCATCATTTTCCTCATCTTTGCTGATATCTACCTCCATGTCTTCTTTTCCACTTTCTTCATTTGTATCTTCATTTCCTTCTGCACTACCCTCATCTTCTTCACTGGCTAATTTTTCTTTGTTTGACTCCTCATTGTTTTCGTCTTTATTGCCAACATAATCATTTCCTTCAGTTTCCATTTTTTCTGCCCCTTCACTGTCATGAGCCTCACTGATATTAGCCTCATCTCCCTCATCTGTACTACTTTTTTCCTCATTCGTTTCTGCATCACTTCACTCATCACCACTAGGAGCTTCACTGTTTTCACTATCATCATGGCTCTTAGCATCAGTGCCACCATCTTCATCATCATTCTTGCTTAAATCATCATTGCCTTCTCCCTCATTGTCATTTGATTTTTCATTGTCACTTCCTGCATTGTCTGATGCATTGGGAGAGGGTGAGGAAGGAGGATTGTCTCGAGGTGAAGGAATATGTGTATATGGTGAAACATGCTCATCATGAGATGATGGAAGAGTGAGGATAGGAGGATGAGATGATGAAGGCATGTTTTGCTGAGGATGAGGTTGTGGGTTGGTGAACACTTCATGGGCAATGAAAACCTCCCATGGAATACCCTTTTGCTACAATTGATGCATCACAACCATTTTGATCAAAGAGTGATGAAATAAGCTTTGCATATAGTGAGGGAAATATCTCTTTTCTACAATATAATACATTTTGTCAATACTCCTGTAGAGGTAGTAGGGAAGATGCAGCATCTTAACTCTAGTGAAGTGCAAGAGCAGCCTGATGTGATAGGAATAAAGCTGGGAGAACCTTCTTTCACATGTGAAATATTTCATAATGACCCTCCTCATGGGTGCATACCTCTCAAGAAAATGTGAGAAAGGAAATATGGATTTATTGTAGTCTTTGTATCTGGGTTTAAGGAATGGCTTATAGTGGCTTATGTCTAAATTGGCCTATTTGAACCATTTTTCACCAACACTAAGTATTCCAGTGGCAATAGCAATGGCATCTGATGATAGCTCAAAGTTTACCCCTGCAAGATTGACTTGTTTCTCATGTAGGTTAAGGATGAAGATTCTAGTCAGCTCGGGGTGATTCTGCACCTGTTGTACTTTCTCACAAAATGGATAGCAGCCTACATTTTGGAAGCATGAGACAGTTAGGGGAGATGCATTAAGCTCCATTGTTTTTAGTGGTTCAAATCTATTGATCCTCCCACCTTTGTGTGGATGCCTCCTTAGCACTTGGCCTTCCTCACCACTACCACTATCACCTTCCCTTAACATTTTGATCACTACTGCTTTTGAGCAAAACCCTAGCTCTACTTATGAAATGGATGTGGAAGAGGGTAATGGAGTGGTGATGAAAAGGAAAAGTTTTTACAAGTGAATGAAAATGGATGAGTGAAGGAGAAAATTGGGCAAAATGAGAGGGTAAATAGCTTGAATGCAAACCAGCTGATATGTCAAACCATACTGTGAAACACCTTAGTAATGATGACAATTTTGAGATGATGGGAGTATGTAATGTTAATGTTTTGCAGTGTAAGGGACTAATTTGGAAAATGGAGTGAGTTTTAGGTGAATGAGAAACCTCTCAACAATTCAACCCTCTATGTATTCTTGGTATGCAGATGGATGATTGTTTTTAACATAGTGATTTTCAAGCATGAAAAATGAGGTTTTTCTCCTTAAATATTCATTCCTTTCAACCAAATGATGACAAAAACCTTGGAGAGGGCTTGATAAGTTGTACTTACCCCTTAAAGATGTTTGAAAAACCCTTGGTGATGACCTCGAGAAAATTTGAGGGGTTTTCAGTGTTGAAGTGGTGTAGGAGGCCCTCCTGGCCAAACGTGCAGCACACAGGTGAACGAGGTGTCGGGTCGGGCTAAATGTAGCGTTGTGTGCCAGGCGCGCAACGCCAAGGCACTTTTTGCCAGGCCTATCGGGTCTTTCGGGTAAACACGCAGAGTGTTTCCAGGCATGAATCATAGAGTAAATCTACATGGGAGAAATGCCCAGGTGCGCAGTGCACGACTCCAGGCACGCAACGCCGACCTGAACGCACAGCGCCACGTAAACTTACCCGAATTTGACCTGAAACTTGAACTTTTTCTTCTCCAGAATGGTCTCCACTCTTTTCAAGGAAACACTGAGCTATATGAGGAACAAAATGACCTTTTATAGTCTTAGGAAATTAAACTTAATCTCTGCAAACCCACTTTCCTAATGTTTTTACTCCCTTATCATTTTCATTGATATTTCTTTGACTTCTTGCTTGCAGGTGACAAAAACATATAAATGGCCTTTTCCTTCTGCTCTGTGAGTCATGATGACCTGTCTTTTGATAGTATCAGGATGATTTTAAATATTGGCTACATTCTTAAAACTTCTGTGGCTTCCATTACACCACTGGACTTATCCCTTTCACCCTCTCTTACTAACAATTTGCATTGCTTGCCCTGTAGGTGACTGAAGTGAGAAAATATACTTTCTTTTGGTTCCTTGAGGCATGAAAGTTCATTTTGACACTTTAGTGATTTATTCATACAATAGTTTCTTCAAATTGATGCAAAATCCCCTTTATTAAATTCAGATTAACCCTTTCACCCTTTTACAAGCCCTTTTCACTATTTTTATGCAGGTGGATTAGATGATGAACTTGACCTTCTTTAATCTTGGAGGCTTGAGATGTTTGCTTTTGACACCTTTGATACTGAAACAAAAGAAAACATCTTCACAACACTCCTTTGCAAATATCATGGAATTCAAACAATGCCTTTCACCTTATTTGGCCACTTCTGATTTGCAGGTGGCTGAAACAATGATTTTCCCTTTCTCACTGACCTTGAGGCATGATAAACTCACCTTTGACAAGCAATAGGAACTTACACAGTGGCAGTATCTCTAAAACCTCTTTATTCTTACCTTGGAGCTCAAATCATCTTCTTTTTGGTAGGTGACTGAAAACCTTGGCTTCACCTTTCTTACTGATTTTGAGGCATGACAGGTTTATCTTGGCAATTATTTAGGATGCCTCCACACATTGGCACCTTCACAATCCTTTTACTTGCACCATGGAGCTCAAGATACCTATTGATCACTTTTGGCATGACAAAATTCTTTGGACAAGTTTGGAATATTTTCAAATAGAGACATCTTCAGAATCCCTTTGTTGCCATCATGGATTTCAACCTACCCTTTCAACTTCTTTGATTATCTTCCCAAAACCCTAGGTGTTTGGAGTGCTTGAGGAAAATTATCAGTGTTGTCTTCTAAGTTCTCTATAGCCCTTTCAAGTTCATTCATTTCTATCTAGTTCACCTCACCTTTTTCCCTTTTTCATTAATAATTTCTAAAAAAATTATCTTCATGTTTGGTTTCTTGGTGTACCTCCTCCATGGTCATTTATGCCATTTGTTTCAGTTTTTGGCACTTGTTGGGCCATCAAACTCAAAACCTTAATTCTCCTTGGAAACAAACTGCTTCCCCTCTCTTTTCTATGAATGTCTTTATTGACGATGAGGCCTCTTACCTTACCAAATTTCTATTGAAAGTCATTTTTAACACTCCTATGGAAGTGTTAAAGTTCACATTCACCTCTTGCAGAACTAAGAAATAATACATACAATCAGAAAATAAAAGATGATTTACATGAGTATGTTCTTCACTAACAATTCTCCTCATACAAATGGAGTGGTCCATAGATCTATCTCCTTTCTCAAAATAAGGAAGATATGGATGAAATAACTCTTTCATAGAGTCATGTTTCTTTCCCAACTCTACATGGTTCATGCATTCTTGAAAATGCTGATGTAGTTCTCCTTTCAAGCCTTCCCAATGAAAGCTACTCATGATGATGTTGTAGATCTTCATGGAGTATATGTTGCTGAACAGAACTCTCCATAGGCTCTTTGTAGCAACTTCTCCTTGAGCTTGGAAGCTCTAGACAAGAATATCCTACCATGATGATAGATGACTCCCTCTTGGACTAAATAGCCCTCTTCATGCAGTTGGTCATCAAGTATCATACAAGTGTGAAGATCCTTGGAATAATCCACCAAAAAGTGGGATTTCCAATATGGAGCTAAACTCCCCAACAAGGACAGTGATGATAATCTATCAACTGAAATTTTTGTCATGTGGATGCTCTCCCTTGATATCTCCCATGCCAAAAGTATATGTTGGAAGGCCATTCCTTCCATTCTTTTCCTCCCACAGTGCAGAATCAGAAATGAGAGTGGGTGATGATGATAAGGGGAGAATATCTCCCTCCTCATTGAGCCTACCCAAGACTCCCAGCACTATATCATTATCTGCAAATGCTCCCATCCCTCCTGGATCTGAATATGGAGCATCATGTTGTGAGACATCTCCCACAAAAACTGAATCAAGTGACCTCCCAAGTGGTTTAGAACTAGATAAAAGTGTCCCATGCGACAATCTCAAGAGCATGATAGATGGGACTTTAAGGTCCTTGCTTCCACTCTGTGAATCCATATTTTTTCTTTGTGTGGAAATGGTATGTGAGGGGTATGTATTAATTCCTTTGATCATTTGAGTTTCACCACTCTTCTTGTCCACCCATTCCATTTGCAAAGCTTCCCAATCAGTGGTGACTTTCCCCAATGTAATCAACCATTGAACACCCAAAATCACATTGGTGTTAGGTATGTCAACCACAAAGAAGTGATCAACCAAAGTATAAGTCCCCATGGTGACAGAAATTGGTGGGACATAATGCATGCATTGCATTGTTCTATATCCTGGGACCAAAACAGACAATCCCTCAAAAGCATCAGTGGGCATTTCCCTCGTTTGCACTAGTTGGGCATCAATGAAATTGTAGGTAGCCCCACTATCAATCAGAACAGAAACCCTCTGATTCAAGATGGAACCTTCAACTCTTAAGGTCAAGTACTTAGGTACTCTCAAATAGGCAAGAGCCCCTCCAATAGGTGAAAATTATCCATTCCCATATCCTGATGGTGTTGGCTCTCCTCCTGCAGTGTCAGCATTGTGACCTCTTCTTGGTTCATCTTCTTCTTCCTCCTCATCATCTGAGAAGACCTCTACGTAATGTGATTTTCCAGCAGCACATCTATGTCCAGGTTCCCATGATTCTTGGCAAGTGAAGCAAATATTCCTTATTCTTAGATCTCTTCGGACTTCATCATCAAGAGGCTTCATGTATGAGCTCTCCTTTGAAGGAGAAACTTTTTCTTCCTTTCCCTTTGAAGGAAAAGAGGGCTTATGCTGAAAGCTTGCCTTTGCTTGGAAAGGAATCTTGAAGGTCTCTATATCTTTCAATAACATCATGCAAGGTAGTGGGCTTGGTAGATTTAACCAACCCATGAAGAGGTTCATCTAAAACATCGATGAACATGTACACCCTTCTTGTTACAGAAAAATCAGGAACCATAACAGATAATATTAAAAATTCAGAAATGTAAGATTTTGTATTACCCGATTTTTTCCACTTTGCAAGGCTCATGAATGGTGCCTCTGAATCTCTTCTATCAAATCTTTCCACCAGCCTTCTAGTGAACTCTGAATAAGTAGTCACATTGGAATGACCCAATGTAGACAAGCCATGGAACCACCAATCATGTGCTTCACCTTCAAAGTGTAGCACTACAATCTTGATAGCCTCCATCTCTGAGACCTTGTTCAACTGAAAATAGATGTCAAGTTTTTCTACCCAAGATTTGGCAGGACACTTGGATGACGCATCAAAGTTGTGTAAAAATAATCTTCCCATAGAGTGATGTCGATCATGATTCTGAATGAATTCACCACCTCTATGATGATGCCCTGGTCTTCTTTTGTAATTTATGTGAAAAAACTCCTGAAAACTCAAGTTATCTTTGAATCTCTGATTTTGAGACTCATATTCTTCAAAACAGTCTTCAAGGGATTCATGCTCTTGAAACCCTTCATTTCCCACAGTCAAAAAGGTATGCATGGTAGAGCGTTTGGAAACTTGTGGCTGATGCACTGGTTGATCATTCAAGTGGTGAGACATGCCAAAGCCTTCTCCATGATGAAATCCTTTAAGGGATTCTTTGATTCTTTCCAATCTCATTTCTTTGATCTCTCTAGAAAGATATTTCATGGCTCTAAGAAGGATCTTTGGAAAATCCTTTTCTTCTTCTTCACTTCCAGATACAGGGGCTTTACCCTTGTCTTCATTTTCATTTGTGTAATCAAATTTATTCTTTTGTTTTCTCTTTAGATACCTCTTCTCTCTGTTAATAAGAGATTCTTCTTCTTCAGAAGACATATTGGCTTCTTAGAAATCACAGGTTGTGCCAAGATGATGCTCTAATACCACTGTAATATTCCCAAATGGGAAATGCAACAATACAAGACAAATTTGTAGGAAAATAATGCAGATCATCAAGGGAAAAGTAGGAGGCCAATAAGGAGACATTATAAATGTATTTACAACAAAAAAATATATGTACAATGAGGCCCATAAGATGCATAATTGGAAATACAAGTCACCAATAGAAGAAAATCCTCAAAAAGAGGTGTTGCAACCATGTATTAAGATTGGAAATAGATTGAAAACGTTATTTTATTTGGTTGCAAACAATTTTTTATTACACTTGAGATATAGAGCAAAAAAATGCATGAAAATTAATATTTGTGACAGATCCATACACTATATTGCCTCTTATTTAGAATCCCCTTGGGGTTTTCAGCATTACACCATGTACAACTTGTAGATCTGAGTTTTAAGACTACAGATCTGCAGAAATATTCAGATATGGAACTAGATCTAATCTAATATGAAACAAGAGAATGATCCCTCCAATGGATCTCCAAAGTGAAGGGCAGATCGCCAACACTTGAAAAACAACTCTCCAAATGGTATGCCAAAAGACCCTACAACATCACCGTTATGTAGGTAAATCCTCTCTGTGGACAGAGACAATCCCTCTAGCCCTAGAGTGGGTCTAGTAACAAGGAATCATGCTAAGGTGTAGGTTCCTAGATATTTGAATGAAAAAGGACGCGATAAGATGGCCTACCTATGGTCCAATGCTGTTGTCGAAAATCGTAGTGGTGATGAGAAATTCTCACTCCTGATTTGGAAAGTCACAAACCCTTATCTTATCGCACTTGGACACCTGCACAAAGATCAGAAAATGATAACCGCATACCACATACTAACCTCATCCAAAAACTACTAGTCAGTTAGAGAAGACTAGCATATTGCATTCGATAAAGGAAAAATACAAGATGGGAACCAAACAATAGTCACTTATATTATTAGGTAGAAAGAAGAGATATAACCATGCTCTAACATTGAGGTCTCCTCCAGTGGGGTTCGGGCGAAGCACGTCTCAAAATTCATTGAGGAATTCAGATAGGGTAAAGGCCCTCTAGATGGATTTATTCCTTGTTCTACCTTCTCAATAACTCAGTTATTTAGCTATAGTTCAGTCCTTCAAGTTCAGTGCTTCATCTGTATAATTCTTTTTGTTCAGCTCTTCATCTGTATAATTCTCTTTGTTCAACTAGTTTTCATAGAGAGAGAAGGATTTTTTATATAGAGGCAAAGGAGGAAGTTGGGATCCCTAAAAAGGTGGAAGGGAGGGCTATCCTTTAGGGGTGTTCCAAGGGAGGTGGAAACTAATAACTAAAGGAGGGAGCCCATGGTTGTTTCAGTTCAACCACTCCCAATGACTCATCCCCAAGGTGGTTGGAATGGAACCTCTCCCTCTATTTTTAAAAAACATTTCATAAATAGCTTGGCACGGGTGTCTAACTGGCACAGAGCACCAAGGTGCAGGCTCAATTTTAAATTTCCAGGTCAGCACGAGGAGGTAAAGGGCTACTCACGCCAAGGCAAAAATAGGGATTTTTACAGCTCTGCTTAGGGAAATGTCAACAAGAAGAATGTTGCTTTCATCAAGAGGGATGCAAGGATGTTATTTGCAAAGCATGACACTGAATATTGGTCACAGAAATGACCCTCCAATGTGCAAGATGGGGATTGCAGGGATAGTGAAAAAATGTTGTGTAACAGATGCCCCCTAAAGAATGAGGTCCGAGGGAGAGGGAGGGGCGAAATGCTTTATGAGAATGCGTTCGAATCAAACACCACTATCGTAAAACCTGCAATTTACAAATACAACTAATATCTCTGATACATGAACATGTGGAATGGGTGCAGCCATCCATAATAGAGTATATAAAAACTGAGATCTAGGTATGGACGCAACCATCCAGTAGTAAATATCAACAAATAGACTCAGGTATGGCCGTAGCCATCCAATCAAAGAGTCATGAAATAATTCATGATAATCCAAAAATAACCCACAGCTTGGATTTTATCAGACAAAATCCAGGGTCTTGCGCTCCGTCTCGACCCGAACAAGTACAATTTCTAGCATGCGAATGTATGAGCTAAATCCGAACATGCAAGAAAATCGTCTGATTACTAGCCAATGATGAAAAATATTAACATATGTGAGAGGAACCACCAATAATGAAAATGGCTCTCAAGCTACGAAAGGTAAAATCCATGGAATGTGAACAATGATTTGGCATCAAACACCCACAGATTCAGTCGATTGAAGGCCAATGATGTGGACCTTGCGTCGAATGCGAAGAACTTGCCATTAAGGCATGCAGGCTCCAAGGTACTAGAAGGGAGTCTCTAGATCATATTCCTGGATAATGAGCTGAAGTCAACAGGAAGTGACCTGGTCGAAAGAGGGCCATAATGTTTCCCACATCATCGACATGAGATAGAGGAATATGATGTTGGTGAATCAAGACCAATAGAGAATTAGAGGGAGGTTGAAAAACTACACAGGCAAACTTCTCTTGAACATATCAGCAGCACGACACTAGATTTGGTAGTATTTGACATCAAAGGATCTGAGGTCATGATGACATGGAAAAGAGTGAGTGAGAGGTCAAAAAATATTACCCACACCCATGGAGGAAAAAATGACGAAATGATATGTCCCAACCCGACACGAATGTAGACAAGTGTCATGTTCAAGAGCGACATACTGCCAACACAACCAAAATCTGGTTCCATTTTCCCCCACTATTTTTGGCAAGTACCTGAATTATTTTTGAAAACAAGCTTGAAGGGGATAGCATATGCTTGTACTATAAGTTTTTCCTTCGGACAAATCCATCCTAGTACATTTTACGAGCCCTAGGAAGGAGGAACTCGAATAACGTCATGGTGACAAAGTTCGATGTCATCAGATTTTAACGAGCCTGAAAAAGGAAGAAATCGACATCTTTTCATGTTTAGAGAGTTTGAAAAGAAGGCAGAAAAGAAAACTCCAGTAGTCCCTTTTCCTAGGTAGTCTCACAAATCCAAAAAGGTAGAAAAATGTGTCTGAGAGAAACTCTTAGTCGTGATAGGCTAAGGTATTCCTTTTTCGTAAATAATCCATCCCAGCCTGAAAAAGGGGTAAACGTATACTGGGTAGATATCGTTTCGTAGCCATTTAATGATATCAAAATGACAAGCGTCTCGACAATGTTTTCAATTTTAGAGAGTCAGAAAAGAGCTGAAAGATGATTCCAGTAGTGACTTTTTTGTGTTTTTACCGAGTCCGAAAAAGTATAAAATATAACTCGTTACTTCATCCTTGTCGCGTGAATAACCTATTGCTACATGAGAGACATGTAAAAAACCCATTTTTCGAAAATAAAACAGTAAAATAATCGAAAAAAATGTCTTAAAACCTAATTATGGTTGTGAAAAAGTTATAAAATTCCAATAATAGTAAAAACAATTACTTTTCACTTTTCACCTCTTGTGGAGTAATAGTTACCCATTTTACTGTGTAATCTTGTGGTGACGATAACGGCCAATCCAATAGATCAATCGCAAATCCGTCAACTCCAGGTAAGAGCTGAGATCCCTCTTTTGATTTTAAGCTATTTATTTCTTCCTGCATTTGTCAATTTTGAATTTGGGGGGAGAAATTGTAAAATTTAGGTCTGCGCAGTTGGCGTGGGTTTCGAGCATGGAGTCGCACCAACTGCCTGATTTTTAATACTATTGCATGCCCATTGGTGCAATTATTTTAGAAATAGTCGCGCCAATGGAGCAAACCAATTTAAAGTAAAAATACTCACCAAATGTCCCAATTCTTTACAAATTTAAGGACGAATATTGGCTAATGCCACTCATATGTGTGCGTTTGCAGGTAGAAAGGAGAAAAATGGTCATTGAATGGAAAGAATAGGAACATAGTGAAGAAGATGAGTTAGCCATGGAAAATGAGGGAGTTATGGAAACCCTCAGAAAATTTGGTTTGAAAAAATTCTTTCTAACACCATGTCTCTAATCCCAACTAGAATTGCTACAATATCTTATTAGTATATCAGATGAAAATCAAGAGAAGTTCATCCTACGAGATCAATAACTTGAGATTGATGTTTCCGACGTGTAATTTATCACAGGATTATCACGGAGAGGTGCAGCACCACTCCTAATCGGCACATGGCCCTGCATGGAAAACATGATCATGGTGATAGACAGGGTATGTCGAGGAGCGCGGAAAGGATCCGGTAGTGGGAAAGTTGATATACAAACTATCCCATATTTTACACTACGCATGGTATTGCATAAAATCACACGGGTTGCGGGATCGCAAGCACCGCATGAAGCAACAAAGACACAGTTGCTTCTTGCTATGGACTGCATGGCTCCGATCATCTATAGTTGGGTAGAGGCCGTGACCATAAACATGAAGCGCCAATTAACCAAATGCAAGAAGAACAAAATAAAAAAATTTGGCTATGGATCCATCCTGGTATCGTTCTTCTTGGAGCGATTACCAATTTTTTAGCGACAGGAGGTCATAGTTCTGAATCCACCAGCGAGAGAACCATAGATGACTTGATGGGCAGCACTGTTGCCAAGGGAAGGGGGCGGCCAACAGATTTCTTAGAGGCCGGAATTTTTTGATTGGCTCCATTGAAAACTGATTGTCGTGGGGGATTGGCCCTACTATGGCACAGATTTCACTGATGACTCGGACCTCCCAATCCTGGAGGGAGAAGATTGGGATGAAGATTTGGGTAAGACTCAATTTTTTAATTTTATGGGTATTATGATTTTTTGTTTGTTTATTTATGTATTTCCTGACATTAAATCCATGTGATGTAGATGTTGGCCCAGAGAGACCTGCCGGTATGTCACCGATAGCGAGGCAAATCCCTCGCAATTTTGACCCTCAAGGCGAGGGTGGCGAGGAAGATGAGATAGTGCACAACCTGGAGGGGATCACTTGAGGAGTCTTAGATTATGC
The DNA here is from genome assembly GCA_034641835.2 of Pinus albicaulis. Taxonomy (NCBI): domain Eukaryota; kingdom Viridiplantae; phylum Streptophyta; class Pinopsida; order Pinales; family Pinaceae; genus Pinus; species Pinus albicaulis. Next base: position 88,027 of record JAXQQM020079272.1, read on the forward strand.
ACATTTTGATGATGTTCCTCGCGCCTATTAGAGACATACTGTAGGGGTGCCTAGCCGAATCCACTTCTTGCTGAGGTGGCTAGTACGGGCCGTGACATGTTATCATGAGCATCATGTTGATTAGGAGCCTAGGTTTATTTTATCTGCATATTTTGCGAGACATGATGTCTTGGGATGTAAGAGAAACATACACATATTTTTTGACGTTATGATAAACATAGTTGCCAACATGTGATATATATATATATATATATATATATATATATATATATATATATATATATATATATATATATATATATATATATATATATATATATATATATATTTCTTACATGGATCTCTTACACGATGATGTTTCTCTCTCTCTCTTTTACAAATTATGTAAATGTCTATCTAATACAATGTTATCCACTATATCAGTTAATGTGTTCATTCGCCTAGGAATATGTTGATAAGTAATGAAATTAAAATTTCTTTCCAACAAATGAATACATAAACACAGTCTCAGAATGTGCGGATTTCTAACTGAATAATGATTTTTGAGTTGCAGAACAACAAGCTGTGAATCTAGATTTACAAGTAATGTGTATATGCCAAGGTTGATTACCTCAGTTAATATCTCAATGACAATGCTATATTGAGTGAAATTGTTTGTATTTTGTCCTAGACAAATACCTTGTATATCTATCAACTCATCAGTAGGATTATAAATTACCTAGGCTACAAAAGACAGATTCCAGGTACTACGGGAAGCATCGTTCATGAAACTAACATAAGGGGTAATAGACATCTGCACAATAAGAAAAACCCAATAAGCAGGAAAATGCTCACAAAGCACACCATACCCCAAAGCATCTACAAAAAATGAAAATAACACCTATGTACACCTGGTATGCATAAATGACTCATGCATAATATTTTTTGAGATACAACCCATTTCTGGGTTGTTCAAGAGGATGGCCTTCATAGTCAATTAACTCATAGACCTCATTTTGCAACACACGTTTAACGATGTAGGGCCCATGCCACATAGGTTGAAATTTACTTGCCCCAGCTTATCATGAGCTTGGTCATATAGGAGGATGAGATCTCCTTCAACAAAATAATGAGGGGAAACTAATTGATCAAAATGAGCTTTGACTTGCTTCTTTTGTGCTTCGATGACCAAAGCAGCTAAGCGACGATTTTCATCTAACCTCTCATGATGGCCATCATCACATGGTAGGTATTCGAGATAAATCATTTCCACGATAGCTTCATCGAAAGGAAACACTTCTTTCAAAGGATTAGGCAAGTCTGAATCGCCGAGCCAGGGGGATTGAGAATACACGTCAAGAGACAAGCTCAAAGGAGCACCATCAGAAGGTGGAGTATCCGATGCAGAGTTCACAATAATCGATTTAAATTGGACTCAAAGACATTGAATCTCTATATGAATCGACCTGTTCAGGTGAAGGAATAATCCACGGGTCATTAGACCGAGAGATCATATTAACTTGAATAGTCTTCGGTGGTGAAATGGGAAAAATACCCATGAGGGCTGAATCCTTGAAGAGACCCATCCCAACGCTCTCGAAGGGAGTAGGGATCTTATCCACATACAAAACATTGTTCTCGGAAGAAGAGGTGAAAAATGGCAATTGATCGACAGTAACAATCTTGCTCTTGTGTGGAAATTTCAAAACATGGAAGAGGGTGGGCGGAATGCAAACATAGCATGAGTCCAATTGTGACCGAGTAGAAGATTGTAATTGAGTTTAGCATCAACGACTTCTACTTCAACATTGATTGTCTTCCCTTTCAATGTAATCGGAAAACTTTCGAGAACACCCAAAGGTTTTGATTCCCTTCCATCAAATGCTTCAAGGGAATTTGGTGAGGAATTCAGGACCGGAGAGCCAATAGCCTTCCAACAAGAAGCTGACATGATGCAAGTTGATGCACCTTAGTCCAAAATGGCTCGATGGATGTCGAGACTGTTGAGTCTCAAAAGTGTTTTCCATATTCATACATATTCCCATTATGTCATAACCATTCAACTCTTATTTCATACCCATCTAACCTAAAACCCTACATCAAGTAACCATTTTCATAAATATATGGGTTAGGATCCTTGTCTTCCAAAGTTATTTATTTTATGTATTTAAAGTGAATTTATGATTAGAAACTAGAAAATTAACATAGTTTCATATATCTATATATGTGTTATGAGTTTTGTGACATGTGTAGGTCAAAAGGAAACTTCTAAAAGACCTTTATGTGGCCTCCCAAAACCAAATTCGAATTTGAGTGGAGAAGATCATGGGATCATGAGGACATGTGTCTCATTTCCTTTTTTGTATTGAAACTCTAAGAAGATATGTGTCTCATTTCTTATTTGTGTTGAAACTCTAAAAAGACATGTGTCTTATCATTTCCTATTTTGATTGTAACTCTAGATATGGAGGCAGAATATCATGGGATCATGAGGACATGTGTCTCATTTCCTTTTTGTGTTGAAACTCTAAAAATACATGTGTCTTATCATTTCCTATTTTGATTGTAACTCTAGAGATGGAGGGAGAGATTCATGGACTCCCATTAATGAGATAACTTCTCATATTTTGTATAAATAGGAGAAGCTTTCTCCTATCATGGGTAGTGAAAAAATAGGAGAAGGAGAGAAAGGAATAGAGAGTGTTTTGTAACAAAGCTTAAGATGGAATGGGATGTAGATTTGTGAGTTTTTCAATAAAGAAGTTCAATTCTTTGATACTGTTTTGATTACAACTTTAAGGAGTTGAAGAATTTCACCAAATTGGTGTCAGAGGACCCCTGCTATTCAAGGAGGTTTTGCATGTTTTCTAGATAAGTCATTTTCAATTATGTTTTGTCATATTTCCTTACTTAGATTTATTTCTGAAATCATAGCTTTTAGCATTGTGTTTCATGTCATTTGCTTAGATAAAGGATCCTCATGATATTATAATTAATCTCTTTCTCAAGCTCTTCCAATACATCTCTATTAAATGAATGGGATTCAATTGTGATATTCTGAGTTATTAGCATTTCATTTTCTATTATTTAGTTAAAAAGAAGATCCTCATTATACTGCAGTTAGTCTCTTTCAAACGCTTTTCCAATAAATCTCTAATTCACGAATGAGACTAAGTTGTAATACTGTGAGTTATTGATTGTTTTGCTTCATAGAAGATCTTTATCGCATTATGATTAATCTCTTTCAAAAGCTCTTCCAATAAACCTCTAACTCATGAATGAGATTTAGTTGTAATGTTATAAGTTGTTTCAACATTTCATAGGAGATCCTTACTACATTATAGTAATCTTTTTCTCAAGATCTTCCAATAAACTTCTATCAAATGAATGAGATTTCACTATAATGTTTTAAGTTACTGTTTGTTTCAGCATTTCCTTTTATGTTTTAGGAGATCCTCATTGCATTAAAATTAATCTTTTTCACAAGATCTTCCAACAAATCTCTAACTAAATGAATCAGATTAAGTTGTAGTGTTTTGAGTTACTTGTCATTTCATGAATGTTCATTTAGAAGTTGTAATATCCATGGATTAGAACTCTCTATTTTCATCATTTCCTAGTTAGGAATAGAACTTGTAAATAAAACTCTACTTTAATTAATTTGAAAACATTTCCTTTTCCTTCCTTTTAATTATATTTAATCTCATATTTCTAGTTTAGAGTAGAACACTAAGAATCAAAACATAAAACCGCCAAAAAAAAAAAAAACATCAAAACAACGAAGTAAGAAGTAGGTTTCTTAGGCAAATACAGTGCGTCACACTTCATCAGTTTACTAGCCCTGGTCGATAATTTATGTTAGCAATTTAGGATGCTAAATTGACTAGACAGGGACTATTAATAAAAACTTGTATAATGAGCACAATCTAGTGCAAAATTCATGGGATGAAATTCTCTAGATCGAAAGCGAGAAGGCTAGTATCAGCAGGATCAACCCCACCGATCGAATATAATAAAGCTTTCCACTGAGACGAACAACTCTGGAGTACTTATAACACGGAAATTGCGGACGGTGCCTATGCCAAATCCTCAAAAACACTGTAATGTTGAGCAGCACGGGCGTTGGGATTATAAGAAGATTTCCGGAGAACACCTTTGGAAGGCGGTCGCAAAACGGGTTCAACACTGGGCCTTTCAATCTCAAGAGGGTCGGAAACAGGTGGGGGAGGAGGACCATCAACGATCTTCTTCCCCGTTTCCTGGAGCAACCCAATATAATCTTTCGACCGAGTAGAAATAGAAATGGATGCAGAACCGTTCATGATGAACACTTGAGAGCCAAATGGAGCAGATGATTGAGGCTTCTTGACCATCTGGGTCTGCTGAGATGGAAAAGGTTCTTTAAGGATAACAGGAGTAACCTGAGTGCCCTTGAGCAATCTACTCACTTCGGATCATCGAGGACAATCTTTGTTGTAGTGCTCTTCATCACAAATCAGATAGGGATACTTTGGCTAATGCTGCGAACCATCATTAGCATGAGATTTGGACGAATCTGGTTTCAGGGCATCAGCCTTGGTCTTGCCTTTACCCTTCTTTTTCCCTTTAGAAGTATTATCCACGGGATTGGCCTGAACGGCATTGACCTCTGAGGTTTTACCAGGATTCAAACTAGAATGAGGAGCAATATCATTGGAACAATTAGACTTTTTCTTCCCAAGGTTGGAGGAGGAAGACTTACGTGAAGTCTGAGACACATAAACAATAATACGTCGTTGGCGCAGTAGAATTTCTAGGTCAAGGGGCATCAGTCAAAATATCATACAATATGCCCAATTAAGAGTACACAATATCAAGGTACTGGGCACAAGAAATAGCCTATTCCTTGGTTACACATGCCCCCATGGCTATGTCCTTTGCAATCTGATTGACAAAGGAGGTAGTGAACCAATGAGTAAGAAGCTAATCAAGAATTTCAAATTTGATCAAGAGACGACGACATATCCATTCATGAATATGGTACAAGATATGAGTAGCCTGGTCCTGTTTCAAGGAGGTGAGGAGATGCGTCACGACTTCATAACAAACCAGTAACTGAAAATGTGTAAGGAACACCATAGCGAGAGAGTTGAAATCTTGAAAGATACCACGAGAGAGCTCGATATACCACTTAACAGCAGCACCAGTAAGAGTCTGTTGGAAAAGACGAAGTTGAATAGAATCATCAACCTAAGAGTTAGAGGAACATCGCAAGTGGTAAGTCATAACATGTGCTTGGGGGTCTTCTCCAGACTTGCCCTGAAATTTGGGACAATCACCAGGAATCTTAGTTGGAACCGGAGGCCAATTTGGGTTGTGAAGAATAGGATCATTTGTTAACTTTGACACATCCAGTAATTCCAACATGGTGAGAAATGGTAGTTGAGGGTTAAAAGGCATAGTAGGTCCTTGATAAGAACCTAAACTTTTATTCCATCTTGTTTGAGAAAAAAAATTCCCCCATGGGTTCTTTCCTGAAGGATTCTGACGATATGGGGGATAAGCCGAATAATTCTGTTGATACTGAGGATAATGATTCTAAGTATACCATCAACGTCCTTGCTGAGGATTTTGTGGTGGAATGTAAGTGTGGCCTTAGGGTTGATTATATGGCAACTGATATTAAGGATGATAAGTAAAAGCTTGGGGCGCACTATATACTGGTCGATATTGACCACAAGGATAATAAATGTCTTGGGGTTGAACTGGCTGTTGATAAGTGGGTCCCTATTGAGCTTAATAAATAGGGTGAACCAACTGTTGAGTAGAATGAATAGGCTGCTGAAAAGTAGGACCCTGTTGTGAAGCTGAGTAAAATTGTTGTTGAGAAAACTGAGCCAGCTATTGGGCTAGTTGACTAGGTTGTCCCTGCGGAGCAGATTGGCCTGGCTACTGAGAGCCACCAGGTTTCCATGGCTGAGCAGGTTGGCCTGATGGTTGCGATGGACCAGGTTGATGATCCGGATTTATGCAGGAACGCAACAGAATAAACACATAACCATAAATACAGAGATGCAGTGGAAATAATGCATCATTTCATTAATAACATAAATATGCTTACAGACATAATGGAAATAAAATAGCTAGGGCGCTGGTAGCTATCTCTGAGAAGAGATGTGGCGACTACAAGCCTCTGAACTGTGTTAAAATGAGGCTCGAGGGCCTATTTATTATTGAGAAACAATGTAGAATCCGAAACATCCAAAAACCTAACCGTAGGAGATGAGGCGCCAAAACTGTGGGCGCCCGTTTGGGTAAATTGGTGGTTCAACTTCCCGAAGGCATAACTTTGGCACCCGATCTCCATTTGATGCGCTCAATAGCTCATTAGAAAGATCTATCCAAGGAATAAAACTTTCAGGATGAATTTGATGATCAAATTCAATGGTAAAACGATACCCAAAAAAACGTCATTTAGGGCCTCAAAACGGCTCCGGAAGTTCGGGACCCGAAAAACTGCTAAAAATAGTAAGTTGTGCTGAATGTGAAAAGCTGCAAGAATTGATGGTGCTGGTCCAAATGGAATAGGTGGGTGGCCACTGATATCCACCTAGATCATTCCTCCCTCCTTAGGAAGCAATGGTCCCCATTGCGTTGAGATCCTCCATGAGATGAGGCAAATTCTGTTGAACTGAGTATTAGATGTATTGAAGATGTCATGGACCTGCGGGTGGACATGCTAGATGCGTTTAGTAAATTTGGTTTCTTTATCAGCCTTAGACAGTACATGTTTGGATTCTGTATGTGTAGTTGCAGGATGTAGGGCAACATCAGGCGGTGGTGCATTGGGAGTCAAATCAATGGAGTGCTTGTCCTGATAGTGTAGAGGAACATTTATGAGTGAGGAGAAATTGTCATCGTATTCCTCCATAACTTTGTCCATCTGCTGCAGCCGTGCAAGGGAGCACTGTTTCGAGGTTGTGGCCACAATATTCTTCTTTCCCTGTGAGTGAGTCGTAAGGAAAATGAATTTCCTGGTTTGGGAAACAATCTTACTGCGTTGTTTTGCAGTAGTCAAAGAGATGACAGGAGGCGGTACTACCTTTGGTATCCTATACAAGTTATTTCCAAAAGTAATAATAATAGCACGAGGCCTAGACTCATACACAGCATGTCACCTCCACAAGTATGGTTGGCCCAATAATACATCAACTACATCAAGAGAAGAAACATCACACAATACCTCATCCGTGAATGGCTTGATACTGTATGGAAGGTGGCACTGCCGGCGGATGCGGAGATCTCTCCCTGGGTGGAGCCACCCGATGGTATACAACTATAGGTGTGCTATGGTTGGTAAGCTGAGACGCTTCATGACCTCTGCTGAAATGAGGTTCTTTTGGCTTCCGCTATCGACGAGAAATTGCAGCGGAGAACCCTTCACCCACATCTGCGACTGGAAGAGGCGCTCCCCCTCCTCTGGATCCTCTGGACCCTCCTTCTGGATCTTGGTGGTGGCAACAATGGCACTGGGATCCGCATCAATGATCTGCTTCCCTTTGTCATTGCCTTTGTCCGGTTCTAACTCAGGATCAGAAAATGCATCTGATTCGGGTGCCTTTAGTTCAGCCACCAAAGACTGTTTGGCCCGACACTCGTTTGTGCTGTGAGTGGGGATATTATGAAATTCACACCACTTCCCTGTGTCCTTCTTTGGATTTGTGGTGTTGTTCTGAGTCACATTGCTTTGGCCTTGCCCCTTGTTCTTCGGTTCGGGGGCACCTTTCAGATTCGCAGATCCAAAGTCTCGCTTCTTCTGCTTAAATTTCTGCTCGATCTTGGTGACATAGTGATATGCTGTGCCAAGCGATGTAATGTCAAGGAATTCCATTTCCTCCTGAATGTGTTTGTGCAGACAGCCGCGATACTTGAGCACCAAATGTCTCTCTGAATCTTTAATACCCAACTTTGTGCGCAGGGTATGGAATAGATTCGTCAGTTCGTGCACATCTTGATCCTTTTGTTGCCGCAACGTGGTCCATTGGATGTATTTGTCCTCATAGCTCCCCACGGGGTAATATTGTTCCTTGATGCCGTCTCGGAACGAATTCCAAGTGGGTGTGGTCGAGAACAGAGAGGGTTCCCCTTCGCCCTCTTGCTCACGGTAGGTTTCCCACCAGTCTTTGACATGGGGGGCGGCTTTGAGGAGTGCAAAAATAATCTTTTCTCGGTCAGAGAAGTCATGGATCGAGAAATACCCTTCCAGCAAATTTAACCATCTGTCTACAGCGTCTGCATCTATTTTTCCTTCAAATATAGGAATGTCAAAGTTTACCTGTACCTTGAAGGGAGTGGCACCTCCAGAGTGGTTGTTGGATGCAGATGCACCATATGTGGGCAGTCGTTGAAGGATTTGAGAAAAGTTATCCATCATCGCGTTCCTTTGTTTCTCGAGGGCCTCCTCGAGCAGTATTTTGATAGGATCTCCTGCTCCCTCGTCTTTCTTTTCTTCCGCCATGGGAGGTCGTCGGGGTTTGCGAGGCTGATCTTGCAAGGGTTCAACCACATCGAGCCCTAACTCCTTATACCCTGACCGCGTTGGGGACATGCAAAGAAAAACAAAGAAAGAGCAGACCCCCTCTGATACCACTGATCCGGATTTATGCAGGAACGCAATAGAATAAACACATAACCATAAATACAGAGATGCAGCGGAAATAACACTTCATTTCATTAATATCAAATAACAGAAAGATGCTTACAGACATAATGGAAATAAAATAGCTAGGGTGCTGGTAGCGAATCTCTGAGAAGAGATGTGGTGGCTACAGACCTCTGAACTGAGTTCCAATGAGGCTCGAGGGCCTATTTATTATTGATAAACAATGGAGAACCCTCAACATCCCAAAAACCTAACCCTAGGAGATGAAGCGCCAAAACTATGGGCCCCGTTTGGGTAAATTGGTGTTTCAACTTCCCAGGGACGTAACTTTGGCATACTATCTCCGTTTGACGCACATGATACATCATTAGAAAGCTCTATCCGAGGACTACAACTTTCGGGATGAATTTGATGATCAAATTCGCTGGTAAAACGATGCCCAAAAAACGTCGTTTAGGGCCTCAAAACGGCTCCGGAAGTTCAGGACCCGAAAAACTGCTAAAAATAGTAAGTTTTGTTGCAACTTGAAAATTGAAAGAACTAATGATGGGGGTTCAAATGGAATAGGTGGGTGGCCACCAATATCCACCTGGATCATTAAGCCCCCAAAACGGCTCCGAGAGTGGAGGACCCGAAAACCTGCTAAAAATAGTAAGTTGTGCTGAATGTGAAAAGCTGCAAGAATTGATGGTGCTGGTCCAAATGGAATAGGTGGGTGGCCACCGATATCCACCTGGATCAATTTCCCTCAAGGAGGACCAGAGGGTTTTCCTTTTTTCCCAACATTTGGACCAGTTTGAGTATATGATCCCAGTTGTTGGACAAAAGTTTGTCCCTGAGACGAATAGATTTTCCCCCCAGGACCGTAAGAAGGTCGTGGTTGATACAAAGGTTGACCAGAAGGCCCTTGAGGTTTTCCTTGTTAGACCATAGGCTGACCTTGTAAAGGTTGGCCCTGTGGACCGTAAGGTTTTCCCTGAGGACCGAATGCAAACCCCGACTGAGCTGAAGGTTGTCCCTGAAAGGATTTTCCTTGTGGGCCATGGGGTTGCACTTGATAAGTCCTCCCAATCTCGGGAACGATTTCATAGAGGTCATAAATAGGAACACCACTCTCATCATAATGATGGGGAGTAGGAAACACATAGATGGGGGTACCGACAGCATCATAGTGATGAGGATTAAGATAGGGAAAATAAACAGTATTACCATATTCGTCATAATGGTGTGGTGGATTAACAAGAGCATGGGGCTACTGAGAAACATAAGAGTTCTGTTGATGAATATACAATAGATACTCTTCAAATGTAAGGCCACCAGGTATCTCTATCAAGGCTACTAGTGACTGAGTGACCGACACAGACACAACCATACAGACAGTAGGTTGAACTGGGGCAGATGTAACTGCAAGCGATGAAGAAAGTGTCGTCAATGATAGTACTAATGATGGAAGGACTGGACTCCTGGACAGAGTAGATGCTACCATGGATGCAACGCCAGCAATAATCTAACCCAAATACCTATATATGGCTGGAAGTGACACCAATGGTGAAGATTGAGCAGACACATGGGTGGTGTTTTCAGGGAAAAGTTGATACTCTTCAGTAGAAATAGGAATTCCATCACTGCCAATAGAAATTGATGTGTCCATGTTTGACTCCTTCGTAAGATCTTTGAAAATACCATGGGGAATAGGAGGTATAGCAGTAGCTAAAAATGGTGATCTCGAAATAAGAGGAGGGAATTCTTCCTTGTCCCCAAAACCAGACCAAGCACCCGAGGGAGGCCAATTGAAATCAACTGGCTCATCAGCGGGAGATCAGGTAGCAAGGGGTAAGACTGACAGGAGAATAGGCTGTTGAAGCTCGATAGACCTAGAGGATTGAGGAGTTTCAAATGAATTTTATGGTAAAGGACTACCTCTAGAAGGGAGCGAGGATGACGAAGCAGGTGGTTCCGCCACCATGACTGTTTCACAACAAGAAGGAAAAAGAAAGATCCAAGAAAAGACTCAAAAAATCAAGGAAAACAAAAAAAAGCCAAGTGCTAAAAATTTTATGGGCGTATGATCATGGGTAGTTTATTTTACGACACTAAAGCCAAAATTTGATGTTTCATTTTTTAAGAGTCAAGAAACAGGCATAAGATGACTCTAGTCACTTTCAATTTTGAACGAGCACAAAAGGACAAGTGCTTGATGATATTTTCAAATTTAAGGAGTCATTAAAGATAAAAAATGACTGCTCAGGTAATCTACGCAAGAGGGTATGTCAGGTTTCCGTGAACTGCCATATACACCTTGGTGATCAAATGAAAGAGAAATGACCAAGGACTTAACGTACGTGTAGGTAGTCTCTCCGAATGCTGTGTTCAATGTATCATGGTTACAGGGTGGCAGACTCAGCTTCCTATGGATAAAATGATTGCAATCTAGAGGGTTCTCCCTTTATATACTCAACAGTACAGGGAGCACAAGTCCGTACTAGTGCTGTCTAGAGCCAGATGGCAAACGACAACTACTAGGTTTTAAGACACCGAAACACGTCTCTAACTTAGACCACTAGAATATTTCGTTAGGTTTCAATGTTTCCTTAGGTTAATTGAAATAGATTTTAACGTTGATCTTGGATTAGGTTTCAATTTCCAGGCCTTAACGTATGTCGAATCTGAAATCTTCCTAAATGAAAAACTACATGTAGAAGGATACCACTTTTGTTCAATGAAAGCTATCTATGAGAAGGAAAGAGAACCTTCAAGCAATAGCGAATAATGAACTCATGTGAAAAAATCCACTAATGCATCTAATGCAATCTACAGAAAATAAAAACTCTTTCCTAGCCTATGCAATGCTAGTTATGCGAGCGAATGTTTCATTTTCAAAGCAAAAATAATGAAATATTTTGGCTTTTTAATTGCAATAGAGAAAACAATACACTAAATGACATGAAAAACTAAACTAAACACTAGCTTGAGAGAGAAAATGCAAAATTCGAAACGGAATGGCTCCTCCAACATAAAACAAACACAACAATACCCAAACCAATGCTACAATCTTTTCAAATCAAAGAGAAATCTCCAAAATGACCCATGCAAGCAATGTAATTGGTGCTTGGAGTAAGAGGAAGAAAAATCAAACGAGAAAGGCAATGATCATTCAACCAATGAACATATTCAACAGGATCAAAGAGACCAAGAGCAATTAAACAGGGAACAAATCCGACAGCTATCAAGAAATTAAATCTCCAAACAGAAGGCTCAATGCACCAAAGCACTCAGAAAACCTAAGACCTCAAGTCACACTGATAAGAAATGGGCAAAAAACTAAGGAAAAAAAGCCTCCAGAAATCAAAGACAGTAAAAAACACTCCAATTACTCTCAAGAATAACCCAGAAACAAGTACAATCAACTTAAAACCCATGAAAAGATCACACCCAAAAACTCACGGGGGTTGACGAGACTGTGAGATGGTATTTAGCACCAAACAGGGGATGGTGTGAGTGCTACAAAAGCAACATGTGCCAATTGGTGCAACTGTTCAGGGAAAAACTGTGCCAAGCCAGTTAACCAAGGAAAAGGGAAAAACTCAACAAAGCAGAGGTCAATCTTGACACTCTGGGGTTGAAAAAGGGTTTGAAGCATAGTTAAACAACCAAAAAGATAAACAACAAGACAAAAACCCACAAAATGACCCAATAAGATCAAAGACAAACTTGCACTAACACCCAGTGGAGTCGCCAACTTGTTATGTAGGTAAATCCTCTGTGCAGACATAGATGATTCCTCTAGCCCTAGAGTGGGTCTAGTAACAAGGAATCATGCTAAGGTGTAGGTTCCTAGATATTTGAATGAAAGAGGACGCGATAAGATGGCCTACCTATGGTCCAATGCTATTGTCAGCAATCGCAGTGGTGATGATAACTTCTCGCTCCCGATTCGGTGAGTGACATTCCCTTCGCTTATCACACTTGGACACTTGCACAAAGATCAGAAAACGATAACCGCATACCACATACTAACTTAATCCAAAAACTACTAGTTAGTCAGATAAGACTAGCATATTGCATTCGATAAAGAAAAAATACAAGATGGGAACCAAACAATAGTCACTTATATTATTAGGTAGAAAGAATAGATACAACCATGCCCTAACATTGTGGTCTCCTCCAGCAGGGTTCGGGTGAAGCACGTCTCAAATCTTGTCAGGGAATTCGGATGGGATAAAGGCCCTCTTGATGGATTTCTTCATTGTTCTACCTTCTCAATAACTCAATTATTCAGCTATAGTTCATTCCTTCTAGTTCAACACTTCAGCTGTATAATTCTCTTTGTTCAGCTAGTTTTCATAAATAGAGAAGGCTTGTTTATATATAGGCAAAGGAGGAGGTTGGGATCCCTACAAAGGTGGAAGGGAGGCATATCCTTTAGGAGTGTTCCAAGGGAGGTGGAAACTACTAACTAAAGGAGGGAGCCCATGGTTGTTTCAGTTCAACCACTCCCAATGACTCATCCCTGAGGTGGTTGGATTGGAACCTCCACATCTATTTTTAAAAAACATTTCATAAATAGCTTGGTGCGGGTGTCTAACTAGCACAGAGCACCAAGTGGCACGGTCTCAATGTTAAATTTCCAGGTCGGTGCAAGGAGGTAAAGGGCTACTCGCGCCAAGGCAAAAATAGGGATTTTTACAGCTCTGCTTAGGGAAATGTCAACAAGAAGAATGTTTCTTTCATCAAGAGGGATGAAAGGATGTTATTTGAAAAGCATGAAACTACGTATTGGTCACAGAAACGACCCTCCAATGTGCGAGTTGGGGATTGCAGGGACAGTGAAAAAATGTTGTGTAACAATCACCTACAGGAATAATGTAGATCTGGAAGTAAAACTGCGTTGTAGGGTTTAGAATGTGGTTGGTGACATGTCAAGATCTGAAAATGATGCCCAAGCACCTCAATACTCTCCTCCTAGTGGAGTAGAAGTCTCCTCCACTAAAAAAGGGCACTGAAATGTCCTAGATCTGAGTAGATCTAGCCTCCACTTGCTGGAGCTTGTAAAGACAACCAAATCGTCAACAGGATCCGCATTGTAGTTGAAAGAAGTATCTTGGCCTTCAGCCAAATAGTGGACAATACAATGCAAACTCTTCTTAGAGGCCTCTCAAGGAAAAAGGTGGGATTCCCGATCAAGAACACCCAGTGCTAAACAACACCATTCTCAGCTAAACAACAAGAGAATGATATATGTCTAAACATAAAATATATTCAGAAATACATAATCATCAACAACCCTCTCATGCTGCCACCCTCTTCCTTTTATAAGTTAAGAGCTTGCAAACCCTAAACCACCTTCAATGAAAACACTCCTTTCACACAAAGAAGCTCCATCTAAAACTGTGATGTGCCTCATTAATGACCATTACTCCAAGACAACGTTGTAGATTTGGTTAGGGTTGACCCAATCAAAATATCTAGCCCCTTTCACACCTAAGGGTGCTTGTTTAAATAGCCAAGATTTAGCATTTTCACATTTTGCATTGATTTATTCATGGTTTAGGAGTATTATGGACCTCCTTTACACTTTTATTCTTTAAACAAAGGAATAAAACAAAATTGAATATTCCAATTAGCTTAGGACTAATTGGGAATATTACACGCATCGCCAAGGCGCTGTGCATGACGAAGAATTTCCTGTGTTTTTCCAAAACTCGCAAAAAATTAAAAAATATTCAAAATTTCTTAAAATTTGTGGGATGGGCCCACAACCAAATGTCAAATTTCAGCTAAGGATGCATTAGCAAGCATCTTGAGTTTATCACCTCCTTTCTTTCCCTTCCGGATCTTACTCAAATTATCCTTCATCTATTTGACCTTGATATTGCAAATTTTTTTCCGGGTTTGATAGTGATGGGCCATGTGCCTGAGCATCTGACTGTCTTTGATGGATTTCACTAGCAGCTTCTCCAAGTGAATTTTGACTCTCTCAAGCCACACTTCTTTGTTGTCTTCAATTTCCTTTGCCAGCTGTTGGTCAATAGTCAAATTTTCCGTTTCTTTCTCTTCTTTCTCTAAGGCTCTTTTGAGGCCTCTTGTCTTTGGCCTTTTCTGGATGTTGTCAGCCTCCTCAATGTCTTCTATGGAAGCTTGGTTGATCATTTTTTTCCTCCTCTCTTGTATCAACTTCATCTCCAAAAGAGTTTGTTTTTTTGTCAACTGTTTGTTCTCTTGCTCTAGGGAAGAGATGATGAATTTTTCCCTCTCAAGATTGTTTGGCAACTCTATGATGCGTGCCTCCTTTTCTTTGATGCCAATGTTTGATGTAGTAGTATCATCAAACTCTTCAAGTTCTACTAGCTCAAAATTAGTTTCTTCCTCATGGGCATCTTCATGCTCTTGATCTATTTCTTCATGACTAACCTCTATGATTTCTCAATTCCTTTTTTGTATGCAGTGTACCTTTGTTGATGAAGAGAGCCAAAGCCCCTTCCACACCATGTGGAGCAAACATTTCCTTTGTGATGAATAAGGCAAGGCCCCTTCACACCATACTGGAGGCAGGCACTTGCCTATACTGCTGCTTGAGCTTGATTTTCTAAGCCCTCTACGATATGTTAGGCTTGGATTCTTTGACTCGCCTGGTGATTTGACTTGATGCTTCCTTGTTTCTGTTGCAGGGGTAGTAGATGCTCTCTCTTCTCTCTTGTGGCATTGGTGGAGGAATATGGAATTTGTGAATATGTCATTTGAAATAAAGGTATCCCAGAGATGTCCGATAGATCTAGATGATAAAGCACAATGATTTTGATGAGGCCGATGATAGAGGCTGTTCATTGCGATGATATGTTTCTTTGATACCAAGTATGCCATATTCTCAATGTCCCGAAACAAGAAATATGGAATGTTCAACATTCTGACCCTAGTGACATGCATGAGTAGCTTGATATGGTATGTGTACAATCTGGAAAATCTGCTCTCACAAGTAAAATATTTCATGATAATATTCATCATCGGTGCATACTTGTTGAGGAGGAAAATGAAGGGGAAAATTTTCTTCCTGCATTCTTGTACCTGGTTTTGAGAAAGGGCTCAAAATAATGATCATCCAGGTCCTGTGATTTATACCATCTCTCCCCAACATTTGGAATCCCTGTAGCATCAACAATGATGGCAGTGAACAAGGCAAGAGTTACACCTGCAAGAGTTACCCTGTTATCATGGAGGTTCAATATGAGGAGCCTAGTCAACTCAAGATGATGCTAAACTTGTTCCACCTTTTAACAAAACTCATAACACCCAACATATCTAAAACAAGACACAACTAAAGGTGAAGCCTCTAGCTCTCTAAGATTTGCTGGCTCTGTTCTGATGATTTTTCCTCCTTTATGTGGCCTTCCCTGCTGTACAACCTCATTTTCCTAAAAATCATCATCACTATTTTCCTCCTCCATGTAATATTTATCTTATCTCTCCATGATTATTTCTTTGGCACTTTTAAAACCCTAGGGAAAAGGAAAGAAAAGGGAGAGTGAGTGAGGGAGTGAAGGGAATGGGAGCAGGGGAGGAAATGATGAAATGAGGGCTTTAAGGAATAGGGATAGAGCCACAAAAATTAATGGAGATGGGGAAAAGGGTTACGAAACTTTGTGAGGTGATGGGAAGTGAAAATATGAAGAGGGACGAAAATGAAAATTTAATTACAGGTCAAGGGTATGGAGAAATCTAGGCAAAAGAGTGAAAATCCTAGAAATTGGGGTTTGAATGGAAAAGGGTGAAAGGACTAAGGAAATGGTAGTTTTAGTGTTTTTGGGAATATTGGGTGAAGAAATAGGGTCTAGGGATAATAATTTTGGGACAAAGGGGTTTTTTGGAAAATTTTTAATGGGGAGGGGAATTTTCGGAAAACTAGGGTTTTTGTAATTTTCTTGCCAATATAAACTTTACCTACAAGCATAAAATGAAGGAAGAAGAGTAAAAAGGGATTTTACTTGACTTAGGGAAGAAAGAAAAATTTGAAGAATTTGGAAGAGTTTGGAAGGTTTTTGGCCTAAGTGCAGTGCCTCACCCAGGAACGCAATGCCGTTTAGTTTCACACTGCTAGAACTATCCTAAGCGTAGCGCCTAACCCAAGAGCATAGCGCCAGGATATTTCTTCAATTTTTCTCTCGTTGCTCAACTCTCTTCCTCCAAAACACATTTTTTCTCTTGGTAAATGAACAGATGAGGTTTTCTTTTGGAAAATGAGCTTTTTATATCTTGCATGATTTTGACTTTTGAATGATTGGGACCCACATTTTACTTTTTTCTCATTAACCTTTCACAACAATTTTTGATGCTTTGGATGCTTTGACATGATCTTTGTATCTTTTCATGAAATTTTCTTTAGCTAGGAATAGGCAGCTTTTTGGGTTTATTGCATATGGTGACTTTAAAATTACATAAAATTAGAACATAAAAATATCTCTGTTTTTATCTCAAAAATGTCATTTTTGAGATGAAAACTTACAAAAATGAAATGTAACTTTACAAGGCAAACTTAACTGAAAAAAATCATGAGTTTTATTTCTGGAACATCTTCACACCTTCTGCTGCCCTTTATTGCAAATGAGACCATGCAATGAGCTGACCTAATGAAACCCTAGTGACCAAATGGAAAATAAAAACAACTGTCTCAATGAGTGATTTTGAATAAAAGTGAAAAGAGAGAAGATTTATTTCCATTACGATGAAGACATAGAAGAGGGTTAGCATGCATATACTTGTGAAGGAAAATGGGGCACTTGACAAGGACAACCACCAATGGAACAATTTTATATCATGACCTAATGGAATGATTGAAAATTTCTTTAGAACGGGACACCTATGATGCACATGCAAAAATGTGTTTTGATCCCTGGTGGAAGTATGCAAATACTGACACTAACATTGGCCTTATTGGGGATGGAAACTCCTTGGAGGTGTCAAGAACACTGTAGACCAAGTGCCTAACCTTTGGGCTAATACGGTCAAATAATCTAAAATACTACAGACTGTAAAACTGACTCAAAAACTGACTGAGAACTGACTCAAAAATTGATTATGAAACTAACTCAAAATTGACTCAAAAACTCTGAAAATAACAGAAAATCAACAAGCTTTATAGCCTTCACTTTGGGCCCCAAGCCTAAATGATTTTTCGCTCCAAATCTTGTAGAAAATACAAATTGGTATTTACAATGAAAGTGGAACATTCTTTCAGAAGTTGCATCAGAAATAGTAATTTTTTAAGAGCCTACCATTGACTGGTCCTCCTGAACATTCTTGTCCATTCATTTCTTTCAGCAAATAGGCATTTTGTCCTTTATAAGCTAAGATCTTGTAGGGTCCTTTCCATATATTTTCAAACTTTTCGTGCTTTCCTTTGTCTTCATTTCTTGCATCCCATCACAACACTACATCTTCCAGCTGAAACTTATCTGCCTTGGTTTTGCGATCATAAATATTTTTGATTTTCTCCCGAAGTTTAGAAGTAGTATGAGAAAATTCCTCCCTTGTTTTCTAAAGGTGAATCATTTGATTGATTCGACGTTGAATATCATATTCCTCACTATTTTCTTCCTGCAATAATCTCATAACTGGGACTGCAAGTGATGTAGGAAACACTATATCCGTACCATAAACCAATTCAAAGGGTGACATACCAATATTTTTCTTGGTGCTCACTCGGTTTGCCCAAAAAGCATTGGTAAACTTCCTGTGCCAATTTTTCTTGTTCTCCTCCAAAATTTTCTTAATGATACTAACAAGGGATTTATTAGAGGACTCAGATAATCCATTGCCCTATGGATAGTATGTGGTTGAATGACCCAAACTGATGTTATACTTGTGAAAAAACTCAATCATCTTCTTTGACTTGAATGCTACTGCATTATCTGTAATAATCTTGTGAGGAAAAACAAAACAAGACAAAATATTGGATTCTAAAACCTGAATAATTACTGTGTCCGTAGCCTGCTTTGTAGGAATAGCCTCGATCCACTTGGTGAAGTTGTCGGTGGCTGTTAGAATCCACCTATGTTGTGTTGATGATGTGGGATGAATTTCCTCAATAAAATCAAGTACCCACTATTAAAAAGGAGCATTTACTACAATAGGTTTCAACGAAAGAGGAAGGAGTTTTATGTTTCCCTGAAAAACTTGACATTCATGACAGTTTGTTACTATTTTGTAAAAATATGAAAATAAAGTTGGCCAATAATACCCTACTCTCAACACTTTATTAGCTGTTGTTTTCCAAAACAAGTGGCCTCCACAAGTCATCCATTACCTGTTTAGCTTCACTTCGACCAGACAATTTAAAATAACACCTCCTAGATCTTTCCAATAAAGGGAAATACCTAGAATGCATAATTTAGTAGATTTTAATTTCAAAGACCTACCCTTACTTTTTGAAATTCCAGGAGGAGGACATAAGTGCTGAAGAATATACACTATATCCGAATACCATGGTGAAGTGAGTAAACATTTATGATACCTATATTAGAGCGCCATCTTCTTCATCATCTGACATTGCTGTAGTAAGGTTTATGTCTAGAGCATGCAAGTTGGATTCAGCCATGAGTTTGGCTAACCCCTGTCCCTTGATCAGCTTGGTGGGCTTGATCTCGAGAATATATTCTAGCATTTCTTCTATCCATTTACCTTTCCTTCCTTACGGATCAGTCTGCATGAGAAATTCTTTTACAGATGCATTTGAAACATAAGCTATAGTGTGTGAATGTAGAATATATACCCGTAATTCCTTCAAGGCTTTGATTAAGGCCAAAAGTTGGTTCTCAATAATATTATAGTGAAGATAAACATCTCTAATGGCTCGACTGAAGAAATAAATGGGTTGGTTAACCTGATCCTTCTTTTGCATAAAAACCGCAGCCAAGGTGTGCTCAGATGCAAATTAAAATATTATAAAATCACTAGTATAATATGGACTAACCAAAACAGGGGTTGTAGTTAAGGCAAGCTTTACCAAATTGAAAGACTTCATAACATTATTCATCCATTTTACACTGCTATCATTTTTCAACATATTAGTCATTTCACGCAAATGCTCAGCCAAATTAGGAACAAATCTACTTAAGAAATTCATCTTACCATTGAAATCTTGTATCTCCTTTTTATTACATGAAAAATCTATTTACTGAATTGATTCTGCTTTGGAAGGATCAATGCGAATGCCATCTTTGGAAATTATGTGACCGAGAAGTTTTCCTTCCTTCATGGCAAAAATAATCTTTTTCAGATTCAGAGAAATTCCAAACTCCCTGCATTTCTGAAAAAAAATTCTCATATGGTGTAAATTCTCATCATCAGAACCATAAAACACTGTCAAATCATCTAAATACACCACTAAGAAAACATCTTTCTCATTAGCAAATGCTATATGCATTGCTCACTGAAAAGTAGCCCCTGCATTTTTGAGTCCAAACGACATTTTGACATACTGAAAGGTACCCCACGGTGTTGTGAAAGAAATTTTACCTTGGTATTATTCATGTACCAAAATTTCATTATAACCTGAATAACCATCAAGCAGTGACATCCGTGGTGCTCTAACTACCCTTTGCAGAACATGGTCCATCTTAGGAAGTGGGTAATTATCCTTTAAAGACACTTTATTCAAATTTTGGAAATAAATGCAAAACCTTATCTCTCTGGTATTTTTCCTTACCAGAACCAAATTTGAAATCCAATTAGAAAATATAATTGGAACAATTATACTAGATTTATACAATCGATTTACCTCTTTTTCGATGGATGGAAACATTCTTGGATTTATCCTTCTCAACTTCTGTTTGAAAGGTTTTTGATCTGGCTTGATGGGAATAGTGTGCTGAATAATATTTTTGTCATCGACCTTCAAATCTGCATAATCCCATGCGAAAATATCAGAAAATTTAGATAACA
Organism: Pinus albicaulis; assembly: GCA_034641835.2. Taxonomy (NCBI): domain Eukaryota; kingdom Viridiplantae; phylum Streptophyta; class Pinopsida; order Pinales; family Pinaceae; genus Pinus; species Pinus albicaulis. The sequence continues at coordinate 108,581 of JAXQQM020079272.1, forward strand.
ATTTGATGTACTTATCTTTTTCCTCAGGAGATAATGTCTTAGAAAAATTAACCATATTGGGCTTATCTTCTGTTCCGATGTTTACGTCTTCCACACCATTTTATGTAGGAGTCAATGCTGGTTTTCTCGCCACATCATCTTGATCAAACATTTCTTCTAAAGGTATGAGACCTCTAGGAATAATATTATCTTTCAGCTACAAAATATTCATCTGATTGGCCTCTATGTTTTGATCATCAGAATCACAAACATCATCAATAAAAGCATCTTTGAACTTTCCTTCATTCTGCAAAAAGCTATTAATTTCTTTGTCATCCCAAAAAACTTGCCAGTACCTTAAGTTATTAGGAACACTAGGTCTATGTTTGACATGAATTTCAAATTTATTACTTTAGTTCAAAGGAATTTTGAGATTACTTGCTACCGTAGCAAGCGAATTTGCAATGATATTTTGACTTCATGGTACTGCTGTTAATGTATATTCAGGAAACATTTTTTAAGATATCCAAGACTGCATTCCTATAAGCTATCATTCACATATGATTTTCTTGATATTCTCCTTTCACCTTATGACAAGCCCAGAATCACCATAAACATAAATCCTTTTTGCACCAAGTTTCTTCAAAATTTTGAGACCTATGATCAATGCTTCATACTCCGCTTCATTGTTAGAACAGTCAAAAGCCAATTTATAAGAGAATTCTCTAACATTACTTGGAATTCCACCTGACTTAGAAACAGGACTTCAGATCCAGCTACCAATACCTGCACCTTCTTTACCCAAAGCACCATCGAAATCCATGCTCCAAAGGCCATCTTCGTCTTCTAGATGCTGAAACTTAACTATTGGTTCTGATTTACTTTTGCCGGTCATCTCATTTTTCTGTTCTATACTAATTTTTTGTTCTTCTAAAGGTTGTTCGAAAGAAGTCACCATTTATTTTTCTTTATCAAGAACTGCTCTAAAACTCTCTGAAACTTCTGGTACATCCTCTACCTCTACTAGCTAATTACTTACATCATTCAAACTACCATCATTATACAAAATAAAATATTCTAGATCTGTATGTATAGCCTGTATTGGATGATTTATGGGCTTCTCCTTACTAGTTATCATATACTTCATTTTTTTTTCCTGGTATAATTTCCTCAATTTCCCGAAAACAAGAATAGTAGCATAAGATAAGTCAAGTTGTAAAGTACCTTTTGAGTTTGGCTCCCCATGATCTAGACAACAACATGCTGAATCGAGGCGGTATATCAGCCACCACCACATCCATTAAGACATTCTTGGCTGGGATTTGGTCTAAGGAAACCACTAAATCTTTAATGAGACCAATTGCGAGAGAAAACTCTACCAAAATCAAATGAATACAAATCATGATATGGTCGGGTGATATCCATTCCCATATTTTCCATAATAACCTTAGGCATCAAATTGTGAGAAGCACGATCAAGCGTAGCATTATGAAGTATGTACTCATGTAGTCTAAGGCTCGGAAATAAAGAGGAGAACCTCACTCTCTTCCTAATTAACCATCTATAAGTGAATGAAAATGAGCTCGAGGTGATCATCTTCAACATTAACCATATCGGAAAAAAGGATAAAAATAGCAACATTTTAGGCACTTGATGTTTGTAATGACTATTCTTCACTAATTATGTCAAAGGAATGGAAAATTTCAATTTAGCTATTTCATTTTCTAAATTAAAAGTTGTGACTTTATCTACCTCTTTCACAACGGTATCTCTTCTATCATTTTGATCCCTTGTAACATTCTCCTTTTTACGAGTGTCTTTATCTTTAGTAGGCTGAATTTTTGATGGTTGGTTGATGTTGCTATGATTTTGATACGCATGATCTTTACCCTTTCTCTAATTATTGAGAATATCATTCTTTGAATGCACCTCTTTCTTTTACGAATAGGATTGACAGTACATCTACGCTCCTTAGTATTTTCATTGTGCACTCGAAAGAATTCATATACCCACATTGGTAATCATACGATTACGTCTCCAAATCATCATCATTTTGCGAATATAATCCTCATCTTTTGGAGAATCCAAATTTTCGAGTATACTCTTCATCTTCGATTAGGAATGTGGGCAATCCATGCACTTTTATAAATAAATGATTTGTTTCAACCACCGGATCTTCATCTTCCTCTTCTTCCTCCTTGGACATAGTCCTGGTACACGCAAGGTCCAAATCTACTATTGTTTTTGTTTTCTGCTTGTTCGGTGCTTTTCACAAGTCTCTCTGCTTGATTCTAAAGCTGAGGTTGCTACCCCTCGAAATTTGGATTCCGAATATGTGGTTCGAGTCTCTACGAAATAGACAATTAGTCGACATTCTCTCCACGGTTCGGAGTAATGAATCCATTTTTTCCTTGGAATTAGATGTATTCTCTTTGATAGTCACCCTCTTTTCGAGATCTCATCCTTGCTTTCTTTGCCGTAATTTGATTCCACGATTCTGACATTATTTTGCATGCTCTGCTAAAGTTGTAGGATCACGTTCACGCTGACCAATATGCCATATCGGTATCAAATCCATTTTGGAAATTTGAACAAAACCATACCTACGAGGTGGTTTCATATGTGCGGGAAGAGCATTGTACACTACATTTAAAGATCTCACACAATAATCTTGCACATTTTCACCAACATTCCTTTTGATGTTCTCATATTCGGACGAGAATGATGCGGGAGCATCAAGGCCATTTTTCATTTGTAAATATGTTAGAAAAGGGGGTGTGACATTTTTAATATTTTATTAATTAATTTTTTATTTTTAATAAAATAGGAGATAATTATGAAAAGTGAGGATTATGTAAATATTCTTTTATTAATTAAAAGGATATGAAATAGATGAGAGCAAAATTTGGGATTAGGAATTCCTATGTATGGGACTTTGTTGAGTCCACACCTAAAATATAGATTTAGTTGAGGACTAGGTGGAGTGATTTTGGAGTGAATTAAATGCATTATTTATGTATAAATATGAGTGGGTTTTGTGAGGAAAATACGATTGAATAGTTGCGAGTGTGAGATTGGGAGTAGAGAGCGGGGGTTTACCGCTTGGGAGCCCTTCGGGAAGTTTGTAAAAGACTGAATGATTGGAAATCGGACGAGGAGGAAAATTGTGTTGTAAGTGTTTTGTGTGTTAATACGGCATTTGATTTTTTTATTTGTATGACCATTAGTGAGTTTGCATAAGAGTGAATTTGTGTTGATGAATGAAAGGAGTTCGATTTGCGAAGCCCATTTAGTATTGTCGATTGATTGTGTGAGGCAGAGTGCCTTAATGGTAGTCGTGGAATTGGAAAATCGATCACAATGGATCGATTTCAAGGAGAAAGAAATTAATTTGTATAAGTAAATTGTCGATTCTTGGTTGAAAGAGGGCGCCATTCTTTTAAATTCTTGAATTGCAAAGAGTTACTGTCTTGAATTTTTTTAGCAGCTAAAGAGAATTAAGACATTGTCATTAGAATGCATGATCTTCACAATTCTGGAATGAACGTACATAGTTGGAAGCATAAATTGAGCATTTGTTCATATTAATTTGTGATAGCTCGATTGCGGTAGATAGTTTGTATGAGATAGTGCATAAATGTGCAATAATAGGATGAATTGGTGAATCGTTGATGGCTTACCATAAGCGAGTTTAGAATGCGATTGTGAATCGATGAACCACGTGAGTGGTCCTAGAGCTATATTGATCTTTGAACAATCGATTGATTGAATGTGTAAATTATTTGGGTAAGTGAGATTTTAATGTTTTTTTAATTCCATTTACTATTTCAAGAATAGTTGAACGGCGAAGAAGCGTTAATAACGAGCGCGAAAAGAGTTCAATTTTCATTTGATAAGGAAGCGGCTAAGAGACATCGAACCTTGGTTAACGTTAATTTGTTGGGTGAATTACAATAATCTTTGAAGTGACGAGGTTTCAATAGTCAATTTCTCTTGTAGCCATTACATAGTGAATTAACATTTGAAACTACGGAGGAGAAACGTAAGTCAACAAATCCGGCAAAGTCGTTGAGTTGAAAGGCGGCGAAGAAATACCAATACGGCAAAATCGAAATTGCGAGCGTTGGAAATTGTAAAGTCGTTGTATTTAAATCGACTTAAATATATCCTTTGTATGTGAAGAGCGCGAGTGTTGAGCTCTATCCATTATGGAATAAATTAAACGGTATTGATTTATGTTAGACACGATGAAATCGTTGGTTTTATGTGAGAAACAAAAATGGAGAAGTACGGCGGTGAGAGGTTAAATGGTGAAGTCGAGCCTTCTTGGAGTTTATGGTTCGGTCGATATAGCCTTTTAATTTCTCACGTTATTTTACATATGTTGTTTTAGCGCGATTCATCGTTTAAGTCACATTGCGAGCGGGTGAACTTCATTTGGTCGATATGTTGTGTGGTGACAACAATGCTACTTTAGAACTATGGTGGGCAATCCTTTGAGAAATGAGTTCTAACACTCACAATGGCTAATATCAAAAGTCAAAATAGAGTCTAACTTCAGCATTAAATTCGGGCAAGAACGTGAAGAGGTATGAATGGTAAGCATGGGCGCATCCTTGAGTTTTTAAACCACGGTATTAAAAATCATATGTGAATGATTGTGATTTAAATGAATTGAATTGTATGAAGTAATGGGTCTAAATTATGAGAGCATTGAATGTTAATTGGATTGGGAATCTTAAAAGGTGCATGTACAATTCAAGGCTTGGTTTTAGATTGAATTATGTTTGAATCTTATGTTTTGATAAGTTTGATTCATGAGACTTCTAATGAAGATTGTTGGGTTCTAGTTTTGAACCATAAAATTTGTGAACGGATGTTTGAAAGCTTCCGCAAATTAAGTTGTTGGAATTGCCGGACATTGAGGTTTTGATCTTTGAGATGCATGTTTATATGCATGGTGTAAAGATTCAGGTTTTGCGGGCTAGCCCTACATCATTTTTGGTATGGTGGAATGCTGCGTTGTTGAAGATGTTTCTTTTTACGAATGAGGACGAGAAGGTTTTGTTGAGAAGCAATGTATTTTTTGAATGTGTGATGAATGATTGAAAGGAATCATTTTTTAAATCTGATATGCAAGCTACACGATTGCGGTGAACATGATGCCGAATTAAATGGAGAGAACGAGATCATGCGGATCTTAAAGGTGAGATAGTTTTACGATTTGAAATTTATAATTGAAGTTTATGGTTGCGAACAGATGATGGCACAAACACGACCGGTAAACTAAGGAAGTGGATAGCGAGAAAAATTCCTGCGGTATCTGAAAAGAGGAAGTGAGTTGAAGAGATAGCCAAGAGAAGCGAGCAATGGAGAGTGCTCGAGAGGTTCCGGAGAGCGGTGAACGTTACTTACCAAAAGAATGAGTGAGGAGAGCTTGGTGAGGTAAGGGACGACGCAAGAGATTGTTGTTGTAGAGGCTAGTGCAACTCATGATGAGTGAAGAACTCATGGATAAGATGATCATGGCGGATCGGAAAGGGACCAGAGAATGCCATAGGAAGATGTGTGAAGTACGAGAAAGAGAGATTGCGATAATGAAGGTACAATTGCGGTACTAGAAGAATGCGTGCAAGAGCGAGGAAAATAAAAAAAGAGGATGGATCTTTCGAAAGGAAAGAAAGTGATTTGGCAACCATTGTAGAAGAAGTTGAGACAAAGTCGCGGTGCCCTTATTGAAAGGAGCTTAGAGTTCTTGAGGCCAAAGATGGAATTTTAAGATTCCACATGCGGATACGATTCGAAGGAAGTGTTGAAGACGGTCAAAGGCTTGAAAATTCTTGTGGTTTTAAAACTAATGAGTTGTGTATGTTTGCGGGTACGGTATAGGGAGATGAAAGCGAGCTTTAGAGTTTGTTTAGGAGAGAGAATTGAATGCGAAGGTACATTCGGATCGATGCGAGAAGACGGAATCCTGAGGAGGAAATGAAGATGAAGAGTCTAATCGGAATGTTGGTGCAAAGAGAGAAGGACAGTCGATGATTGGTCGAAGAAATTTGAGTGAAGGTATGGAAAATTGTGTGGAGTTTTAAGTTCTCACTCCTAATGAAATTGTTGAATTGTATAGGAAACTAAGATCTTCAAAGAAAGGAATTGGAGAGACGAGAGGACTTATGTACGGGATCACTTCTTGAGGAAGCAAGGCGGGGAAAGTTTTCATGAATGACGACCCTGGAAGACGGAAGGGATTGTAAGAAGGAAGACTAAAATTTGACAGTCTCTGGGTGAATGCAAATCAGCATGCGATATCTTGACGGAGAGGGAAAGAAACTCGGGAGCGAATAATGAAGTGTGTGTTGAGAGAAAGGGCGGGGAAAGCCGGTGAAAATTCTGCGGAGTCTGAAGAAGACTTGGAGGCTGCCGGAGAGAGGAAGCAGTGTTGGATCAACAAGTGAGACCATTGGGTCTTGTGATTTGAAAGGCTGAAAATTTGATTGTGTTTACGGAGTGATATAGAAGACATTTCATCACTTGGAATTGTCTTGGAAGAAGAAGAAGCTGGTGCGGGTAGAAGATGAGATAGTCATGTCTCATAAGCGAGAGGCTTGTTACCATGGGTGACAAGAAAGAGTTAGCCTGTCTGTATGGTCGAGAAGGCGAGGTGGAGAAAATTTTGGAGGCTGCTACGGTGATAGAAGATGAGACTACGATGTTTGAAGAACTTGGATTTGATTGCCATAATCAATCGAGATGATGATGGACAGTTACGAAGATTGTCGAAGGGGAAAATGGAGATTATCTTTGAAACTATTAGAAATCTTGAAATGTTCGTGGAGACATTTAGACCGGAGAAAGAAGTTACGGATAAAATTACGGTGGTGAGCAAAAGAATGTTGCGAGAGGGATAGGAAGTTTGGAAGGCAGCAACATGTGGGGCGACATTTGTGGTGGCCAGTAGAGACTAGCATTGACGACGACGACATCGATATTGGCGGCAAGAAGAGCAATAACGGCGAACGGCTACGGCGAGTGGTGCCGAGGCTGGAGACAACGGCGGTAGGTTGGACATAGAGATTGAAACCATCGAGAATGCGATGATGAAGGTGTCTCGAAGCGGCCAGGACAACGGCAAGAAAGAAGAGGAATTTCAGCCAAGGGAAGACAAACGCGAGAATATGAAGGCATAGGCGGAAGCCAGAATGCGGCATAAAGTGTGGAGACACGGAGAAGAACAACATATAAAAGCATCGACGAGTTGAAAGTTATAGCACGAGATATAGGATCCGGACATACACGCAGTCCAAACACATGATCGGGCGATCATGATTAATTTTAACGTTGGAAGTACGATGCGGGGAGCATCGAGGCCATTTTTCATTTGTAAATATGTTAGAAAAGGGGTGTGACATTTTTAATATTTTATTAATTAATTTGTTATTTTAATAAAATAGGAGATAATTATGAAAAGTGAGGATTATGTAAATATTATTTTATTAATTAAAAGGATATGAGAGAAATAGATGAGGCTTGAAATTTGGGATTAGGAATTCTATGTATGGGACTTTGTTGAGTCCACACCTAAAATATAGATTTGAGGATTAGGTGGAGTGATTTTTGGAGTGAATTAAATGCATTATTTATGTATAAATATGAGTGGGTTTTGTGAGGAAAATACAATTGAATAGTTGCGAGAGAGTGTGAGATTGGGAGTAGAGAAGCGGGGGTTTTACTTGCTTGAGAGCCCTTCGGGCGATTTGTAAGGCAATGATTGGAAATCGGACGGGAAAAATTGTATTGTAAGTGTTTTGTGTGTTAATAAAGCATTTGATTTTTGGTAGTATGTCCATTAGTGAGCTTCCATAAGATTGAATTTGTGTGTTGATGAATAGGAGTTCAATTTCTGCGAAGCCCATTTAGTATTGTCGATTGATTGTGTGAGGCTGTATACAGGTAGTCGTGGAATTGCCAAATCGATCACAATGGATCAATTTCAAGGAGAAAGAAATTATGTATAAGTAAATTGTCGATTCTTGCCCCAGTTTGAAAGAGGGCGCTATTCTTTTAAATTCTTGAATTGCAAAAGAGGGATTCCCATCTTGAATGTTTTTAACCGCCTGCGAAAATTACGGAGCGTTGTCAATGGGAATGCATGATCTTCACAGTGCAGGATACGAACGCATAGTTTGGAAGCATAAATTGAACGTTGTTCATATTAATTTGTGATAGCTCGATTGTAGGCGGAATAGTTTGTATGAGATAGTGCATAAGTAGTAATAAGATTAACGAATTGGTGAATCGTTGATGGCTTACCATAGCGCGATTTAGAATCGATTGTGAGATCAAAGGACCACGTGAATGGTCACGGAGCTATGTTGATGCGAGCAGTAGGTGATTGAATGTGTAAATGATTTACGGGTAAGTGAGATTTTAATGTTTTAATTCCATTTACTATTTCAGAATCGTTGAACGGCGAAGCGTTAATAACATACGCAAAAGAGTTCGGTTTTTCATTTGATAAGGAAACGCTAAGCGACATCGGACGTTTGGTTCGTTAATTTGTTGGGTGAATTGCAATAATCTATCTTTGAAGTGACGGGTTTCAATAATTCAATTTCTACGCAAAAGCCATTACAAAGTGAATTAACATTTGAAACTACGGGGAGAAACGTAAAGTCGACGAATCGGCAAAGTCGTTGAGTTGAAAATTTGAAGAAGCTGTCCGGCAAAATCGAAATTGCGGCATTGGAAATTGCATGAATTAGTTTGTATTTAAATCGACTTAAATATATCACTATATGAAGAGGCGTAGAGTGTTGTTCAAACTCTATCCATTATGAATAAATTAAACGGTGATATCAGTTTATGGTCGATAAATGAAATCATTGGTTTTTATGTGACGAAAATGGAGAAGTGTGGCGGTGAGAGGTTAAATGGTGAAGTCAAGCCTTACTGGGTTATGGTTCGATTCGATATGCGCCCATTTAATTGCCCCCATTATTTTACATATCTTGTTGCTTGCAGTTCATCGTTTGAGTCACATTGCAAGCGGAGTGAACTTCATTTGGTCGATATGTTGTGTGGTGGCCTTGATACTTTACTTTAGAACATGGTGGGAAATCCTTTAGCTTGAGTTCAAACACTCACAATGGTGATATCCAAAAGTCAAAACGATTCTAACTTAGAGCAATAGAATTCTGGAAAGAACGTGAAGAGGTATGAATGAGTAAACATAGGGCGCATCCTTCAGTTTAAGTCCATTGACGTAAAAATCATATGAATGATTGTGATTTAAATGAATTGGTGTATGAGAAGTAATGGGTACGAATTATGAGAGCGTTGAATGTTAATTAGATTGGGAATCTTAAAAGGCGCATGTACAATTCAAGGCTTGGTTTTGAATTGAATTATGTTTGAATCTTATGTTTTGATAATTTTCAATTCATGAGGAACTTCTAATGAAGATTGTTGGGTTTTTGGTTTTGAACCATAAAATTTGTGAACGGATGTTTGAGAGCCTTCCGCAAATTAAGTTCTTTGGTCACCGGACATTGAGGGTTTTGATGTTGAGATGCATGTTTATATGCATGGTGTAAAGATGCAGGTTTTGCGGGCTAATACTGCATCACGGAAATTTGAAGGGGATTCTTCTTTTCTTTAAATAACACCATAATTAGGTACAAAAACTTATAAATTATCAATAGTGGTACTAGTAGAGCTAGGAACCATTTTCTTGCTTCCCCTCCTAGACTTTGTGCAAGCATGACCTCATCTTAACATCCTCGATATCAATTTCGTGAAGATCAAAATTCATTCATCTTATCTGCGTGATTTTTTTTTTTTATGCATGGACTAAGTATTGTCAAAGCAAAGGGATTTTAGTTTGGTAATATGTGGGCATAGCACCCAAGTTTGCAGGGAGAACAAGGGGAGCATATCTTGTAGCCATGATGACTCAAGGTGGAGGATTTATAATAGGTATTTGGATGCCTAATGTGGGAGGATTGGTCAATGATTGAGAAATTTTAACGATCATAGTGATGGTAAGAAGCTAAGATGCGAGATTTGTTTGTCACTGACGTTTACCTACGAAGAATAGTTTGCAGATCTTTAGGAACTTCCAAAGTTGAAAACGTACGAGTTATGACCCTAGTTGAGAGGTGTGAAAACGGATCTTCAATAGAATTTGTGAAAGGGAATGGATGAATCAACAAGCTTGTTTCATCAATCCAACTCAAAGATTTACTCAGAAATAAACTTTTCTCAAAATTTATATCAAATTCAATATCTTGCGAGTTTTCTAACCCTTCGGGAAATGAATGAGCTGCGGGATGAAACTTCTTACGATTGATTTCCGAACTAGAAGTCTCAACAACATATTTAGATTTTCTTCAATGTTACGAGATCACTAATAATGGTGGGGGAGTTTGGATCGGGATTGGATCTGGTGTATATTCGGGGGCTTGATGTCCAAATTTCAAAAACAAATATGCACTTTACAAAATTTTCAATTCACCCTTTGAATATATTCTAAAATTATCATCCACAAGTTTAAGAATTTCAATGAAAACTTATTATTTGGGGTGATGCGATCTTACTCTTTTTCTTCCCCGATTAAGGTCGCCAAAATTTTATCAATCGAGATTGAACCTCAAGGCTGAAAGGCAATTACGAGGTAACCTCAGACCACGCTTAGCCGGGTAGCTAGCCCTACTAGGCTAGAGAGGGCTCTCTCCATAAATATCACAATCAAATGACTTAGGAAATAATATTTTAGGCTAGGTATGACAGCACACGGTTGTAGAGCTATAAAAAGGGTCTCTTTCACCTCTATTCACCTCACATTAATATGTCCGACTCGAGAGCGTTTTGTCATTACAAAGAGTGACTCAATCAAGGCTCATTCGTCGAGTAATGCTAGTAGTACGGTGCTTTAAGAAATACAAGAGTAAATGGATGCTTAGCGAAATCAAATTGCTTTAAAGAAGTAAATCACACACTCGGGAAACTCAGCAACTCATCGATCGAGGTTCGGTAATGATAAACCATCCCTTCGAGCGATGAAAAAGAACTCAAGCATAGATCACAAGCACAGGGAATGGTGGTAATCACTGCTCACTACGATCTTAGATCATCTCTCACGACAAACCATCAAATGCGGATAAATAGAACGACAAAGGAAATAAAGGATTAAACTATAATTCGAAATGGAGCAGCCCCGACTCTAAAATAGGACGGCAAATGAATACTAAGTCCGCGGGTTATATTCAAAACTTGTCCCCATGCTCTTAACGATCAAGGAACACTCTTTGTTATTCTAAAGGCAAATGACACAAATCATATTAATGGAACGGCGATAACGGTTTGGGAATTATGGAATAATGCTGATGCATTAGAAACGCACACAACACGAATGTCGATAGAACGGCTACGTAGCTTGACGGTAAGGATATGCGATTAACTCTAAGAAAGGAATAAGAACGCAATGCGGAAGTTAACACACAATCTGTTGCTAGAAACTTCAATGATTCAACTTAAACGAGCATGTAATGCGAACGTATAAGCATATCAAATAATCAACTACTTGATAATGAACAAACCACATAAACGAAACTTGTAATGGTGAAGGAAGCAAGTGTCCTTCGGTAGACCTTGGCACCAAGGATACACCGCTTTAGGTGCCTTACGGATGCGAAGATGGAATAATCACCGATCTTTCATTAATACGACTGATCAAAAATACATTCAATTGAGTTCTCAACAAGTAGAACCAACCAAATTGAATGTTTTACGAAAGATTACATCAACGTATCTTATCTGCTTAATCTCACAATCTCCAAACTAACGATTACTTGTCTCTTTTTTATAAAAACGATGGCGGAGATGTCCGAGCAATTAGATAAGTAAAGCGAGCGATCCCTCGGGATCTTCGATCTGAGGATTATAAGCGGTGCTTTCATCCGGTCTTTCTTTATTACTTGTGGTAGGTGTCCTCTCTCTCTTTTGGTAGGTCTCCTTGATCTTGTCTCCCTATGTTCACGTTTAGTTTTCTCATCCGGAGGAACGGCGGTTATCTCCACTTCGTTCTTATCTTTAGAGCGACAACCCTTGATTTTCTGCTCTTTCTTTATTATAGAAAATAACCATTATCGGTGGCTAAGTTATACATATCGATTTTCACATGTATTTTTGTGATAGTTCCACATGACTTTCTAAATCCATGATACAAAAGGTTCACAAATTGTATTAAAAAGTCATTAAAGTAATCATCAAAATCATACCTTTTGATACTCCACACACCCCCTTGCTTACCTTGTTTCATGTCCTCATGAAAACATTGTAGTTGACATGTAATGCGGTGAGAGAGTATGTTGGAGAAGGAGTTTCATGCGGAGGCCTACAACCATGTTGAGTGATTAAATAATCGAAAGAAGCCCGACACCTTGCCCCTCGGGCATAATAAATACGGGGCACAGTATCCATGTCTTCGGATGCCCAGTGGTGGAGCGCGAAATCTACACCTAACCGGGATGACCACCTTTTAGAGAGCCTCCCCGGCCATAGAGATTCAAACGGTCGGCGAGCGAACTCAAAGTTCTCATACTTAAATGGCTCTACCGAAATTTGGATGTGTGGATCGGAGATTCGATATCGAAATTTAGGCTGCACGTGGTGGCGAGTCCTTAATGGAAAATACTCTAAACCCTCTTGAATGGGTGCCTCAGCCATAGGCCCTAATGTTACAATGACACAGGTCCTTGTATGGTTTGTTTGTACTTAACCGTGCGGGTTCCACAAGCTCGACCCCTAACTCTTAAATCTAGACCATTTTCTTGACTGCGAAAGGTATCATAGGCTTTCGGCCATAATCGGGTTAGCTCCGGATCAGGAAATGAATGCTTGGAATTGAATATCACCAATGGAGGGACTGAGGTTCGGTCCCGGTCTACGACTTAGCACAAGGTCATGTAAATAGAGTTCACACAACAACCTGCGGACTTTTACTCCATAATGTCTACAACGGTCGATAAAATCATTGACATTGTTGATGTTTGTATAGGAGTGCACCTTGTACTTGACTTTTATTTGTAATTGTAAATATCGTTCTATGAAACGAGCATAGTTTTTAGCGGGAGCCTACATGCTAAAACATTATTATATAAAGAACACAAGTCATTCATCGTTTGATAGTAGTATCCTAGTTTATAAGTTACTGTGTGACTTCCTCTTGTTCCATTCATCCATCCTTAACTTGTCTTTTAGATTGGCTTGACATCCCTTAGTTGCTTCTTGCAACTCTTCATATTTCTCTAGCGAACGTTTGCTCTTTAGTTGCTCCATTTCTTGCGTGCCTTGTTTTCACCATCTTGTGCAAGGGTTTTTGTCTTTGGATCTTTTCTCCATGCATCGGTAGAGCGGGGAGTTTCCCCTGAACCTTCTTGTTACGGCTGTTTAGAGTTCGGGACCACGATTAACACGAGGTGGTGCCTCGTCTGAATTTCCTTATCATCTTTTGTCTTAATCGGAGCAGCCGATTGGAACCTCAGTCTTGGAGAAAACGAGCCCTTTGCGAGCCCTCTTTCCCTCTTTACTTTTCACAGTTCTTTTTCAAAATCACGATTTGTTGCTGAAATTTGTGTTATCGTGTTTAATAGTTTAGTCGTTCCTTCCTCAACTTCTTGATTTCATTGATTCCTTTGAAGGAACGGCGATCTTATTCTGATGATAGAGCTGAGTCATGACGTTCGCTACCTCTTCCTCACGAGGTTCTTCCTCCTTTGCTCTTATCTGGCGGCCCCGGTTACGGTGTATGTACCTCAGCTGGTTCTGATTCTTCCTCCTGGGGTTCTTCCTCTAGATTCTCCTCTTGTGACATGGGAGCAGTTGTTCCCGTTGAGGCCTTTTTCTTCTTCTTCATCATGCATGGGCATGTTCTCTTCTTGAAATTGGTCGTGATTCTGCGAGCTAGAAGGTTGGCCGAAGTATTTACTCATATTGGCTAGGATGGCGGCCGGGTCATCTTCTCTTAGTAAGTCATGTAATGGACTATTCTCCTGTTGTCCCATTTCTTCTTCCTGTTCGGTTCTGCTTCTTTTGTTCCCGCGGGCTCGGGTACTTCTTCTTCGGGTTGCTCATCTTCAATTATTGTTGGTTGTTTGGTGCCTTCCTGAAGGACATTCCCGGCCTTCCTTATTCAAGCCAACGGGGTGACTTTACGTTGTTTATGCTTCCTCTCATCGACCATAGGGCGATTTCACGGGTTCCTCACAGTTTGCTCGGGTGAATCGACTACATGCTTTCGCTGCGGATTCTTGTTGTAATTCGGATTCAGCTGCGATGTACTAGCAACATTTTCCTCCTGAATTACTTTGTTGTTCGCGGGTGTGTTTTATCGAACGTACGCGTCTCGGGGATGGATTCTGTCGATTTCCCGCCCAATCGGTGCAATGAGTCTTTCCCGGGCACGCTCTCGCTGTTCGTCAAGATTATAACTAACAACAAGTCGAATTAACCGTCGGTGACTAACGATTACCTCTACGTCTTTGTGCCCTTTTCATACTGTGCGGCATGCGTGTAATGGCCAATTTAAGAGTCTTTGGTAAATTCCTGAGCATTTACTACATTTTAGAGCAGCTAAAAGTTTAAGGTGTCGTGGTCTTACCACGTCTTTTCTTCATCGCAAGTAATGTAGCTACATTATTATTCTTGCTAACTCATCCCGGGGTTACTTTAGGGTAGCTGGCAAAAATTCCTTTCCCTTTGATTGTCGAATGCGTATCTTGGAAGATGTCGATGACCTTGTAATCGTTCCTTTTTGAATGTCCATCTTGGTCCAGGTATATTTGAAAGTGAATCTGAGACTTCGCAGTGTGGCATCGGTGACCGCTTCTGCGTTTCCTCTAACATGGAGTGGTCTTCTTGTAAATTTTGTAGAACTCCATTGCCTCTTGTCTCATTACCCTCTGGCAGCGATTGAAATAGTTCAACCATCACCTTTCGGGATTTCTCGAGAGCGTGACGAGAGATCGTTATTTGTTGAGGCTCTCACAGTGCCTTGCCCCTCATGATTTCATTGCGATTTCTAAATGGAACTGACAAAAAACGTTTTCGGTTTGAAACACGAGAGGAAGCGAGGGTTTCGCAAAAGAAAACACGAGTATGCAACGGTGTAAAAAAACAACTTGTGCGAAAAAAATAAAAATAAAAATATGCCATGCGAGTGAAACACTACCCAGGCAAGTAAGTGAACCAGATTTTCCAAATGATGAATTGACACGTAACACGGGGAATGATGAGGTTAACCTCCCCACGCCGAGTGTGATAGGGTACAATCGACGGAGTAATGGAGCGGCACCGGTCGCGTAATCAAGTCGAAGACGACGTAACGTTATGCCATGTTGAAAAAGAGACAATGATTACCGAAATCGAGGCGGAGGATCGATTCGTAGGAAATATAGGTTGAGGCTGTGTTGTGTTATGATTTGAGGGGCGATGGATAGGCATGTATAAATGGTAAGCAATCTTAAGCGGTCATGGTCACCTCGGGTGCCATGATTGGTAATGATAAATATTCATGCGGTGTATAAATCGGGAAATAACATGTGATTAATGCACAGGATAAAGAAACAAGTGTTAATATCTTACCTATTGGCGTAAGCAAGGTGACTTCGATACCATTAACATTACTGCGCCAGCAGTGTCCATAACCTTGGCGAGGATTGTTTTTCACCCGGAACCATGATCTTGTGTGTATACTTAGGATGCATTGTATGTCGAGAATGTAGACCATTATGCGCTTGAAGTGACGATTGCTCTCAATACCATTCCTAGGGGAAAGAGGCGAAACGTGGGCGAGGAAGTAGGCTCTTAATGCTGAGACCTCTTTTGTTCCAGTTTGTTTATTTTGATACACCTTTTTGGACCATATCACGAATTGAGTGGCGAATGGAATACTTTTCACTTCCCTCCTCATGATCTGTGAGAGTGGCTCTCAATGAGACCCCCTATCTGCATTTGACATTTGACATGTTTTTCTTTTTCCTTATTTATACACAAAAGGGTGGTTCGGCACTCCTTGAAGTGAATGGTGGGAAGAATCTTATTATCTCAATAGGAAGATTTAAACTCTTTGCCCTTATTCCCAAATATTAATAAAAGATTTTAAGGAATCGGCATGATAAAGATAACCAATCGGGGCAAAATTAGTAAAACCATGTCACAAAAGGTAAGAAACTATTCGCCATCTTTCCATCTGTCCTTTTATTAATGCGAGAGCCTTATAGATAGAGCGATTTATGGCTTGCGAGATTTCGGTATGTTGTGTCTTTATATTCATCGCATAAATGCATAGTGAGGCTTGAAGACTAGAAAGAAGACGGGAAAAAGCATCCTCAGTACAATCATCGAAAGAGATCAAAGTATGCAAATGGTGTTCGTTGAAAAAGCAACAACGATGGATAATAGAAAAAGAGAACAGCGCAAATGCCGTTCCTTTTGGGAAAAGGAACGGCAATCATGCGAAACACTCCATATGCCATTCCGTTGAAAAAGAAAAAGTCAACACGAGAGGGAAATAAAAAAACTGACATTTTTTTTTTTTTTTTTTTGAAGAAAAAGGAACGGTGGTAACGGCGATAAGCGTAACAATATCATTTTTAGAAAAGGAACAATGAGAGATCCGAATCTTGTTCCTTTAAAACGACGAGAACAAGCAAAACGATATAAAAAACACACATATGCTATTAGAAGAGCAAAAATCAAACTTTGTGGAAGAAAAAAGGAACAGCAAAATGACAAAATTATTCAAATCAAACTTATGTACAAAGATGCCTGGAGAAGCAAAAAACTTTATGTACAATTGCAAAAGAAATAGACCCTTAATGAATTGCGGTGAGGAAGATTTCTCTTCCTCTCCTAAGATCTCCGAATCGAGTATCTCGGCGTATCTGTGGCGGAAGGATTCCGAGTAAGTGGTTTACGGTAGAGACGGACTCGGTGACCATTTACCTTAAATGCATATCCGAACCGTCGATAGTGATTAGAGTAAGAGTTCCATTGTCATGTACCTTGGATTTCGTATGGTCCCAACCATCGAGTACGAAGTTTTCCGGGGAGATACGAAACCGAGAATCGTATAACAAAGCCAGTCTCCCTCGTGGAAGACTTTATTCTTAATGAGCGCATCATGCCATTTGGCTCTCTTCATTGAATTAATGCGCGTATTTTGTAGTGCGAAGAGGTCGAATTTAGAATGCAATTCATTGATCTGTTGTAGTCGATTGAGTTGTGCCTCGGTTAAGTCTAGGCCAACTTCTGTCTTTGTACGCCGGTGTTTGGATTTCGAATTCTATGGGAAAAATAGGTTGTTTTCCAAACACTAGTTGATAAGGTGAGTAACCGGTGGTGCTCCTCCATGTGGTTCGATAGGCCCGAGTGCTTCGGGTAGTCGGGTAGCCCGATCACGCCTATGTGATGCAATAGTTTTCGTTAGGATTGATTCTATTATCTTATTGCTACTTTCTACCTTACATTCGTAGGTGATATGGAGTAGTCGTCTGTCTTGGACTTATGATAATTGTTAAGTGTTACTTACAGCTAATTTGCCCTTGTAATTGTGGTCCTCCATCTGTAATTATTTCCCTAGGAAGGCCATAACGGACAAATAAAGAAAACGAGGCTGTATGACGAGTCCTGCGGCTCTTGGTAATGCTTACGCCTCAACCCATTTGGTGACATATTAGGTTGCCACGAATATATGTTTTTTGATTTGATGAAGGGTTGATGGGTCCAACGAAATCTAAGACCCACGGTCGGAATGGATTGACTGACTAGCTGGTTTCGGAGAGGCATTTCATCATCTTGACCGAATTCGTCATAACTCATTGTGTTGTCACGGAGCTTGGACGAACTTCTTCATCTTTGAAGATCGTAGGCACGATGTGTCTGTCTGCAATACTTTATGTCAGTCCTACGCTCGTGATGCCCCCCACATGGTCCCATCGTGACGGGCTTTTAGGATGTCAAAGATTTCATCCTCTCTAACACATCGCACGATATGCATGTACGCTCTGTGTGAAACAAATAACCTCCGATCACGAAAATCGAGAACTTTCTGAATAATCTGCTTCACAGCACAGCTCATTAGGAGTTAAATGTTTTGGTAATTTACCTACTGAGGTAATTGGCAACATCGACATACCGGTGTTTGAACGACAACGACGAAACGAGGTGTTCATCGAAATTGATCTTCCTTTCTTCTTTGCATCGCTTGATTTTGGTATCCTTGAAAGAAAATCGGCTACGTTTTCTTTGGGGGCGGTCCTTGATTGTTATATCGAATTCACATAATAAGATTAACCATCGAGTTGCTACGGCATTTGTGACGAGGCTTATTTGCTAAATATTTTATAGCGAGAATGATACGTATACGGAATGGCAGGAGTGGCACAGCTGATATAATGTCTAAATTTATTGACATGTATTACGGCTAAATTATTTTCGATATGATGTAATTCAATTCGGCGGGGGATAAATTTTTGCTGATGTAATATATAGCATATGGTTTTTATCCTCTTCACCTTGAGGCCACCAATGGGCGTATACGAGGCATCGAGATGATATCACAGGCAGTAGGTCCCAGTTTGGTCCTCAGAAGGGTAAGAACGTGAATCCTGGCTTCTTTAGATCCTCGAATGCATGGTCCACATTTGTCTGCATTGCAAGAAAATCAACGTTACCGATCGATTGCATATAAAGGGAGCAACAATGTACGATAATGCTCTATAAATCGTCCACATAATAACTTTGAAAATCCAAGAAAGCTGCGTACCTCTTGTTTGAGTAGTAGAGGTATGGGAATAAGCAAAGTATTTTGGATTTTGGCGGGAATTACACGAATGCGTGTTTAGAGGACTATCATCATAAGGATATTCTTGAATCATCATCAAAAAACATTTTTCATTGCTTAACCAAACCTAGTAACAATGCGGCGTTGTAGGACTTTCTCTCACACGGGTGTCTAGAAGGCTGGATCGAAGTCATCTGCGTATGGTGTAGAATCATCCATGTAACTTGAGTCCATCATTGATTAAATCACACCAAAAATACTAAGGATAGCCTACGAAATGTAGCCCAGGAGCATTACATAAGCCAAAAGTCCCAAAACTCGATAGGCAAATGTTCCCCTGAGGACAAGTAAAAGTGGTTTTATCACGGTCTTGAGAGCCAGTACGAATCTGATTGTATCCACTGAAGCCATCAGGAAAAGAACTTCTTTGCTAAAGTGTCAATACTTGATCTATGAAAGGAAGGAAAATGATCTTTTTGTATTGTTGCCTTGTTAAGTTCCCTATAATCCACACCAAATTCTCCATTTCCCATTCTGCAGTACCACCATGAGTGGAGAGACCCATTCTTTACATGGAGATAGGGTAGATAAAATTCACATCTAAAAGTTTACAGAAGTTCGGTTTTTACAACATCTTTTAGATGGGGATTAAGTCTCCTTTACGCTCTTTTATGCCGTTAGCATCTTTCTATGTCGTATGATGGGTACATAGCGGGATCAATTCCTTTCATATCGGGGGTAGTCCATGCAAATGCTTCTTATTATTTTGTTAACGGATGGATGAGCTTTGTTTTTCTTGTTCAGGTGTGAATTAGCATTGATGTTTAAAGTTTTCACGATTATGATTTCACGGTTTACTGTTGCAACGAAGTGACGGTATTATTTGATCATGAATATCTTTCGGGGGGATCTTCTTCTAACTCATTATCCGTCTTTGCCTTTATCATGTGACATTGTGTGCGAGGTTCGGTTTGAGTAATGGTGTTAATGGCATCGTCTTGTTTGATCTTTGAAATAGGTACTCTTGTTATAGTTAATGGAGATCTAATGTTATCGGTAAGATATGATACGGGGTGCTTATTCGTTTTAATCATTGTGACACTTGGGCTACTTATTGGAGGATATAGAACAATTTTTGCTATTTGGTCTGGTTATGGTCATATTTCCTGAAGCCCCGACGATGTGGGCTTGTCCGGCGATGCTTGAGCCAAGGTCTACCTAAAATTAGCGGGTGTCCATCGAAGTCGGGTTTTGGATGGTATCGGGAAATCGGTTGGATACTCCCGGGATTCTACGAGGCCATGACATCATGTAGGTGCCCTGCGGGTCTAACCACGGATCGGTCGGCCAATTCCCCTAACGAGAGTAGAGGTGGGTTAAAAGGTGTCTCAGAGCTTTGGCGATTGTGGTTGTTAAAATATTAATTGACCCCTAAATCAACTAAGGCATTAGGCGGGGTACGGCCATAAATTTGACAGTTATAGTGGATTCCGGGGTCTTCATATTTAAGGGTGTTTCTCTTCCAAATGATAGGTCGGATAAGGTGCGTACTTGGACTCTTGGATTGTTTGACCTGTTCTATTGGTTTCTTTATGCCTGACTCTTTTATGGTTTTGGCGTATATGGGAATGTCTTGAATAGCAGGAGGAATGGAATTTTTATGTACAAGTTTTGTAATTCTCCCCGAGAATGTCGAAAGTCGGGGTATTATTATGTATGGATCGAGGTATGGCTAATCGTTGCGGGAACGAGAGGAGAGGATGTGGTTGCTTGATTATGAGTTTGTTGCTTATTTACATCCTCTTGTTGAGCTGATGTTCTCTGGAGTATTGATCTTCAATATGGCTTGTTTTATCTCCCTCGGTTTTCAATTGTACGCCAGATCTTAGCGAAGGTCGTTTGCACTCTTTTAAATCGAGGTCTGGTTGTTGATTCTATGATTTGAATAGATTGGACACACTTTGTTGTTTGGATTGGGATCGGGTTGAATTTGGGAGTTGCGGCCTGAGATTGGGCGGGGATTTTGTTGTAAAGTGGCAAAGTAGGTTGAGGGGGAGCGGAATCGTTAAATTTGGGTGGTACACTTGATCTTTGCTGACTTGTACGCCGGGAGTGAGGCTTTGTGAAGTAGAGGGGGTCCATTGTGAAGGATATGGGCCCATTTTGCCAATATGGTGGAGTGTAAGGGAAATTTGACGATAGGTTTGGCTTGTTTGATTCGGCCATGGATTTGGAGAAGGAAATGATTGTGGTGACCGGTTTGTAAATGGGGTTTGAGATTGATTTCACTTACATACCATATTGTTGAGCATTATCTTGTGGGTTTTGAAAGAAAGAGGTTGGATCCCGGAAACATACCCGGAGTTGTCTTGCTCTGCCCAGGCGGCGGTTTGATTAATTCACGCTTAGGACAAGCTGTGCTTCCTTATATACGCTTTCAATCCTGGAAGTGAGGGCGACTCTCCCAAGTAAGGTGGTCTTTTGTACGGATGGCGCATGTTTGGACTTTTTCCGAGGAGGGCACTCCTTGTGCATTTGTATGTTTCTATGACGGGGATAGAAGATTGCCATGTTACGTTACGCACTCAAATTTGCTTTTTGTTTAGCACATACAATATCAAGTTATTAGTTAGTGTCCCCATAATATCAGTTTTAAAATTTAATAAATTTCCAATTTAAACACGTTACTCCTTCGACACTTTGTTATCTCTTACCCAGGCCGTCATCGTCTGTCGGTTTTATTGTACATCTTGCCTCTCGAACTCCTTTGATACATAAGTAGAACCGATAAATTCTCTTGATAAATATCCCCTTTGCCCATAATGTTTAATGTTTCAATCCATTGTTCCTTCATACCCCTCATTAATACGATTTTTCTTACATTATCGGGTAAAGGTAGCGATGCATAAGGAGATCTTTGTAAATTATACGAAAACGTTCCACATACTCTCTAATGTTTCATTTGGTCTAGCTATCATTTGAAATATTTATTCTTTTAATTCTCTGAACTCTGATAATCTGGTATTTCTTTAAGAAGGATTCTTTCATTTGATCCCAATTGATGATAACCCCACCACCTAGCTATAAACCATCTTAAGGGCGGCCTTTCGATATGAGGGGAATAATTTCAATTTTTTGAGGGATCGGTGGTGTAATCATACCAGGCATAACACATCGAATTCGAATAGGAATGCATCGGATCCTACGATGTGAGTCCATGAAATGTGGGGATATCTTTGAAGAGGGATAAGCTTTCCTTCGTTCTTTGCAGAATCCTTTATAGGATATTGTAATGTAGAGGTTTGAGTGTTTAGGCAGTTTTGACGTTTGGTTGGTTTGAGCCATGGGATCGAATATACCGGTAACATAAGGATATCTGGAAGTCTTCTGAGTTGGTTGGGAACGGTTTGTGGGGATATTTTTAATAGCGCTTCCTTTATCGGAATAATGGGAATACCGAGTGTTTGAGGAGATTGAATCTCTTCAACGATGACTTTCGTGACACTCCACTGTCTATCCTTAATGGCTGATTTGTTTCAAGAGGAGATTTTGGTTCCTCGGTTTCCCCTAATTTCTCCTTCTCCTTCACAAAAGTTGCTAAGTTCCCTTCTGCTGATAGTGCAGGTGGAATTTTCAACTTCTTGGGGAGATCCTGCTCCTCGGTTTGACTATGCACCTCGGCACGAGGCTACGGATGGTGATCCTGTGTACGAAGGGAGCTAGTAAGGTAATTTGAAAGTGTTTTTCTTGAAACCCTCTTGATGGGCCGAGACTCACATTTTCTTATAGATTTCGATACATGAAGGTTGTTCGACGAGTCCATAGAGCCCCTTAGCTTTCGGGTTTGGATGGGGTTTGATATTTTTTGTTTTTAACAGCAGTCATGCACTCAAAAATAAACTACGAACTTCTATTCAAACAAGCAAAAACAAATCTGTTAGGAAAGGATATTGAGCGGGTCTTTTACATGCTGCGCCGCATTAGGTTCTTACCTTAGTTTTAGGATCAACTCTCTAGCGGGCTTGTACCTACTGCGAAAAAGTGGCAAATGGCTTCACTCTTTCCCCCGGCAACGACGCCCAAAATGTAGAGCTATAAAAGGGTCTCTTTCACCTCTGTTACACCTCATTAATATGTCAACCCGAGAGCGTTTTGTCATTACAAAGAGTGACTCAATCCAAAGCTAATTCGTCGGAAGTAATGCTAGTAGTACGGAGTGCTTTAAGAAATACGAGTAAATGGATGTAACGATCAAATTGCTTCAAAAGTAAATCACACTCGGGAAACTCAACAACTCATCGATCGGGTTCGGTAATGATAAACCATCCCTTCGGAAACTGATAGAAAAAGAACTCAAGCATAGATCACAAGCACGGGAGCTAAACGGTGGTAAATCTTGCTCACTACGATCTTAGATCATCTCTCACGGCGGGCCATCGAATGCGGATAAATGAAACTGACAAAGAAATAAAAGTTAAACTATAATTACGAAATGGAACGGCAACTCTAAAATAGAATGACAAATGAATACTAAGTCCATGGGTTATATTCAAACTTAATCTATGCACTCTTTGCAATCTAGAACCTCTGTTATTCTAAAGGCAAATGACACAATCATATTAATGGAACGTGATAACGAGTTTGGGAATTATGGAATAATACGGAAGTCGTAGAAAGCAACACAACACAGAAATATCTATTGAAGCAGCTCGTAGCTTGACGGTAAGGATATACGATTAACTCTAGAAAGGAATAAGAAACGCAATGCGAGTTAACACACAAATGCAATTTTGTAGAAACTTGATGATTCAACTTAAACGAGAGCATGTAATGCGAACGTATAAGCATATCAAATAATCGACTAACGGTAATGAACAAACCACACATAAACGAAGTTGTAATGGTACGAAGCAAGTGTCCTTCGGGGGCCGGGCCCTTAGCCTCAGGATACCCAGCTTTAGGTTACTTGTGAGATGCGAATGGAATAATCACGAGTCTTTCATTAATACATTGATCGAAAATACATCGAACAGGTTCTTTCAGCAAAGGCTGAATAACCAAATTGAATGTTTTGCAAAATTACATCAAACGTATCTTATCTCGCCATTCTCATCTCCCAAAAGTAACGGTACTTGTCTCTTTTTATAAAAACGATGGCGGAGATGTCCAAGCGATTAGATAAGTAAAGCGAGCGTCCCTCGGATCTTCGATCACGAGGGATTCGCCAAGCACGATTAACTTTCATCCGAGTCTTTGCTATTATTTTGACTGGTGTCTCTCTCTTACGTAGATTCTCCTTGATCTTGTCTCCCTATGTTTACGTTTGGTTCTCATCCGGAAGGAACGGCGGTTATCTCCACTTCGTTCTTATCTTTAGAGAAAATGAAGCAACCCTTCGTTTTCCTCTTTCCACGTATGAAAATAACCATTATCGGTGGCTAAGTTATACATA
Organism: Pinus albicaulis; assembly: GCA_034641835.2. NCBI lineage: Eukaryota > Viridiplantae > Streptophyta > Pinopsida > Pinales > Pinaceae > Pinus > Pinus albicaulis. Next base: position 132,856 of record JAXQQM020079272.1, read on the forward strand.
TCGATTTTCACATGTTTTGTGATAGTTCCCTATATTTCTAAATCCATGATACAAAAGGTTCACAAATTGTATTAAAAATTCATTAAAGTAATCATCGAAAATCATACCTTTCGGTACTCCACAACGGTTTTTTTATTTTGATTGGTAGGGTTTCTTTAGTTCCGGGAGGAGTCGAAAGCTAGGGCGAAATTAGGTCAAAATCCATAGGGTGTTCTAAGGGGCGAGGTAGGTAGAAGGTTTGAAATATAAAGGATGTTTATGGTGACGTGAATAGAATGGTGAGGAGTTAGGAAAGAGCTTATCTGAGGATGAATTCTCCTATTTGAGAAGAAAATAAACAAATTATGCAAATTCTAACTGAGCACTTGGCTTATGATTGTCTTTTGACTTGAAATTAAGCATATCATAGACATGAAAATGGTTCTAGGAATTTAGAAATACATTCATACAAATTATCTGAAGAAGCTATGTCAAACAATTGCTACATGGATCCCGAAAAAGCCATTTTAATTTATCATTAATGTCTAGGCCAAAGGCGGTAAAAAGTACTGTCCTTGAGATGCCAAAAGCTCAGTGAGTCCAACCATTACAATAGTGAGAAAATACATCATATAGACCGCAAACCACTCTCCCTAGCCTTATGGAGTCGAATCCATGAGATAAGTATTAGTTCCTACTCCCCGAGCAGGCTCTGAAGACTAGGAAGACGAACAACTTGCCTCTAAAAGAGGAAAGCCCAATTCATTTGACCTACAGAGGGACTCGAGATAGTTAATTTACCCATAGTAAACTAATCCTTATCATAATTACATTCATATTTACCATTACATTAATGAAAACCCAACTGGTAATTAAAACTCAAAAATTTCATGAAAAACAAAGAAAACTCTAAAGCAGAGAAAATTTGTCCTATGCGCCACACACCGAGGAGGAAAACGTAGGTCTTCTTGCGAGGTCACTTTTGACTAAATTTCCAATTTCAAAATTGAGCTCATGATATCTCGTGGAACACTGTCTGTCTACTTTCCATATATTCTTTTGGTTTATGATTTGGAGTTGATTTGGCCCCTCAAAACTACATTCTCCCAAGGTACCTCTATGCACGGCGCCATCATGAAAAAGGCGAAGCATGATTTTTTGGGTGTTTTTGGCCCTTTTGCACGACCATTTTACTCCAAAATGCTTAGAAAAAGTACGGGGGGCATCTACTCATCATTATGAACACTATTATGCTTTTTTTTTTGTCCATTGGATGCTCCAAGAAAACTTGACACAGGCGTTGTGCGTAGGAAAAAATTCTTGTGTTCTTTCAAAATTGCCAAAAAAACTCAAAATATCCGAAAATTTTCAAAATTTCTCAAAATTTGTGGAATAAGCCTACAATCATATGTCGGGTGAGCTAAGGAGGCATCGACAAGTATCTTAGGTTTTCACCTCCTTTCTTGCCCTTAGGATCTTCCTCAATTTATCCTTCGCTCATTTTTGACCTTGATATTGCAAATTTTGTTCGACTGCGAGAGTGATGAGCCATGTGCACGAGCATATGATTGTCTTTGTTGGATTTTACCTAGCAGCTTCTCCAAGTGAATTTTGACTCTCTCAAGCCACACTTCTCTTGTCATGTTAATCTCCTTTGCAACCTCTTGGCAGTCGAAAACTCAAACTTTGGGCTTCTTGTTTTTCTTTCTCCGATGCTCTTTTGAGGCCTATTGTTCTCGGACTTTTCACGATGTTTTTAGTCCCCTCGAAATCTTGTAGATTTTTCTTAATCATGTTATGCACTCCTCCTCCTGCACGGCAACTTCATCTCTAAATATTTTACTTGTCTGTCAAATGTTTATTCTCTTGCTCTAGGAAAGAAACGATGAATTTTTCCCTTTCGAATGGGTTTATGACTCTCTAATCAGGTGCCTCTTTCTAACTGATTGCGATTGCCTAATGCTTCGAAAGTATCATCGAACCCTCCCCAGGTCTACTAGCTCAAAATCAGCCTCTAGCTCATGGGAATCTTCATGTAACGGTCTGTTTCTCCATGGTTGACCTCTATGACTTTCTCTCTTTTCCCTTCGGTGCTTGGTGTACATGTTTTGTTGATGAAGAAGGCAAAGCCCGTTCCTGCATGTGGAGCAAACCGCATTTGCCTGCGATGACGTCGAAGGCGAAGCCCCTTCCACACCATGTGGGCAAGCACTCACCTCTCTGTTGCAAACAATTCTCTTAGCCACTGCTGATATGTTACATTGCACTCTTTGACTGGCACAGGTGATTTGAATTTATGTTTCCTTGTTTACTGCTGACTACGGGGATAGAAGATGCGTCTCTTCTCTTTGTGGCATTAGTGGAAAGAATTTGAGGATTTGTGAATATGTCATTAGAGATGAAAGTATCCCAAGAAATGAAAATTTAGATGATGGAGCACAATGAATTTGATGAGAGATGAAGTGATAGAGGCTATTCATATTCGATGATAGTATTTATTTGCCACGAATATGCCATCTTCAGTATTTAGGGAAAGAAATATGGGATGTTGACATCCTCACCCTATTGAAATGCATCGGTAACTTTGATATGGTATGTATACAATGTTGGAAAATCTACTGACAGTAAAATATCTCGAGATAATCTTCATTACGAGTGCATACTTGTTGAGGAGAAAACTGAAAGGAAACTTTTCTTCCTTCATTCTTGTACCTAGTTTTGAGATAAGGCTCAAAATAATGATCATCGAGTCTGTGCCTTGTACCATTTCTCCCCGACATTTGGAATCCTTGTAGCATCAACAATGATGGCAATAGACCGAGAAAAAGTCACACCTACTGAGAGTTACCATTGTTGTCTGGTAGTTAGCGTCTGGTGCTAATATAAATTATCAACCGGGGCTAAATGGCTTGATGAAGTGTGGTGCACTATATGTGTTTAAGTGACCTCTTCCTTACTTCGTTGTATGTGTTTTTCTTATTGTTTTTGGGGTTTTGTCTTTTTAGTACTTAGTACGCTACTCTATGTTGACGAGATGAGAATCAAATCCATGAATATCCTAGCTTGAAAATGAACATTCATGAAATGAAAAGTAACTCAAAACACTACAACTTAATCGATTCATTTAGTTAGGAATTTTTGGAAGAGCTTGTGAAAAATATTAATTTTAATACAATGAGGATCTCCTAAAAACATAAAAATGCTAAAACAAGCAGTAACTTAAAACATTATAGTGAAATCTCATTCATTTGATAAAGTTTATTGGAAGAGCTTGAGAAAAATATTACTATAATGTAGTAAGGATCTCCTACGAAATGTTGAAACAAATTATAACATTACAACTAAATCTCATTCAGGAGTTAAGAGGTTTATTGGAAGAGCTTGTGAAAGGAATAAATCATAATGTGATAAGGATCTTCAATGAAGCAAAAAAATCCATAACTCACAATACCACAACTTAGTCCCATTCATGAATTAGAGGTTTATTGGAAAAACTTTTTGAAAGAGACTAACTACGGTATAATGAGGAATCTAATCTAAAATTGTGTGAACAAAATATTTCTTATACGAGAGATTGACGGTAGGGGCTTTCTTTTGGTTATTTCACCTTTACTAGAAAGGATGAAACCGAAGCTTCTAGCCCTCTTACTAGTCTGCCTAAACAAATATAATGTAAACACTAAATATATCGACAAATGAGGATCTTCTTTAACTAAATAACGAAGAAAACAAAATGCTAATAACTCAAAAATATCACAATTGAATCCCATTCATTTAATAGATATGTATTGGAAGAGCTTGAGAAAGAGACTAAGCTGAAATATCACGAGGATCCTTTATCTAAGAAAATGACAAGAAAATAATGCTAAAATCTATGATTTGAAAGCAATCTAAGTAAGGAAATATGACAAAAACGAATTGAAAACAACTTATCTAGAAAACATGTAAAACCTCCCTTGAATAGCGAGGGCCCTATGCTACCAATTTGGTATAATCCTTCAGCTCCTTAAAATTGTAATCGAAACACCATCGAACTTCTTTATTGAAAAACTCACAAATCTACATCCCATTCCATCTTAAGCTTTTGTTACAAAACACTCTCTATTCCTTTCTCTCCTTCTCCTATTTTTTCACTATTTTCACCTACTCTTGATGAAAGCTTCTCCTATTTATACAAAATATGAGAAGTTATCTCATTAATGGAGGAGTCCATGAATCTCTCCCTCCATCTCTAGAGAGTTACAATCAAGGAAATAGGAAATGATAAGACACATGTCTTTCTAGAGTTTCAACACAACTAAGAAATGAGACACATCTCTTAGAGTTTCAATGTGAAAATGGGAACACATATCCTCATGATCCCATGATCTTCTCCAACCAAATTCAAATTTGTCTTAGAGTGCCACATAAGGGTCTTCTAGAAGTCTCCTTTTGATCTACACATGTCAACAATCTCAACCCACTTGTTAGGTATAAGCATATGCACATTATTTTCTAATTTTTAACGAAACAAATTCACTTAAAAAGGCTAAGAATTAATAAAGTTTGGAAAAACATAAATGTGGCCCGATGATAATGAAGTGGGATGAATGTAGTGACATAGTAGTGAAATGGAGGTGATATAATGGACATAATAGTGAAAGTGTAATGGAAATGAATGACATTTTTTCAAGACCCAACATACCCCCCAGCGAAGTTATTGCATGTCCTCATGCGATATATATTACATTAACTCTTTTGATCTTTGAGCTTTGGCTTAAATTTGCATGATATCATCTCGATAACTTCATATTTGCCAAAGTGGTTTACTTAGTGCAACATAGTTGGTTCTTTTGTGACAACCATGATTTTGTTTGTATCGATTTATCCTTTAAGCATTTTATTGAAAAGCCATTGTATGCTCATAATAACGATGTAATAGTTATATATGTTGGAAGTATGTGGGCTCTGAGTATGATATGGACATGGTAAGATATGAAGATGAAATGTATTCCCCCCCCAAGTTTGATGGTATTGACAATTTTATGAGGAAATGATGAAGAGAAATGTTTTTCCAACAATTATCATTCTAGCTTTTTATGGAATTCTATGGTCAAAAGTTAGAAAATGACGTACCTTAACTTACCCTTTAGGAATGGATGAGTTGTACGTGTAGGTGGTACACCAAGTCGATCATATTCTTCTTAAAGTGGGCGAACAAGAGGAGTCATGGATAAAGGGATAAGATGACTTTTTATTGCTCCTACTAAAACTTGTTAATCTGCTCAAAATGCGCAATAATAGTCTTCATGTCTTCAAAACTCATTGGCACAATTCCTCTTGTAGAAAAGATGTTACGTTAACTAATAGAACATATTAGGAAATTGTTGACTTATTGATAATGGATGCCACTAGTCAACACGATAACTCTCACCATTAATGACAATGGGAGTCGAATGCCCAAACACATACGTCTTAGGTACGAATGATTTACAGATATCAGATGCCACTAGAAGATGCGACGGAAACAGGGAAAGCACATTCTGTCATATTCCCATTTTTTTTTCGGCATGAGAACTTGCCATTAAGGCATGCAAGCCTCAAGGTGTTTTTACAAAGAACTTAGACTCCAAAGGACTATGGACTCTATTAATTTTGCATTGAAGCCGAGGGCTTATTTGCGAGAATGAAAATAGTAAAGGAAATGGAAGATGAAAATGGAATATGGCAATGGAGAGTAGAAATGGCAATGGGAAATAAGCATGTGAATGAGCCTCTTGCTTTTATTTGTGGGTTATGAATGGACAAAAAGAAATGGAAAGTGGATGTGAATTTAAATGGAAAATATGAAGTGAAATGAGGTGAATGGTTTATTATGAGCTATGGATGTGATGGAGACAATAGTGTCAGTTTTTCAAGTGTTTGGATCTGATTTTATCGTATATTTCCTCTTTATTTTGCTAATCATCCTCTTATGAAACAAATTGGTCTCTTAGAGAGACACCATTCTCTTGTAGTCATTTGTCCTTCCTCTTGGAACTTGCAAAAAAAAACTAATACTTAGTCTACAATGGAATGTAAGATTATCAAGGAGAGAGGTGATAAATCTCTCTAGTTATGATATTTATACACAAAACTTAAGAATTTGTATTAATGAAACAAGTTCTCCAAGGAAAAATCAAAGAATTTATCTTTGTTTTGGAATTAGTGCCTCAAGTTGAATGTTGCTTCTTTTCAGCAATTTATTTCATTATTTACCATTTCAAAATCTAATGATGGATTTCTCCTTGTGTAGATCTTGTTGAGACCTTTCCAACGATACTTGAATCATCAAAATGCGATTTTGTATGAGAAAGTTAAGTGATTTGAGAGCAGTAAGTTTTGATTTGCTAAAAATCTTGAATAAAAAGTTAGCCATTCATCTTTCATCATCAATCCAAAATTAATCGATACCTTGAGAAAAGTGAGCAAATAACTTATTCATTTCATTGATTCAAAATTATTTTTTTTTCTTGACATGCGGCGACTTAGTGTGGCGACTTAGTGATAACACATAGCTTGACTTCCCTTTGACGAGGGTCTTTTCATCGACTTGGATCAAATGAATAGGACACCATCCATGTGCGACATTTCCCCTGACTAACCATGTGGCTCTTTTCATCTCTTGACACCTATAACATATAGAAGTAATAAAATGGTTGTGAAATTTCGATTATTTGCGGAATCGGCGCATTCGCGGTAGGGAACGACTTGACCATTAATTTTACACATATTTGGATACGTGTATGTGCATAGCTTTTTATATTTTCCGCACTTTCTGTGGAGTTTATAACGACCTTATAAGTAAGTGATTCATCTTTAAAACGGGGATTTTCGGTTAGAAACAAAATAGCCAAAATGATGTTGATCCCTTCTCTAGCGAAAATGCAGTGTTAATAAGCCCGGGCTTCCCATACGAAACGGCATATAAAGTTCGATAAATAATCAAGGATACTAGGTCATGCTTGATAATAACATTTCACCTCTCCTTATAAATGCCGGGTTTGACATTAATATGTGAGGGTGCATATTATTTGGAAGCGCATTGACGACGACCTAGACCATAGTGAAATGCGGGTTTAACTCCTTAACGAAATATACATGAACAGAATGTGAGTGAGTTTTCAAATAGCCCTCTGCATCGAATGACGAAGCTCCATGCCACGTCGATTGGTTGGTAGCGTATCCAATTAAGATTGTTATTCACGGGTGTTATATCCTATCGTGAAGAGCCGTATCCAATTAGAACTATTGTTAACGGGTGTTACGTCTGCTCGACGTAATTTGTTTCCAATTAGAATTTACATTAATGGAAGTGAGAGGAGGTCTTAGACGAGGTGGAAAAAGGCGGTTAATTATCGGTATACCATTGATTTCAAATCGGAAGGCAGTGAATTTAATCAATAGTTTTATTAATTGAAATTCCATTTTTTTCATCGGCGGGCAAAAATGGGCTTCAAAATGAAAATTTACGGTATGCAATTTCTTAAAGCAATTCTGGAGTTATCTAATTGACCATATGGCAAAAAAACTCATGTTTTATTTTTTCCAAATTCATCTCCATTTGGCCGATACGTGCTTTGAAGTTTGACGTTTTCTCTTGTTTTTGTATTTCTGAATTGCTACATTCGGTGACGAAATTGATTTTGAAATTTTTTTTAGATGCGATCGATGCACGGACGGATGTAACTCATTCTTCGATATCTTCTTCGGTTCTTGACGAAAATATGCCTTCTTGCTCTTCCTTCGGCCACCCAACTTTGAAAGACACACTTCGCATCGAGCACAATACACTTCTAAATACGTTTTTATGATTTTGCGGGTTTGTTTCGGGCGAAGCTTGAACGGGGAATGTAGATTTTCTACGGGGGCCACATTGAAAGCTAGGATTGAAGATAGTGTAGATTTTTTCTCTTCTTCTTTTTTTTCTTGAAATTGTAAATTTTTATAGAAAGATTAATGATTTTCAATTTCGGAAGCGTAAAAGACTTGAAAAACATGCTAAAAACGAGGACTTGGTAGGAGTTTTAAAGCTGATTTTTTATCGATGCAAGAAGTTTGAGTGAAAGTAGAGGATTGGATCCATATGAGACAGTTCAAGATGCCCATGTGGTCGGTTCTTCATTGGATGCACTGTAACTGCTATTTTGAAATCGGTACACGGAATTCACAATTAATTGCGGAATCGAACCACAGTCTGTTGGTAGGTTGCCAATCTTATTAAAACGAGGATACGAGTGTTTTGAGGACCACTTCTGAGACCATAGCCGATCTTGATCTTGGACGAATTTAAACCTATGTCAAATCGATTGGGTTTCATATATATATATATATATATATATATATATATATTAATTGAATCAATTGAAATGATGAAGTTTATTTTGTCTCCCCTTTTTTTTCCTTTTCTTTTTTTTTACATAACAATTCTTTTACGATCCTCCAAAGAATCACCTGAGGAGTGCGGGGAGGAGGCTTATGCCTCGAAATTATTATTATTTTATTTTTTTTACATAACAATCATTTTTAATCCTCCAAATCACACAAAGTGGGGAGGAGAGCATACTCAAAAATTATTAATTTTTTTTTAGATGTAAGAAATAAGGTCTCCTAATTACACTTCCACAATGACGGCATGGAAATGTCTAGTCAATTTAACATCCTAAATTGCTAACATAAATTATCAACCCAGGGCTAGTAAATTGATGAAGTGTGATGCCTTATATGTGCTTAAATGACCCTCTTCCTTACTTCGTTGTATGTGTTTTCTTATTGTTTTTGGGGGTTTTTTCTTTTTAGTACTTAGTACGCTACTCTTTATGTTGACGGAATGAAATCAAACCTATGTCAAAAAGAAAAGAAAAGGAAACCTTAGACTCAAACGAGAGTGTAATTGTAAATTCTATCCCTAATTAGGAAAATGATGAAAAACGAATCATTCTAATCCATGGATATCCTAGCTAACGAATGAACATTCATGAAATTAAAAGTAACTCAAAACACTACAACTTAATCGATTCATTTAGTTAGAGATTTGTTGGAAGAGTTTGTAAGATTAATTTTAATGCGATGAGGATCTCCTATAAAAACATGAAATCTTTGGAAACAAATAGTAACTTAAAACATTATAGTGAAATCTCATTCATTTGATAGGATTTATTGGAAGAGCTTGAAAAAGAATTACTATAATGTAGTAAGGATCTCTATGAAATGCTAAGCAAACTTATAACATTACAACTAAATCTCCATTCATGAGTTAGAGGTTTATTAAGGAAGAGCTTGTGAAAGAGATAAATCATAATGTGATAAGGATCTTGATGAAACAAAACAATCCATAACTCACAATATCAACTTAGTCCCATTCGTGAATTAGAGTTTATTGGAAAAGCTTTTTGAAAGAGACCTTCTACGATATAATAGGGACGATCTAAAATTGTGTGAACAAAATATTTCTTATACGAAATTGACGGTAGGGGCTTTTCTTGGTTATTTCACCTTTCCTAGAAAGGATGAAACTAAACACGGCCCTCTTACGGCTCTACCTAAAGAAATATAATGTAAACACTAAATAGATCTTACAAATGAGGATCTTCTTTAACTAAATAACGAGAAAACGAAATGCTAATAACTCAAAATATCACAATTGAATCCCATTCATTTAATAGAGATGTATTGGAAGAGCTTGAGAAAGAGACTAACTACAATATCATGAGGATCCTTTATACGAAAATGTGAGAAAAATAATGCTAAAATCTATGATTTCGGAAAGCAATCTAAGTAAGGAAATATGACAAAACGAGAATTGAAAACAACTTATCTAGAAAACATGTAAAACCTCCTTGAATAGCGAGGACCCTCTGCTTCCATGATTTAGTGTAATATTCTTGACTCTTTAAAATTGTAATCAAAACACCATCGAACTTCTTTATTAGAGAAAAACTCCTGATCTCATCCCATTCCATCTTAAGCTTTGTTACAAAACACTCTCCTTCCTTTCTCTCCTTCTCCTATTTTTCTTATTTTTTCACTACTCATGATAGGAGAAAACTACTCTATTTATATACAAAATATGAGAATTTATCTCATTAATGGGAGTCCATGAATCTCTCCCTCCAGCTCTAGAGTTACAATCAAATAAGGAAATGATAAGACACATGTCTTCACAGGATTTCAAAAAAACACAACTAAGAAATGAGACACATCTCTTAGGTTTCGATACAACGAGAAATGAGACACATATCCTCATGATCCCATGATATTCTCCAGCAAATTCGAATTTGTCCTTAGAGAGTGCCACATAAGGGTCTTCTAGAAGTCTCCTTTTGATCTACACATGTCAAGAAGAAATCTCAACCCACTTGTTAGAGGTATAAGCATATGCACATTATTTTCTAATTTTTTTTTTTTTAACAACAAATTCACTTAAAAAGGCTAAGAATTAATAAAGTTTGGAAAAACATAAATGTGGTCCAATGATAATGAAGTGGGATGAATGTAGTGACATAGTAGTGAAATGGAGGTGATATAATGGACATAATAGTGAAAGTGTAATGGAAATGAATGACATTTTCAAGACCCCGACACCTATTATCTGAAAGTTCAATACTAAATCCTAGTAAACTCGGGGTGATGTTGAACTCTTTGCCTTTCACAAAACTCTGCTTTTTAACATATAGGAAACAAGACACGGCTAAGCTTAATCCTCTATCTCTCTAAGGTTTGTTGGATCTATCTGATGATTTTTCCTCCCTTATGTGGCCTTCTCTATTGTACAACCTCATCTTCCTCAAACTCATCATCATTATGTTCCTCCTCCATGTAATATTTTTCCTCTCTCTTGTCCATGCTTGTATCTTTGACACTTTGAAAACCTTGTTTTAGAGACAAAGAGGAAATCTTGGTGTTTGAAAGAATTTGGGAGGGTTAGGCTCTATGCATAGTGCCTCACCTAGGAGCGCGATGCCCTTAGACTATGTCTGTGCCCAAGGTAAATCCTGCTTGGTGAAAGGTCCTATACGAAAACGCCTTTGGCCTATACTGCTAACCCGGGGCCTTGTTGTGAAATGATTCCTTCAACTTTTCTCCTTTTAACCTTCTTGCAACAAAATCATGTTTCTCTCCTTGGAAAATGAAGAAATGAAGTTTTTTCCTCTTTGAAAAAATAAGCCTTTATACTTTGAATGGATTTTAGTGGTTTTGAATTCTCTTTTGAGAAATACCAACTTTTCTAATGTTTATTTTCTCTTTAGACTTTGGCACTAATAATCTTTATATTTACGACCATTTTGGCATTGCAGGTTGATCGTCCTTGGAGTTGGATTTCTTTGCTCACTTAGAATTTGGACATGATTGCACTTTGACGGCTCGGGATTCTGCATTTACTACATATGATAACATAGAATTACATTTGGAAAAATAGAAATAAATTACATATTTTACTTTTCTAGCAAAATGACATTTTGATATAAAAGTCATTAAACTAGATATAACTTTGAAAGTATGATAATTAAATCATGATGATCTTATTTAGTCCCTCTCATATATGTGTTGACCTCATCTCTTGAATGAAGGAATGACCTTGAGAAATGCAAAACCCTAATGACCTAATGGAATTTGCTTTTGAGCACAGAGCCTTTGAGCAGAGATTTTGACTTTAAATATTTCCAAAGTGAACGAGCATTTCCATAGGTGTTATTATGCTCGAGGAATCATGAGAATGGAGTCGGCCGATATGATCTTGAGAATTGAAAAAACTTGTTGTGAGGAAAACCACCGGTGGAACAATTTTATGTCATGACCTAATGGAATGATAGAAAAATTTATTCATAATGGGACACATAAGATGCACATGCAAATGTGTTTTGATCCCTAGTAAAAGTATGCAAATGCGGCACTATGACTTCTTCTTCTCTGAAAATATTTCATTCCCCTATCGCTCTAATTCGTCATCTCCGTAATCATTGACCTACGAGAGACTCCAATATTCTTATTTGAGCACCAACTCCAACAATTTACGAGCACCAATGCACTCCTTCAATTTTTTACTTTTACTTTGTTAATAGAAAATTGTGTTATCCTTTGTTTGATGGCCTTCCATAGTCAAAGATTCACAACAACGATCTTCTACCCCTAGAGTAACTCCACAATATTATTCTTCCACTTCACCTAATTTACTCATTTCAATTGTCCACAACCTTATCCTATTTACATTTGTCTTCCATTATTACACCCTCTTAGACTTCAATATTTGATTACAAGTGACTTCCCAATATACTTTAACTCTAAATAATAAATAATGAGTATTATTACAATATTGCTTCTTTATTGAAAATTGGTCTACAATTTCTCTTAGCTATTGCCCTCCATTTTTCAAGGTGGACAATGTTATTACTATAGTGGAATTCTTATACTTGAAAGTGTGTTTATTCATATATCATATTTGAATAGCCTAATCATCACTAGAAAGAGATTCAAGTACATACGGATTCATTTGATTCACATAGTTTACTATACAGAGTTACTATGTCATTAGGATTTTTGTAGGCTTATCTTTTTTTTATCTTTTGGAAATATATTAAAATAAAATGCATTACTTCAAATAAAATTTTAGCAAAGATATCCATGTTGCCCATTTTAAATAAATATAATTTATAATTATTATTACAAAATCGGGGTTCAAAATGGGTTGTCACAATCCCCTCTCCCTTAAAAGAACACCATCCTTGGTGTTCTTGTAGGACACCTAATCCTCAACGGGTAGGTGTGGAAGACAAATGGACAAATGGAGTCCAAGAGACCACTTGGAGATGAGATCAAGGTCACCTCATTGTATTATAAATGTACATCATATCAATGGAAATAGATAAATCATGCTTATATTTATGTTTATGTGTGTTTACCATGCATGTGTTTAACATGGTATGAGCCATGATGAGTGGCCTTCTTCCTCATCGTGAAATATAGGGGATGAGCTCTTCACTGTGAATAGTGCTAGTCCTTCCTTGAATAGCACTAGTTATATTCTGCTCCCCGAGCGCCCAATATGCTGCATAATCCTACCCGATACGCAAACCTTTGCCCGATATGAAAACCCAAATTGGGCTCCTACGCAAAGTTTTTGAGACTGACGAACTTGGAAGCTTTACGGCGGACGATGGTACGGGGGACTCAACGTCAATTTGAGCTCAACCACTTTGTTCACTCGACGATTTTGGTGGCTTCCACTCTTCCCTCCCCTCACGCCACTTGAGCCTCTCCCTTGCTTCTCATACATCCCTCCTCCACTACATTTTCTCTCCTAAGATACTACATTCCTTTACTCCATATGCTGCTAACTGCTCGAAATTTTTCCTCTAAAACCATCAATGCCACCTCTTAAACTGTCTTAGATCACACCATAAATCTTTTGATAATACGAAGCATATAGAATTGCAAAAGGCTTGAATGGCTTGCGATGTTTTCATTTGAATAAAGGGTGGCTTTTTTGTTGCTGATATGAACAAAGGGTGGATGTCCCATATATGTTATTTCCTCCTCTCATTACACCCTCTCCCACATTCACCAAGCTAGAGTACGAAGGGCAAAAGCGTGAGTGGTGGTATTGTTTATTTGTGTACATGGTGGTGCGGTTAGATTTCCCATAGGAAAATCACCATCCTTATGGTGGCTGATGCAAAGATCTGATCCCCGGCTACGGATTGATGCAGGTGTTGTTTGTGTGAAGCTCTTTCTAGTGCGCGAGAATGTTATCTTGATGTTTGAGCCCCTAATTTCGGCAAATAAATTAATGATAGATTATTTTAGTCCTACGATTAGGATGGGTGATAACATGGCAGATGGATATTGATTCGTAGTGTTGTCGCTTAAAGGAAGGGAGAAATTCATAACTTTTGCATTTGTTTGGAATTTTTCTTGCTCATTATAACACTTCGTCCTTGGTGCTTCTTTGTTGTGGGCTTGTACATCGGCCCTCTTGCTGACATCAACATCTTCCAAATAATTCCATTCCTACATGTAATCATGTCTTGGACTTCTCCATCTAGAGTTAATGGAGTTTAAAAATTTGTACATTAACATTCCTTGATTCGTGTCTTTAGTTGGTCTTAAATGTTGTGTTTGAAATTTCAGATGTGTTGATCATTATATCCATGGTAGTTTGGTGAATATGAAGTGTTGCATTAATTATAGCATGTTTCTATCACCTTATTTATATGCACATTGGTGGTTGAAAGCTTAGAGAGTAAGGCATTGAGTGTTTTAGAAAATGAAAGCTCTTTGAAGTATTATTTGCATATAGTTCTTTTCTAAATAGGCGAGGAATTGACAAGTTATTAAGAATTATTTGAGAAATTTAATCATGTATACTATTGAAATAAGAAGTTAAAGTCAACAAAACCTCTCGGACATATTCAAATGTTGTCTCAAGATGCACATGAGAAGATTTTTTTTTTTTGCGGCAGATCTTAACCCTGACAGAAAATTCTGATAGCGGAGTGTAATTCGTTTGAACACATTCGGAGAACATTGAAAGAGACTCCCGCAAGCGTCGAAGCCAATAACATTATAGTTGATTCACATTCGATGCCTAGTATAAGAGAATATTTTCATGCGAAACAAACATCCAACCTATACTCCCAAGCCCATCATCATAGGTTGGGAAGAGCTCTCATAACAAGCACAAGGCTTGGTCTTAGATATTTAGCCACCTATGAATTTTTTCTGGCAAACGGTGGCTAAATATTTTTCTAAGCATAAAGACATTTCCTATGAAAATCTCCTCATCTTTTGAAGCCTACGTGTGTCCTTTGCCTTTGAAAAATCTTCTTGATGTTTCCATCCAAAAAGCCTCACTTATGCAGCGAAAAAATTATGCTCGAGAAAAGCCTCCATTTTTGTACTTGTATCCCCTGCCAATTCCTTTTTAACCCCTTTTTTTCCCTTTTCAAAGTTGCTAACCCCAAAATCCCCTCCCAAACCTACTAAATCCCATTCCATCTCCCCTTTTATCTGACAAATACCCTTTTTTGGCTTAAAAATCCATTTTTTCCTCTACGAAAACCTCTGTCCGGCCTTAAAAACTGCGATTTTTTAGGCTAAAACACATTTTCTAACATATACGGACTAAGCCCCCTTTGGCTTGGCCCCAAACCACTTCCCCTCCCGCACTGGTTGCTAAGACAGCAGCTAATTCTGAGAACCATCACATCGGAGAGTTGGAGGTAGAGCGCTTTTACTTTGTAAGCAACAAATCTACGATGCGATGGTGTATTTATTACCAGTAATTGACCTTTGAAGATGATCTACGCAATTGATTTGAAAATATCTAATGGTTCCATGAATTTTACACCATCCACTTTGCTCAGCATGAAATCCTCACGATGATGATCTCCATGATTTGATTCACAGTTAAATCCGACGTATCCTTGCAAAGTGTTCATCGCCCAAATCAGGAGATTTTAAAATGCCTTCTTTTATCTGATGTCACGATTGGCGATCCCCGGTGGATACCGAGTCGTCCATCCATTCGATCTACAACCCGATTTCTTCTTGCTCCACCTCTCTTCCACCCAGTTGGTCACCCTGGAGTCAATCACGGTGATCACCGCATCCGATCGACGGTCCATAGCCGATCACTTCATGACCTGACTCGATTTGGCCCCGGCCTCCTCCGTTTGGTCAGATCCACGACCATTCATTCCTTTTTGATCAGGCAGCCAAGGATTATAAGAGCCACCTAACCAACTCCTCACATTGTGTTTTCTCCTCACAACCAGATCTCGGTCTTCCATCGCGATGATCGGACGATCCACGATCAAACCACTTGTGATTGCCCCCACCTTATTGACGCACACTTACTGCTCATATCGTGCTCCATCCATCTTGTTGGATCTCATGAGCCCGAGGATCCGATGACCGACATCAATATCGTGTTGTGTCCTCATCGAAGTTTGCACTTGATTAGAATTTACGTGATATGGGCGATTTCAAACGCCCGTGTCGATTAGAACCTATATCGCATTAGTAAAAAACGGCCTTCCTCCTTTTCACGCATGAAGGCAGTTGTTTTCCTTGGAAAACCACTTCCCATACGCTCATAGGGCTTTATTCCCCGCAATCCCGGCAGTTAGTCACATTATGCAGTCAATGGCGATTATATACGCATCTCACATTCCATTCACATTTTCCCATCACACGACCATAACATTCCATTGGATCATCTAAACCGTTGATCTCCTCTTGAGATCTAATGGCCGTGTTAAATAAGCCCTCCACCCATGGCTGGGTCCCACCATTCACGCTTTATTTCATTTTATTCTCATGCATTTCCTTTGTATTCGGTTCGAAAGGTTCAACTTCATGATTTACATTAAAAATAATTTCTTCCCATCAACATTAAGCTTTAAATGTTTTCACATTAAAGGTTATATCATTCGCCTAACTTCATAAGCCATTCGTTAGTTAATGCCGCAATCGATCTTCGCCTCCGGATACGATTGATGGTCCACATGCATTCTCACAAACTTTCACCGGATATGTTTTTCACGGATTTCTTGCATTTTCGGATTGTTTTTATTTGCATCCCATAGTGTTCACCTCTGTTGCTTGCCATCCTCACAACCTTCCACTACATCCATCCTCTATGCGTGGATTTCTTAACATTTGTGTGTTTTTGCAAGGCACGGGCGATTAAAACCGCCATTGCTCATGGTCAGCACAATCGCCGGCCACGGAGTGCGGAGGGAGGCCATTTTAGAGCACGAGTTACGACGCCTAGGAAGGTGTTTGGAATGGAATATTTCCCGCTAAAGAACCGAGTGTTTAACTTTGTAAAACCTCCGGCTTCATTGAAGTTCCATTTTCACGGACGAGGAGACGGAGTCATGTAGCGGCGAAGAGTATCGATTGAAGGATTAAGAGATCATAAGCATGTTTTGAATATCATAGCCTTAATTCAATGATTTAAAGGCAAATGTAATAGATTTAATACCTCTAATTAATACGAAGGTGTGAGGCTTAAAGCACGAAACAATATTATCGGTATTTCACATCGTGAGAAGTTTCCCTCCGAGAAAGGACAAAGTACCCATCTTGTTTTTATTCTGCATAAAGTGTTCTGAAGATTTCCACCACGACGCATGATCCTAATGCTGAGCATTTTATATGTCATGGAACTGAAGTCATTTATGCGCATTTTTTTTTATTCACCAGTGCGCGAGTACTACGGTCGAAGGTAGATAGGAACATACCTGAGTTAATATCGACTGTCGAAGACCACTCTTTCATCAGTGCGAGGTGTGCATGAATGTTAAGACAAAATGGGCCTCAGCCCTCTTCTCCTACTTACGTTTTAATGTTTCATTTAATGTTTCACCTACCTCCTACGCACTCTCTTTCGGTATAAAAACTCAAGAAAACGCATTGTAAAGGTTGTTTTTATTATTGATTGGATAACTATGAATTGTAAGTTGTTTCTCTTGAGATATAGTTCTCTGTGTAAAGTTGTAAGATAGGTTGAGGAAGATGCTTTTGTGAATATCAATTTGTTGGACAATGTTGCTTCATAAGCCCAGTGTTGCTCTTTAATATATAAATGACACATTTCTTTGGATCTGATTTAAAACAACGGTGATGTTTTACACTTGCTTGTCTCTTGTTTTCCTTACGTAATTCATTACATTTCATTTCTCTGGTAATCATCGAAGGAAATATGGCATAGGATATACCCTTGCATGGTACCTAATGCTCTTTCTCTCCTTACCTTTGATGTTTTCCTACTTGATTGTGTTATCTGATACTTGATTCGAGGTAATTTTAACAGTGTAATAGTTGTTATTCACTACTAAGTGATGTATGAATTTATGAATGTTTGTTCTTAGATGTTCTTGTTGGGTTTTAATTGAAATAATTGGGATCTTGAAGTTTGAATTTTGATTAAATACTGCCAGGGTCTTCTTGATCAATTGGACCTTGCTAAGTTCCCTTAATTTGGATGCGAAGCATTGAAAATTTCAAATCCTTTCTCGGATCTCGGGTTTTTACCTTTGTGTTTAACTCTTTAATGGTTCCTTTGTCTGAAAGTTAACCTTTTAGGAGTTGGATCATAGGTGCTTAATGGCATGCCCTGTCCTTGTTGGAAATATGATCACAGAATGTTGTCCTTGATGGAAACCCACTGAATGGCGATGAAGACATGCAACTGTTGACATGTGTTGTCCTTGATGGCAATCCACCTGATGAAGTTATGCTTGACTTGATGGACTTGGTAAATGATGTAAATCTAATGTGATATGATGTTTGTTGACAATATGATGCTGAGTGTTGTCCTTGAAAGGCAACCCACTTGATGAAGATAATGACAACTTACTTGATGAAGTTGTGCTAGACAGAATATGTTCTTGATGAAGAAAACATGATGTATCTACAGTGTGTACAGAAGGCAATGAATAAAAGAATTCAGAATGTGCTCAAAGTATGATGAAAAGAGTATGTCTCTATGTATATGCGGATCTGCCTAGGGGAAGTCGCGTATGCACACGGAAAGGAACGTTCCAAGTAGCGTATGGGCAAAAGCGCTCAAAAAGTGCAAAACGAGGGGTAACCACCATGGTATTGACCTATTGTATTGGGTAATGATCCACCTAATTGACCCCATCCAGGTTGTTTTGGGCTCATGGTATTGCTTTGGCCCATGGTATTGAAAAAGGGGCTCATGGTATTGAAAAAGGATAAACCTATATAAGGAGAAGAAATTCATTTTGCAAAAGATAGGAGTGAGAGCAAGATGTCTGAGCTTGAATGAATACTTCTCTCTAAAGTAGATCTGAATGGAAAGGGTTACACTCGAATGGTAAATATGAATATATGATGCACCAATGATGAAGAAGGGGATCTAGATCTGAAATGTACTTGTATCTACTAGATCTACTTATGGAAGGCCTAGATCTGTGATGAGGCGAATATCTAGGCGAACATCTGTCTGAAGTTAAAGGGTAAATCTGAACTGAATATCTGATCTGAAGAAGTATGCTTCTCTGTAATGATTGAAGATCTATACGCTATCATTGCCACCAAGCGCAGGTACGTTGTGCCTTCGACAGACAGGCGCACATAATGAAATAAAAATTTATAATGCATGATGGATAAATATAGAAAGACGCTGGATATCGTTAGGTATAAAAGCGCGCATGTAAACTAGGTTTGCTAAAGCAAAAGGAACATCCCATCCGTCTCACTGCATGTTCGCTATCTCGATCTAGTTATGTATCCGTTGGTGATGTATGTTTGTGCTTAAAAGTACAAGGCTATCCGTATGAAAATATGGCAACGGGCCTCATGTTGTTCTATTGGAAGTTGTTGAACTGCGGTGAAAATTGATGAAACGTGGTCCAAGGTGGTGTCAAGGTTATAGCCTTCTACTGGGGGCTGAGCTCTCTTATGTGAGGCCGGGTAAATGAGATCGGGGTCGAGCTCTCCTTCCGTGAAATGTAAACTAGGATCGGGCCGAGCCCTCTCAGGAGAGGCTGGTAAATGAGTCAGGGGGTTGGAGCTCTCTTCCAGGAGAGGCTGGTAAACGAGCGCAGGTGGGTGCCTGCGTGCTGGTAGAGTCTGCACCAGCACATATGTTGTAAGATGTTTTCTCTATAATAAAATATTGAAGGCTGAGCAACTGCAGCGGTGGTTTTCTCCCGACTTGGGTTTCCACCTAAAAATCCTCGTGTTCATGTGTGATGCTTTGTGTGATGGTTTATTCTGCTCAATGGCAAGCACGTTTACAGAAGGCATCTAATAATGAATAGATGAATGATAAGAAGAACCACGCCACAGAATTAGATCTCAATAACAGAAGGATATTCCATAAAGGCCGCCATTTGGCTTCCGCAAAGTAGCGTATGGGTTTTAAGGAATGAAAAAGTAAAAAGTTTTGAATATGCAGAATACCTACCTGCCCCCCCGCATTTTTCCCAAGAATTGGTTTCAAGAGAAGGTGCCCTTCGTGTTTGACTGAAGAACTACTGCATCGGGAAGGCCAAGAAGGAGTGATGTCTATAAAGCCACCTCTATTCAATGGAAACAATCGATTTTCCGGAAGGTACGAATAAAAGCATATCTCTAAAGTCTTGGTGACAAAGGGCAACGTGCAAGAAGGTTTCCCAATTAATGCAGCATATTCCACCGAATCACAGGCCAGAAGAAGTATGAAATCAATGCCAAAGCAGTGAATGTCTTATTGGGAAGCATGTCTGAATCAGAATTTGCTAAAGTAATGCAACTACATTCGGCAAAAGACATATGGGACAAAATCATTCGAAGCTATGAAGCAGACACAAAGGTAAAAAGTGCAAAACTCCAAACTCTTAGAATTGAATATGAAAATTTGAAGATGCATAGTGATGAAAGTGTTGCCAGTTTCTTTCTTCGTCTAGATGATATTGTAAATCGGATGAGAAATTTGGGTGAAACCATAATCGATACTACTCTGGTGGAAAAAGTATTAAGATCCTTGACTTCAAAATTTGACTCTAAAGTTTCAGCTATTGAAGAAAGGCAAGATCTGCAAACTCTTACTATTGTTCAATTACATGGTATTCTGACTGCTTTTGAAATGAGACAAGGAGGTCCTTCTCAAATAAGAGAAGCTGCTTTTAAGGCATCTACAAGAGGAAAAGAAAAGGAAGTTGTCAAAGAATCCAGCTATATATCCGATGAAGAAGAAGCGAATTTCGTAAGAAAGCTCCAAATAGGTACTGGAAGATTCAAAGGTAAGCTTCCCTTCAAATGTTTTGAGTGTGGAAAAGTTGGTCATTATGCTGCTAAATGTCCTTATAGAGAAAAGCATGGTAAAGGGAAACAATTTGAAAAGAGAAAGAGTTATTATGCAAAAGAACATGATGATGAAGTGTCCAGTGAAGATGAAGAAGATTCTGACCATGATCTAAAAGTGCTCATGGCAAAGAAGCAAAAGAAGAAGGTTACTCAAGGAAAGGAGATACCTCAGAAATCATGTATAGAAAAAATTGAAGAAGATGAAACAGATTCTGACGAAGCTCTACAAGTGCTCATGGCAAAGAAGAAAAAGAAGAAGGCTACTTGAAGCAAGGAGATATCTCAGAAAATAGAAGAAGATGAATCAGATAGTGACTGGGGTCATCCTTTGCATGATCTTGGTGGTACAAACGATGATGAAATTTGTGAAAGTAGTATTCTGGAATTAGAGAAAGCTTTCAAGATCAAAGATGAAGAACAACAAAGAGAAATTGATAAGAAAGATTCTATCAACAAAGAGATGATCTCTGAAATGAAAGAACAAATAGAAATGCTGAATGGACAGGTGGACAAGTATCAAAATCGTATTAAAGAA
Organism: Pinus albicaulis; assembly: GCA_034641835.2. Classification (NCBI taxonomy): domain Eukaryota; kingdom Viridiplantae; phylum Streptophyta; class Pinopsida; order Pinales; family Pinaceae; genus Pinus; species Pinus albicaulis. The sequence continues at coordinate 154,211 of JAXQQM020079272.1, forward strand.
CTAGAAGTAGAAATCAACGATCTAAATGCAGATCTCGAAAAATCAAGCAAGAAGAATGAAGGACTTGAAGCTGCAATCATCTTTCTACAAACAGATCTTGAAGCATCAAATAAGAAGAATGAAGAACCTCTGTCATTTGAAAAGGAAGGCCTTGAAGCGGAAATCATCTCTCTCAAAGAAGATCTGGAAAAATCAAATAAGAAGAATGAAGAGCTGCAACAAACATGTGAAGGAAATGAAGATTGGTTGAAAGAAGAGATTCTAAATCTGAAGGATCAAGTTGAAAATGGAAGAAGAAAAGAAGAAAGCATGACAAAGCAATGTCAAGCCTTGGAGGTTGAGGTAAACATTCTCAAAGGTAAATTAGAAGAAAAGGTTAAACTTTTGAGGTTTCATGATAGTACTAATATTTTGGACAATATTCTAAGTAATCAAAGGTCTCTTGCTATCAAACTTGGTCTTGGTTTCCATGAAACTGTTAAAGGAGAATCTAGCTCACAAGGAGGTGCTAAAGAATCAAAGGACATCAATGCAAAATCTGAAGTGTTGAAAGAGTCAAAAGATCAACCAACAATCATGAATTCTCAAAGGAATTCATTCAAGAACGTTGAATGTTTTAAATGTCATAACTATGGGCATGTTGCAGCAAATTGCAGAAGCAGAACAATTCCGCCACAAATAAACAGGTACTCTGGTAGCTTCAAGGGATATTGTTTCTCATGTAACAAGTATGGACATAAAGCAGTTGATTTTAAAAGGAGGAAGATTAGAAATAATCATTATGATTCTTATGCTTATTTCTCTGGACACATGAGATGTTATTCTTGTAACAAGTATGGACATGTAGAAAAAGAATGCAGGTTGAACAGATATGAGAAATTGAATAACTTTCAGCACACAAATAGAAAGTTTAAACAAATCTGGAAAAAGATGGAAGGATGGAATAGGAATGAATCTAGAGAAGAAAAGGATACTTTTGTGGATGCTCTAGAAGACAATGATTTCCTTGAAGAAAACACTCAATTCAAGATGGAGGACCGATCAGAAACGTAGGGTATTCTGACCCTACTGCAGTCATCCGCTTCTGAAGCTGACCTTTCTTATTGACTGCAGGAATGATGTGGGATACATTATAAGATTTAGTAATGTATCGTCACAAAAGGAGAAATGAATGATGTCTCTCATGGTTGATTTGATTATTCTGGTTATATGTATTTCTGACAATGCATCTGCTGTGAAGAAAAGACAGGAACATAAGGTAAATTTGCAGGAGGAGATGAAGGTGTGAAATTTTCTATATTTCACTTTCCATACGCGGGTTATATTAACCAAAGTCACGTATACACACGAGTTTCATCAGAAACAGACGCGTATGCATTAATGATAAAAAAAATTATCTGATAAACTGAAGATCTGGAGCAGAGGTCCAGGGGGAGCATCAGTCTGACTGCTGATGATTGCACTGTTAGCATTATTCTGGTTATACTCATGATAATGAAATGATACATGAGTTCTTGTGTTAAAGATTTTGGATGAAGCCTGGTTGCTTTATGATGAAGAGCATCCGTTGTTGAGATGAAAGTCTTATAATTCAGAGATGAGGACAGATCATGCAGAGATTGTTGCTGATGACTAGCTATTAAAGGTGTTTCAGATTGCACAAGCTAAGGAAGAGCACTGGTTTAGGGGGAGCAGCAGGTTGAATACTAATGATTGCATTGTTGGAAATATGACTACTTATTCTTTGGTTTTTGTGATACTCATGCTCAAATGATGATGACTTGGTACATGGTTTATTATGATGAGTTTTTGAGCCCTGGTTGCTGATAAGTATCTTTTGTACTCACACGTGGATGAGTTGGATGTCTTTTGATTAAGAAATAAATCATGTAGAGTGTGTTACTATGGTTGAGAGATCTTTTTCCTACATATGTTACTTCATGTTAAATCTTGAAGATCATGGTGATGGTGGACCACATGGATGATTGCTTGACACCTATGTGAAGATGTAGTTCTGATATGAGAATCTCTCTTGGAATTGATGCTGCAAAGAATCTGAAGGCTTGGTTACTATTGTGCTGATGCTACAACCGTTGGATGACGTTTGAAGACACCACTACACTGTTCTATCTATCTATAGTCCAGGGAAGCATTCATATATCTCAGAAAGAAGCTGAACACTGTCTTTGCCTCACAGAAGAACAAATCTGCTTAAATTTAGAAGATGGCATTGGATACGCGGGTTTCATGAAACACAGTCGCGTATATACGCGAGTTCCTGCACATAAAACCGCGTATGTTTGGGTGCTGGCAATTTTTGCTTGGTTTAGCTCTCTTCAGCACAGCTGCAGTGCTGTTTGGTATCTCTGATACTGTTTGGTATCTCTGGTGGTGTTCCAGTTCTCATATTTCTGTTTCTAATGTTTTGATGAAGATGCCTTGATGATTTGTTGGTGAAAGTGTTCAGGATGCACAAACTAAGGGGGAGCCTTAGTCATATGAAAAGGATGGTTGGATGCACAGTTTCAGGGGGTGACTATGTTGGTTTTGATCCGCCCGTTGCCCTCGATGTCAAAGGGGGAGAGTGTGTTGGTTTTTGATCCGCCCTTTGCCCTTGATGTCAAAGGGGGAGAGTGACATGGTGTTTGAATGCAGATAATGGTGTCAAAGAATTGGAAGAGTGACATGGTGTCATTGTATTCTTGTTTGAATGAAGAGATAGAATGGTGTCACATATTTGGGAGAGTGACATGGTGTCATTGTATTCTTAATGTATCTATCTGTTGTGGTAACCAAACACCATCGTGGTTGCCATCAAGTCCAAAGGGGAGATTGTTGGAAATATGATGCAGGATGTTGTCCTTGATGGCAACCCACTGAATGGCGATGAAGACATGCGACTGTTGACATGTGTTGTCCTTGATGGCAATCCACCTGATGAAGTTATGCTTGACTTGATGGACTTGGTAAATGATGTAAATCTGATGTGATATGATGTTTGTTGACAATATGATGCTGAGTGTTGTCCTTGAAAGGAAACCCACTTGATGAAGATAATGACAACTTACTTGATGAAGTTGTGCTAGAGAGAATATGTTCTTGATGAAGAAAACATGATGTATCTACAGTGTGTACAGAAGGCAATGAAGAAAAGAATTCAGAATGTGCTCAAAGTATGATGAAAAGAGTATGTCTCTATGTATACGCGGATCTGCCTAGGGGAATTCGCGTATGCACGCGGAAGGGAACGTTCCAAGTAGCATATGGGCAAAAGCGCTCAAAAAGTGCAAAACCAGGGGTAACCACCATGGTATTGACCTATTGTATTGGGTAATGATCCGCCTAATTGACCCCGTCCAGGTTGTTTTGGGCTCATGGTATTGCTTTGGCCCATGGTATTGAAAAAGGGGCTCATGGTATTGAAAAAGGATAAACCTATATAAGGAGAAGAAATTCATTGTGCAAATCATGAGTGTGGGTGCAAGATGTCTGAGCTTGAATGAATACTTCTCTCAAAGTAGTGTCATCAAGGGTTACACTTGAATGATAAATCTGAATGTATGATGCACCAATGATGAAGAAGGGGATCTAGATCTGAAATGTACTTGTATCTACTAGATCTACTTATGGAAGGCCTAGATCTGTGATGAGGCGAACATCTAGGCGAACATCTGTCTGAAGTTAAAGGGTAATCCAACTAACATCTGGACCGAAGAAAAGGCCGTAATGATCGAAGATCTATTACTGGCCATGGAAGCATGATAGCACGCAGCCTGAGAGACAGCGCGATGCGCACGAAATAGCAGGCCCAGGTGGCCGCCGGCTGATGTGGACGGAAGCGCGTATATACGCGACATCAGTGAAGGGAAAGTGCGTATGCAAACTAGGGTTTGCTGAAGCATGGGGTATGAAATAACTGATCTGTTCTGCTGTGTTTCTGCTATCTGATCTATGTTGATATGTATCTGTTGGTGATGTATGTTTGTGCTTAAAAGTATGAAAAGGGTCCAGTATGAAAATATGATGAAATGTGGCCTGCAAGTGTTGTTCTATTGAAGTTGTTGGATCCAGTGTGAAAATTGATGAAACGTGGTCCAAGGTGGTGCTGAGGGTTGTAGCCTTCAGTCAGGGGGTTGTAGCTCCCTTCCAGGTGAGGCTGGTAAACGAGATCGGGGGGTCGTAGCTCCCTTCCAGGAAAGGCTGGTAAACGAGTCAGGGGGTCGTAGCTCCCTTCCAGGAAAGGCTGGTAAACGAGTCGGGGGGTCGTAGCTCCCTTCCAGGAGAGGCTGGTAAACGAGCGCAGGTGGGTGCCTGCGTGCTGGTCAAGTCTGCGCCAGCACATATGTTGTAAGATATTTTCTCTATAATAAAATATTGAAGGCTGAGCAACTGCAGCGGTGGTTTTCTCCCGACTTGGGTTTCCACCTAAAAATCCTGGTGTTCATGTGTGATGCTTTGTGTGATGGTTTATTATGTTCTTACTAGCGCTCATTGTTCCGT
>JAXQQM020088369.1:0-32751 GCA_034641835.2 Pinus albicaulis
TGTTACCGATGAAACGGGAACTATTACCTCAAAACAAGAACTCTAGCCCAAAAAGACTCAAAAAACATGAAAAAACGCCCCAAAAACAAAAAGTGTGTATTCCAGAATGCTTTTGTTTTTTTCTCAAGGTCAAATTTCAACATTTTATAAAATTATTCTAAAAACGAAATTGTTTCTTGAAAAAAGGATTGAAAAAACACCCTCAAAACAAAACGAGTTAATGCTGGAATAACAAAAAAAAACATTGTGTCACACTTTTGACACATTTTAACAATGGAATTACAGACAACATATTAGGACATTGAAAAATTGTAAAATTCTAAATTTTTTGATAGATGATGTTAAATATAAACAAAATAATGTCTGAAGGGCTTATCATTTCGAACAATTTTTATCCATGTTGTTAAACATAAAATATCTGGACTCTAAACAACCCTAAAATTGTAATTATTTTACACCTTAACATTAAAGATAAAATTTCGTAGCGCTTAAAAACCTTAATGAAAAGTTGTAAATCTCAAGTTTTTAAATCTTAAGTTTTCAAGATACTTGAACCATGAAATTATGGAGAAATTATATGACTTCAACAATTTTTAAAAATGAACAAATAAATGAAAAAATTATTATTCATATATTTGTTTGTTTATATATTAAAACATATTTTTAATTTTTTTTTTATTGTTTTTCTATATTTTAAATTATAATTGTTTTAGTTTTAAGAAAATAAAAAATTAAAATTAAAATCTTCTTATATATGTTTGTTTATATTTTAAAACATATTTTAATTTTTTTTAATTGTTTTTTTATATTTTAAATAATAATTGTTTTAATTTAAAAAAAATTAAAATTAAAAATTAATTTTTTTTATATATTTGTTTGTTTGTTTTTTAAAACATATTTTTTAAATTTTTTTATTGTTTTTTTATATTTTAAAATTTAATTGAATAGTTTTTTTTTTTTAATATATATATTAAACAATACATTTTTCTTTTATTATAATAGTTTTTGTTTTAAAAAAAATATTTTTTTTATATAGTTTGTGTTTGAAAAAAATAAAATAAAATAAAAAATAATTTGCCACCTGCCGAGAGCCGGAGGCAGGCCAGACAGCCCTCGACGGCGCCGCCCGGTTGGCCTCCAGCCCTCAGCTGGGGGGGGGGGTGATTCCGAGAATCGTCCTCTGCCCAGTTGGGAGCCGGAGGCCGGTTGGGCAGCACCATCGAGGGCTGCCTAGCCTATCCCTGGTTCGGTGGAGGGCGGGGGCTAGAGGTAGGCTGGGCGGCCCTCGACGACGCCGCTCCGCTGGCATCCGTCCCTCGGCTGGGCAGAGGGTGATTCTCGGAATTGCCCTTCGCCCAGCCGAGGGCTGGAGGCCGGCCGGGCGGCACCGTCGAGGGCTGCCCAACCTACCTCCAACCCTCGGCTGGGCAGAGGGCGATTCCGAGAATTGCCCCCAGCTGGGCGGAGGGAAATTCCGAGAATTGCCCCCGGCTGGGCGGAGGGCGATTTCGAGAATCACCCCGAGCTGGGCGGAGGGCGATTCTGAGAATCGCCCTAGGCTGGGCGGAGGGTGATTCCAAGAATCGCCCTCCGCTCATCCGGGGGTGATTCTCAGAATCGTTGTTCACCCAGCCGGGGGCTGGACGTAGGCTAGGCAACCCTCAATGGCGCCACCTGGCCGGTCTCCGGCCCTCGACTGGGCGGAAGGCGATTCTTGGAATCACCCTCTGGGGTGGAGGGCGATTCTGATAATCACCCCCGGTTGGGCAGAGGGTGATTCTGAGAATCACCCCTGGCTTGGTAGGCTAGGTAGAGGGTGATTCCAGGAATCGCTCTCCCCCTTCCGGGGGCGATTCTCGAAATCGTCGTCTGCCCAGCTGGGGGTGATATGCAAGCTAGGCAGCCCTCGACGGTGCCACTCGGTCGGCGTCTAGCCTTCAGCTGGACGGAAGGCGATTCTCGAAATCACCCTTCGGGGTGGAGGGCGATTCTTGGAATTGCCCTCTGCCGAGCGGGGGTCCAAAGGCAGGCTAGGCAGCCCTCAACGACGCCGTTCCACCTGCCTCTGGCCTAGAGACAAGCTAGGTAGCCCTCGACAGTGCCGCCCGGCTGGCCTCCATCCCCTGGTCGGGCAGAGGGTGATTCCGAGAATCTCCCTCTGCCCAGCTGGGGGCTGGAGGCCAGTCGGGTGGCGCCATCGAGGGCTGCCCAGCCTGCATGCAACTCTCGGCTGGGCAAAGGGAAATTCAGAGAATCGCCCTCCGCCCAGCGGAGGGCTCGAGGCATGCTGGGCAACCCTCGATGGCGCTGCCCAGCCTGTCTCTGGCCCCCGGCTGGGCAGAGGGCGATTCCGAGAATCACCCCTGGCTGGGCGGAGGACAATTCCAAGAATCACCCCCAACTGGGCGGAGGCCGACCGGGTGGCATTGTCGAGGGATGCCCAGCTTGCCTCCTCCCAGCCGGGGGCTGGAGGTAGGCTGGGCGTTACTGTCAAATGAAGGAGATTGGGTTTTGGATCTATTCTCAGGTTCAGGTAAGTTTTATTATACAAATTTAAATTTAAATATTTTATTTTTTACTTTTTATGTCTTTATACTAATTTTCTTACATATTTCTTTTGTGCTTGATGATTAGGTACAACACTAGCATGTTGCCTACCAAAAGGAAGAAATTTCATTGCCATTGAGAAAGAGCCAGTGCAATGCAAATTTATTCAACAAAGAATTGACGCTCTTGAATTCCTTCCAGATGCGAAGCAAGAAGTTGGTTTGAGGAAAGGGGATTTTAATGAATCACGTGTGGCAAAAAATGCAAAGGAACGTCAACCACCATTATATGGAATGATTGGAAAGGGACACTTTGGAAGATTTGCAGACATAAAAGATCAATTAGAAGATGACAATGACCAAAATGAAGCAGAAAATGTTGCGGAAGAAGCCATCAATGATGTTCTAGATGGTGTTGAACATGTATTAGTTGATATTGTTGATGATCTTTAAGTTATGCTTGCAGACAAAGCTCATTTTTGAGATTTATTAATCAATTTTACTTGTAATGTTTAGACTTTGATATTTTATGAGAAGAATCCTTATTTTTTGCAAAAAACATGTGATTACTATTATTTTTTGACATAAAATTCAATAAAAATTCTATTTTCTTAAGTTTTTTTGTTAAGATTTTCCCAAAAATTTAGTTTATTTAACATGTTTTTTTTTAACAAAAATTCTCTAAAAGTGTATTTTTTGCATTCTATTTATATTGAAAATTTGTATTTTTTTGTCATATCGTTTAAAATATTGGTTTTTTAGCGACAATTATTTGACGTGCATTGAAAAATTAATTAGCAATACATAAACTTGTAGAAAATATAAACTTTATAATATTGACCCTTTTTTCATTTTTTATCTATGTGAAAAACTGAAGATATCATTTCAAATTTTTATTTAAAAAAAATATATTTTTTTCTTTTTAAAACACAAGTACATAAATGCACTTAAAAATAAACATCTCACGGAAGAAGAAGACATTAGAAGATGTATAGTGTCAAAATCAATCCTCTAAAAAAACGCTGGTGATGATACACCACCACTATTCAAAATTGACATAAAAAGCATCACAAAAGAAAAATAAAAAATAAAAATAAAAAATTAAGTGCCAAACACATGCTAAAAAAATAATAATTTATTCTGCATCACCACTTTTCAAAATCGGGTGTTTTTTTTGCTACGTCAAAAAGTATGTACCAGTGCAGTTACCTATTTCATCGGTAACAGTGTTATCTACTTGTTGTACCTGAATTATGTGGATAAAGCAGACATTAAAGGATATCAAATTTGAGTTTGATAATCCAATTCCCATTCTATGTGATAACACGAGTGAAATTATAATTTTAAAAATCTTGTTATGCACTTTAAGACCGAGAAGATTCAAATTAAATATCATTTCTTGAGAGATCAAGTTGCTAAAAAATGTTGTGTGATTGGAATATGTGGTTAATAATGAACAGGTCGTAGAAATTTTCACAAACCCACTACCTAAGGTGTCTTTTGAGTACCTAAGATACAAACTAAGAGTGGTCTCTCCCTCCTAAAAATGACTCAAAGTGTTTGAGAATTGGAAGTTACTGTACTTATGAAGTAACCTAATGAATAAGTTATAAGAGAAGAACGATGAGATGTTTAGCTTTCTATGTTCTATAGATGTTTACAACAAGATATATGACATATATTATCTAGATATATGACATGATCTTAGGGGAGATATGTTAGTTCTATATATCCTTTTCCATTATTTTCAAAGGTGGAAAAGATATTGTGCTAAAGCATTTATCAACACAGTGGACCCCGAGGGAGAAGAAACACGAACATGGAAAACTAGAGGAGAGGAAGAATACGATAAATGGAGAATAGGTATGGCTATGTGGTATATAGAGAACAATTCAAAGAAATATAGGGATAGTGTATAATCAAACATGACAAGTATCACATTCAATGGGAGTATCAAATGTAGAGAAGAGTGAGCCTAATTAGTGTTAGGGGGAGTGATGATGCACATAGTGTGGTATTTGTTTTTAATGTATGTAGTTGTCATCAATTCCTTACACATGTTTGGAAAAGTTTTCATCAGTGCCAAAAGGGGAGATTGTTGGACATAGTGTTGGAAATTGTTGGATATAGTGGTGTCGTTGATTGGAACCTATGATTGACCTTGGATATTAATGTTGTATATTCATTTATTTTAAAAGAAGCATCAAGCTAGTTGTTTACATCATTGGTATAGAACCAACATAGCAACAAAATATGGTTATGACTAGTGGTTGCATGGTTTAGAGACTTGGTTGTTGCAAATAGTGCATGGGAAGAAGATCAATTCAAATTTCCCTACAAAGTGCTTAGATGGATAGCCTTCTAAAATACCTTTACAACTATCTATCACATTCATAAAATTTCCTAATGTTTGAAGAGATATTCCAAGTTGAAGTTAAGTGTTCATCCTTAGTTGAAGAGGTATGGAGGTTTGGGCTATTTGTGAATAAATTACGGAGTGCACGAAAAAAAGGAAAAAATATGCATTTGTTCGGGGTCATCTAGTTCTTTAGGTCAATTGAGATGTTCATGGATGTAGATGCAGAGCCTTGAACTTAAAGCAGTTTGAAGACTTAGAAAATGAGTTCTAAAGAGAAACAAAAGAACAACACCTGAAAACGAACCTAGCGTTTATAGAGGTTGATGATATGATATAAGGATATGGTCAGTGAGGTGGCGTTTACTAGGTATGGATGGTGACGTGGAACCTTGTTCAAGTGATACACGGTAGTTAGTTTTGGAGTTTTTAGATGGCCAAGTGGGGAAAATTAATGTGGCACATGGAATCACTTACACGATACCATGTGGTGATGGAATCATTATGATAGAAAAAGTGCTATTAGTTGATGATGTGGAATTGCATTGGATGTTGTGGTACCAAGGGGTGTTTGCAAAATATTTCCAGTGTTGTAGAATTATTGTAATTCTATTATGACTAGACCATGGGATCGAAAGGCATATGTTGTTTGGAAGTTCAGTATTCAGGTTGGTTTTCTCGAGCATACCTAAAATAAGGCTCAAACCCAAATAAGAGCAAAAGATAATTTTGTGATAAGGTTTTGGTCATAGTCACGATCTTATGGAGAAAGGAGCTAAAATTATCAAGAGCTTGGACTATTAAGAATTTGGCACTGAGATCAGTTATGGATGAAAATATTTTGTTGCATAGTTGGATAGTGAAGGAATGCACAAACTAGGAGATCATATTTGCTGATGTGAATTGATGGATAATATCCTATAAAAATTATATCGCAAGATTGATTCTGCTATCTTGCGTAGTCATAACTAAAGATTGAAAAGCTTTAAATGAATAAGTTTGTTAGTGGAATTAAATATGAAGTTGCTTGAGATTCCAATGTGAAGAAGCAGTGTTGGAGGAGATCTAAAGAAAAGTGTGGCTGAAATGAACTGAAGAAAATATTTCAGCCGAAAGTACCTTTTCTCCAGTAGTTTGCAATTGGGATGAAAATGGAGAGTAGCAAAGAAGTGAAGTGTGTATGAGATAACTAGAGAGAGCACATAGTGTGTAGAGAACACATATTGAAAGTAGCAAAAATTGATAGCGAGTAAGTTGCAGAAGAACAATGTTGTAGATTTGATATGTGTTTGGACCTGTAGAAGAGTGAATAACCTGATAAGGCATATGTGAGTTGCAAAAGATGAAGTGTCTATGTGTGTGTAGTGTTAAAATTGTAAATTATATCAATGAACACTGCAGGAGGTCTCAGTTTGGAAATCCCATGAAAGAGTAGATCTTATTTGCAATAGTAGGTGGGTGTCTACAGTGATCTAAGATTGTTTCCTCTAAGTAAGTTGGTGCTTGCTGATATGAGGGGGTTGGGGTCTCCTATGAATGGATGCTCACAAAATAATTGATGTAAATAGAGTGGGTTCTTTGAATTTACATTATAATAAAAACAAGTTTTTGTGGTTTTTCTCCTCGAATGGTTTCCATGTTAAAATCACAGTGTACAATTATTAATGCATTTTATTATGTGATTGTGTGACGTTCGGTTAAAGAATCAAATGAATATAATTATTGATTCACAACCCCCCTCCCCACCCTCTTAGTAATTCCTTATTCCCAACAAAAATAATTCGCTTTTTATTTAATTTTTATTTTAAGGGATGGATCATGAAATTACCTCTTGCAAATTCAAATAGAAACTGTAATTTTTTTAGTTATTCCCTTTCACTGTGCTTGAATTTATACTGGTGGATTTCATGCTTAGCTTTAGAAGATCATGAAATTTTATGAAATTTTTTTGCAAGTTTTGTAACTCAAATTTCTAAACTGGTGAAAATTATTACTGTAACTTTCTAACTAAAGGCATTACAATGTTCATAGGAAGAAAAATCCTAAATTCCATTACTCGTTTAGGAGGACAAAACTACCAATAATTTTCAAAACAAATATGTACTTAAAATGAAAGTTTCTGATTTATTTTGTATTTTTTAGCTCCACTTGTTTTTTAATATTTTACCATGGTTTATCTTAAACCTAAAAAAACCACTGCATTCACTTACTAATATTCTATCAAAATTTCTCTAGCGTCTTAACTGCATTGCATCAATAAGAATAATTAAAATTAAAATGTTAACCAGATAGTAAAATCTAACACAACCATATTTACTAATGTGGTTTAAATACAACAATCGACATTATTTTCATATGTTGATTGGCGTGTATAAAAGGTGAAAAAATACATTGATCAATGTTTATCAACCACATTGATAAAAGTGTTTGTGCTAGTTGACGATATGTGCATGTGGGGTTGATTTATTGACAATGGTTGAAGAGGGTTGATGAGTTTGATCATAATGCTAATTTTAATATTATTATTAATATTAACATTATTGTTATTGTTAATATTAATATTAATATTAACATTATTGGTAATTTTAATGTTAATGTTAATATTAAGGTTAATTAAAATGTTAATTCTCATTTTAATATTTATATGTATTTTAATGTTAATATTAAAAAATAAGTAATAATTTTTTTTACCATTATCGGCCATGGTTGAAAATAATTGATGTTACATTAATGTTGATAACAATAGTAATAATAAAGCCTTGAGGGTTAGCTCAATTGGTCGAGCTCATGTTGCTTAAACACTTTGCCATTACGAAGTCATAGGTTCAATTCTCCTCAATGCCCTTGGGGTTATGCTCATATTCTTTGGTTGGGGGGTGTGGTTCCTTTGGGTAGGCCTACAAAAAAAAAATAGTAATTTTAATAGTAAATATTAGTAATCATAATAATAATAATATTATTAAGAGTAATAGTGATAATAATATTAGTAATAATTGGTGTAGTCTAACTTTTAGACGAAATAACCTTTTCACCAAAATTTGACAATACAATTTCAAGAAAGAATGAAATTTTTTGTTGTTTAAAATACATTTTTTAATGCATAAATAGATTCAGCACCCCGAAAAACCCATTAGGCGCTCAAATTCTAAAGATTAAACAACTTAAACTCAAGTTTTTAAAAATCTCTGTCAGATTTTGGTCAAATGTCATTAAAAAGGTCATTTCATCTAAAAGTTAGACTACGCCTCAATAATATATTAATCATATAATAATAATATTATTATTTTTTTTCGTTGGCGATAATAATAATAATAATAATGAATTCGTTAAAATTAATATTATTATGGTTATTATTAATATTATTAATACTCAACTTTATTAATATTATTATTATTATTATTAAATATTTTAAAACCATGACCATGGGCAATGAACGTTGACCTTGGTTGACTTTCGTCAACTGTTTTTTACTATAATTGAATATGGTAGACTTACGTTGACTAAGAATTACTAACTATGGTAAATATATGCTTGACCAAGTTAGATCATGATAAAATATTAATAATAAAAATAATAATAATAATGTAGTTAACCTCCTCCTTATTACTATTATTAAAGATCAAACCTTAATATTATTATTAAATATTAAACCTTAATCACAAACCCTATTATTATTATTATTATTATTATTATTATTATTATGGCTAGATCTTAGAATTTTGTGATCCATAATGATAATTAGATTGACATTCCGATTAATCACATTATTAAGATTTGGTCGATGTTTCAAACCATCTAATGTGGTTCATCCTCGAGACAAAGGTGAGAAAAATAATCAAAGCAAAAGTTTAAATAGCAGAGACCCATCTCATTCCTGAGTTAGCCGTCAAGAATTAGTTCTTGAATTAATAAATTTATATATTTATAAATGTAGAATAATAATTAAAATAAGTTATATATATATATAACAAATAGTATTTAAAATAAGATTAATATTTAATCAACAATTAGTTTTAAATGTTATTATATTAAAATATTGGATAATATTGTAATAGGAAAGTCAACTATAAAAGAATAAATAATAACTGATATTGAATTCAATTCAATTAATAGTAATGGAATAAAAAAATATATACTTAAAAGATAATTTAATGTATTTTTTTAACAGATAGTTTTTAAAATAAGATTAGTTTTAAATGTTATTATATTAACATATTGGAGAACATTATAATAGGAAAGTCATAAAGGATATATAAGTTAATGTAAAATAATAATAATAATAATAATTACGAAGATAGGGGAAGGATCCAACTCGTACTTAACTTCCAACCATCGTCCCTATTAATACTAATTGTGTGTTTTTCAATTTCAATGTCATCTCTAAGCTTCCTACGATGGAAGTGATCAACCCTAGAGATGACCTAAGAATCCTTAATGCAGACATGGCGTTTGGATTTCACCGCATATTCAGCTAAAGTTGAGGAATGAGAATGGTTGTGCTTCATGTGTGTTGCATGGTCTTGGATTCTTTGGTTAATGGAATGACCAGTTTCTAAGTTTGGGACCATTGGTTTGATTGATTTTTTCACCTTTTGTCCTATGGATGAACCACATTAGATGGTTCGAAACGTTGACCAAATATTAATAATGTGAATAATCCAAAAGAAAATCTAATTATTATTATTATTATTTTCATTATCATTATTATTGCTTGTGAAAAGGGTTGGATTAATATAATACTTAAGTGTACAAGCTCAGGTAATCGATCCTCGGATTAGTCTCCAGAGTCGGCGCAATCAAGGTGAAAACATGTGAATTCACTGTGATCGAGAGTGGCATCTAATCCATATGGGTTTGTGTAGTTAGTTGACACAAGGGAAAGAGATGTTGGAAAAGTAGAGGTCCTTACCTAGATCATCAGTAGCGGAAGAAAGGTGGGGATGCAAGAGTAAGAGTCTAAGTTCCACACTTAACATTGGTTAGAGACTCAGAAAATTCTATATAAGAAGGAATAGTAGTTTGATCCATGCCAAAAAGAGGGTCTACCTTAGTCTAGTGGTAATTTTCCTTTACGACCCAGTGGTAAGTCTGGGAAATTAAGGAAATCGGTATCTAGTAGGTCTACATGGTCATGGGCACAGAGGGAAGTTGGGAGAGTGAACTAGTTGCTGCTAAAGGGGGTAATCTCAGAGAATTAGACAAGAAAGAGAATTTTGAGTGGAATAGTGTGCATCAGTCATGTGTAGCCTTCACGTGGCTTTGTGTTTCTCCATTAGGTTATGGTAATCTCCTTTCTTCTTAGAGTCCCTTTAGTTTTCGTAACCCTCCCATTGTTGGCATGGAATAAATGAGTTAGACTAATGAGGGAAGCTCAGTTTCGGGCTCCTGGGGCTGTCGTTGACCTCGTTCGAGTAGAATTTTGTGGCACACTATGAAGGATAGAGGGAGGTTCCCCCCTAAATCTGATCACTGTGTCAAAGAGCATGTTGAAATCAAGGAAGGGTTGGTGATTATATAAAGGTGCATTCACCAACAACAAAAGGATACTTTCGAGATACAAGAACGATATATTGAAAAAAACATGAAAATTCATCAACTTGAAGATGAAATTAATGCTTTACATCTGAAAATTGAGGATCTCCAGTTCAAACTGGAAGAAAAGAGCCCTCAGTTTGATGAAGAAAACATGGGAACCAGTCTCAACTATCTGGTGGCAATGGAGGAGTAGCCAATCCCCTGCGTTTTTTCTTTTTTGATGTCAAAATATAAATGTAATTTATTGTTGAACCAGTATTGTAGGATTTATAGCAGTAGTCAAGTAGTTTTGCGGATCTATGTAATTTTGGGGAGAAAAAAATGGGCTTTGATTAACATAAGCCAAATTATGTTGCCCATAGATGGCACTAGACTCTTTTTGTAATTGTCCCAGTTTTTGGCTCATATGGGCGCAGATTAATATAATCCTCCTACTCTTTACTGTTAAAAAAAAAAAGGTGTTGGTCAATGTTATTATTGGTTTATCATTAATAATAATAATAATAATAATAATAATAATAATAATAATATAGTTAACATTAATGTAATATTATTATTATTAATATTAGTAATAGTTAACTTTATTAATATTAATATTATTAAACATTTTTAAACCATGATTATGACCAACTAAGGTTGATTTTGGTTGATTAAGGTTAACCTTGGTTGACTTTCATCAACCATAGTTAATTGAATATAGTGGATTTATGTTGACTAAGGGTGACTAACTATCGTAAACATAAGGTTCACCAATGATAAACTAACAATAATAATGATGTTAACCTCCTCCTTCTTCTTCTTCTTATTATTATTCATCAACTTTATAAATATTATTAAATATTAAATATTATTCACAAATCTTAATATTGTTATTAAATATTAAACCTTAATTACAAACTCTTATATTATTATTATTATTATGGCTTGTGAAAACGGTTGGTCAACGTATTATTATTATAGGGTAGCTATATTATTATTATTATTATAGGGTTGACCAAGTTTTATCATGGTAAACTACTACTACTACTACTACTACTACTAATAATAATAATAGTAAATGTTATAGTTATAGTTATGGTGTTTAATATTATTATTATTATGAACTTTATTTATATTATTATAAGTAAAAAAAATTAAACCTTAACTATGACCAACCAAGCTTGACCTTGATTGACTTTTGTCAACCATGGTTGACTATAATTAAATATGGTCGAGTTACATTCAATGAAGACAACTATGAGTAAACAAGGTTGAGTATTGTTAACTATGATAAACATAGGGTTGAAACAGATTGACCACAGTCAACTATTAATAATAATTTCAATCATATAATACTATGAATAATATAATCAAATTTAATATTATTATTATTATCATTATTATTAGTCAACTATATTTATATTAATATTATTATTCTTAAACATTTTTAAATCTTCATTGTGATTAACCATAGTTGACTAAGGTTTCCAATGATTAAGTTTAGAAAGCGATGCTTGACTATAATTGAATATGATTAATATAGTCAAACTTAATATTTGTATTAATAGTCAACTTTATTAATATTAATAACAATGTTATAGGGTTAACCATGTGTGATCATAATAAAATATTAATATTATATTCAATCATATAAAAATAATAATAATATAGTCAACCTTAATATTATTATCATTAATAGTCAATTTTTTTAGTATTAATATTATTATTATTATTAAACATTTTTAAATCTTAATTCTAGCTGACCATGGATGAGCATAGTAGACTGAGGTTGACAATGTTTGACTTTTGTCAATAATGGTTGACTATACTTGAATATGGTCAAGTTACATTGTGTAAGGACAACTACGAGGGAACAAGCTTGACAATTTTTAAATATCATAAACATATGGTAGACCAAGTTTCAACATGGTCAACTATTTAAACATCGACTATAAAGGTTGACTTTGCTTGACTATGTTTGACTAATGCGGTTGACTATGTTTCATTATTAATATTAATCAATAATATTAATAAGAAAATATGTTTGACCAAAGTTAAAGCGTATTGACTATCAAACATAATCAAACGTGGTCGAGCATAGTCAAACACATTAGTAAATTTGTTTTACTAATTTTGTAATGTTGCATTGTGATGTTGGATAAAAATTGTAATGTAAGGTAACATTGTGACATTGTTTGTCACATTGCGATAATGCTTGTCATATTATGATGTCAGATAAATTGCAATGTAATGTAATATTGCAACAATGTTTGTCACATGGTGATGTGGAGTAGATTTTTGTACCATTCCGACGTCAAAATATTATTATTATTAGTTAACTTTATTAATATTAATATTGTTATTATTAAAAATTTAAAATCTTCATTGTGACTGACCAAGGATGACTATGAGTGAACAAGGTTGACTATTGTTAAATATGGTAATCATAGGGTTGACCTAGATTTATCATTGTCAACTATTTAAACATTGACTATAAAGGTTGACTTTGTTAGACTATGTTTAACTAATGTGGTTGACTATGTTTGGCTATAATTTTAATCAATAATTATTATTATTAGATCCAATTTTAAGGTCATGACCAAGCGAGACACCAAATTGGTGTATGAGACCCCCTTGTTTGTGGGATAAGGGACCCACCTTCGTGCAATTATTTGATTGCTAAGTCTACAAAGGCATACATACTCTACTACCCTCTGGTTTTGAACCTATGACCTCTTAGGAGAAAACACATGCTCTTAACCATTAGTCTCACACAAGCTATATAATAATAGGCGATTATGTTTGACTGAAGTTGAATAGTGTTGTCTATGAGTGAACAAGTTTGAGTAATAATATATTCAAATGATATAATAATAATAATAATAATAATAATAATTTAGTCAACATTATTACTATTATTGTTAGCCAACTTTATTTATATTAATATTATTAGTATTAAACATTTTTAAATCTTGATTGTGATCAACCAAGGTTGACTATGGGTGACAATGATTAACTTTTGACAACCATGGTTGACTATGATTAAATATGATTAATATACTCAAACTTTCTATTATTATTATTAGTCACTTTATTAATATTAATAATAATATTAGAGGGTTGACCAAATGTGATGTGGTCAAATATTAATATTATATTCAATCATATAATAATAATAATGTACTCAACCTTATTACTATTATTCTTATTAGTCAAATGTATTAACATTAATATTATTATTATTAAACATTTTTAAATCTTGAGTGTGACCTACCAAGGATGACCTTAGTTGACTGAGTTTGATAATATTTGACTTTAGTCAAGCATGGTTGATTATACGTGAATATGGTTGAGTTTATGTCGAGCAAGGAAAAATACGAGTGAACAAGCTTGACTATTGTTAAACATGGTAATCAGAGGGTTAACCGAGTTTGATCATTATCCATTATTTACACGTTGACTATAAAAGTTGACTTTGTTTGAAAAATTCCATTAACTATGTTTCATTATTAATATTAATGAATAATATTAGAAGGAGAATATGTTTGATTGAAGCTGAAGTATGTTTATTGTCAAATATTGTCGAACATAGTCAACGACATTAGTAAATGCGATGACTAATTTTCTAATGCTACATTGCAACATTAGATAAATTGTAATTTAATGTAACATTGTGATAATGCTCATCACATTGTGACAATGCTCGTCACATTGCGACATTGGATAAATTGCAATGTAATGTATCACTACAACATTGGATAGATTTACGTACCATTCCGATGTCACAATATTATTATTATTATTGTTAGACAACTTTATTAATACTATTATTAATATGGTTATTATTTAAAAATTTAAATCTTGATTATGACTAACCAAGGATGACTTTAGTTGACTAAGGTTGATAATATTTGACTTTGGTCAACCATGGTTTACTATGATTGACCATGTTCAATCATGTTAATATACCTATAATTTGAACATAAATTCTTATTATATTTTTTAAAAATAAAATATAGAAAAAATAAACTTTTTGATTACTTCGTATTTCCTTTTAATGATTTTACTATGTAAATTTCAATATTCATTTGTGAATTTTCTTTATCATCGTTTCTATGAAGATGTCAAAATTTCAACATTTAATCAAATCCTTGTAACAAAAAATTTCATCTACTAATCCAAATAGATATTTGATTTAGTTAAAGCCTTTTGAGAAAACCTTCATTTACTAATCCAAAAAATAAATTTGATTTAGCTAAACATGAATGCTTTGGATATCTTCTTACAAATAAGAGTAATCAACATCAATTGACCAATAGATTTCCAATCAATAATCTCAAGTATATCAACTACACTATTTTATTATTAACACGCGAGGAAGTATTTAAAAACTAGACACTTTGCAGGAAGCAACAAATACACGAGTTTCTCATAGAATTTCCATTTTATAGTTATCATGCCAAGTTTGCAACAAGTGTTCCAAACACACATTTCCACCTTGCTAGATAAAATTTTCTATGTGATTTTTTGTTGGTAAATTTTATAGTAGTGGAAGCTCTATTTTGCAAACAAATTTCGACTACAAACATTCACATAGCCCTATCCTCCTCAACACGTAGTCATAGGGTATTAATCAAAGCATAAAATGCACCCATGTATCATGTATATCCTCATGGCCTCCATATTTCAATTCATGTTGTGAATTGGCCCTTGAAGAATCCATTTATCATGTGTAACATTTAATTTTCTCCTATGGCAAACAATTCAACCTGTACATGCAATTAGTTAAGTGAATTTGACAATTAAGAGATCAATTCAACATGTATAGGTTTTTTGGAAAATTAGCGCCGAATCATTTCTTAAACTAAAGAAGAATTTTATTTTCCCCCTCGCCTCCTACATTCATTGACCCACAACCATGGAAACACGAAGATGAATTGTCTCTTTAACTATTTTAATTCCACGGTTTATGCATTTAAAAACATAAGATGATTGATAAATTCCATCACATTTATTACATTTTATCTCAGTGATGGATGTTAAGTGGCATAAAATGGAAATGGTTTATATTCCTCAAAATAAATTTGACGATTTCTTCTTACCTATTATAAAGTTGCAATTTGAGAACCTAAAAAGCGTGCATGCTCATTGTTAAAAGTTAATCAACAACTTGCAAAATTGATGTGATTAATTATGAAATAACCATAGATAGATTCATGTAAACAATAATATAGATAAACTCTTTGTAGATCCCAAGATCTCTAAAAAGTGGCCAATCTCCTCCAATATCCCATGAATAAATTAGATTCCTTCAATTTAGCAAAGCAGAATATAGATAAACTCTTTGTAGATCCCAAGATCTCTAAAAAGTGGCCAATCTCCTCCAATATCCCACACGTCTCCTTTGCAATTCCTCCAGAAGTAGGTATGACCTCCTTCCTTGTAAAAAATGAAACAAGAGAGAGAAGCATCAAAGTTAGAGGAGCATGAAAAAATGAAACAAAGGAGAGAACTAGTAGTGGTCAAGGAGCATGGATAAGGGAGAGGAAAGGGTGCATGACAAATGTTAAAAGGAAGAGAAAAGGACACAATATAAGTGGTGAAAAAGGAAGAGGAAATGGAAGTGGTGAAAGAAAGAGGAAATGAGGAAAGACAATTGGAAAAAAATAATAAATAACGAGAAAAGAAGAATCACACGATGATAAATCCCAATCATCTATTTTTTATTAAAAATATTCCCTCAGCTTCAAACCTAAACTCTATACCCTACACTTGATTTTTCTCCATAATTTATTTAAAAATAATCCAGACCAATTTCAAAATAGATATGCCTCTAACAAATAACATCAACCAACTTGTTAAATGCAAACAATTGGAACACCTTAATTCAAGTGAACTACGAAGACTTCTTAATAGTTTTCCAAGAGAAATAATTAAACAGAGATAATTAAACATCTAGGCGATGAACAACTACATGACAATGTATATTTCTATGGAATTCCTTAACTCAAGTGAATGATTAATAGCTATATTAGCTATTCCCTAAGTTAACATTTGTACACCATATTATTTGGTTTCCAAAATGGGCTAGAGAAGTGCTTCTACTTGTACACCATAAGTAAAAAAAAAATGGGAGAACATTAATAAATGTCAAAATAACAACTCGGGCATAAAACAAACATGGTAAAAACATATGTAGTCTAGTAACATTCAAATTTAAAATTTTGCAACAATGACCAAATTTCATCCTAGTAATTAAATCAAAAGAAACCTATCTTAAGAAAATCACACCCTTGAGTTTGTGTTTAATCTTGAACCCTCTATAATACTAGACCAAAAAAAAAAATCCCAACATGGAAATGAAATACCATATATGATGGCTAACAAATTTATCCATGGTAACAAGATCACCCAGGAGAGACTAAGGACGTGGCATGCAAATGTAAAAAAATTAATGTTTCGTGCATTAAAATAGGATCCACAATACGTTTCTCCCTACTAGAATGTTCATACCTTTGTTTATCTCTCCATACAATAAAATATGTGGTTCCTCAGACAAAAATAAACCTTTAAACCATATGCACTACCATCAATAAATGTTAAGCAATTTTGTCAAAATGACATAACACATAATCTTCAAACATTAGAAGCACCCAATGGGATTTCACATGTAGTGCATAATAAAGCTTGCATTTGTGTAAGCATATTGTAGCAATGCTTGTAAATGAATTCATTTTTTCTACGTTACTCATCCTACAAAATAATTCTAAACTTTGTCTGATGCAAATTGGCGATGACTTTTGTGAGTACGTTGTGAGAGTTTGAAATAAACATACACGAATCTGTTAAATTTGGTTCCAAATTTTTTGTCCTCATATTTCAAGAGTCATTCAAAACATACCCATTAATCTATCCAAAGGAATAAGATTTTCGATTTCTCTTTCCTTGTGCCTTATTTCTCTTTTATTAAAAATACCATTTATTATTTTTTTTTCAATAAAACCAACAAGCTTTTAATTTGATAAAAGTTTTTTACATATACTTGCTTGAATATATCATCTTCATATTTTTGTGATCCATTTTTTTAGAAAAATATGGGCATTAACATGTTGTCTCTATATCAACTATACATTTAGACCATGATTCTTCAACTTTATACAAAAAATTATGCTTATCTAAATTAAACGTTCTCATCAGTCAATATTTTATATTTTTTTTTCCAATATTTCTAGACAAAAAGAAAGTTTCATAAAAAGATACTAAACTAAAAAACTACACAAGTATGTTTTTTGTAACATTAAAACAATGAATCACTAAGTGATATTTATACTCCTATAAATTTGGACAGAATCATTGAAATAATTTGAGAATTTTATCTCCCTTGGTAGCCTTTGCATCCTTCTTGAATGAGAGAATCTATTTACATAACTCTACTCCTTATAGATATATGAAAATGATAGACTCTAGAAATTTGTTACCAACAATCTAATTCATTACATCCACTTTATGAGTATGGGTGACTTAAATTTTTATCTCTTGAAAACCCAATCGATAATCACTTTGGAATCTCCATAAAAATATAGGGATCTAATATGAAGCCATTTTGCGTAGAATAAGACCCAAAAAATAGCTAAAAGCTTTGTTCTATTATTTGATCCAACATAATTGCTCCAACTAAAGAGATAATAATCTTTGAGATTCAAAACATTATAAACCTCCCTACAAAAAACAGTTTTTTTTTGCTTCCCCATCAAAGAGGATGACTGGATATCTTGTCCACACGTCCTCTAGGTGGATATCCCTCCTAGATAATTTCTTCAATTTAGGCCCAATATCCATATAACCATTTACTATCTTCAAGAATGTTCCTCTAATATTTGTCATTTTTTCTTAAAAATATATGCATTATGGAATCTCCAAATACACCACAGAATATAAAAAGGCAGTGCACAATATTCCTTAAAATTCGAGAACCATTGTTTAATAAATTTCTCAATATAAATCTTCTCCCAATCAGCATAGATATTTAGAATATTCAACACAACAAACCAAATATAAACTACAAATGGAGAGGATAGGAAAAGGTATACCACATCTTTGCTCTTTGATATGTATAAAACACACATCTCGGGACCCGTGAAGCCTATTTTAAGAATATTATCCCAAGTTAGGATTATGTCTCACAAAACCAACCAAGTAAAACATTTTAGCTTAAGGTGGATCTCCCACTTCCACATTTTTTGTGTTAGTAATGGCAACACTTCAAATATTTTTTTGTAAATGTAATTTTACAGTTCAGATAGTTGTGTAACAATAGGAAGTCATGTAACAATGTTTTCCTATTAAATGATGTTACCTGAGAGGCTTGTTGTATTGTTGGAGAGCCATTGTTGTCCTTGAATAATAAGAATTCCAATACCTTTCCCCATGGAGGTTTCCTTAACACACAAACATGGTTTTACTATGTAAATTTTTGTGTGTATTTCTGTGAATTCAATTTCCTATTTATTCTGCATTTTTTCTTTATTGTTTAACTAATGTTTACGAGCTCAAAATAACAAGAAGTGGTATCATAGCCACTCATTCGTATTCAAAAATAGGTTGATTAAAAGGGTTTCATTCGAGATCATACAAAGCATGGGTTCAAGGAATTGCTAAGAGAAATTAAGTACATGGGCTTAAGCATGTGAAGTGAAAAAGCCTTGAACTATAAAGAAAAGACGTGCAAATATAGAGGAGCCACCATTTTTCTGACATCTGAGAAGGTCCCACAGAGATGTCGTCATTTCTAGAGTGGTGAAGTTGTAAAACAAAGAAGCAAGTTTTTTCGTTCATTAGCTACCTTTTTTAGAACTTTAGCCACATTCTTGTATGTAGAGGGGTCCAAAGGGAGTCATGGGTAGTTGTTGAAGAAGGTTGGGCAGTGAAAGGCACCAATCTCATTTTGAAGGAATGAGAAGTAGATCAAAGAATACACAGACTGTCTGCCGCAAAACTATATCCACTTGTTGATGAAGAAGGAGTTGTAAGAATCCAAGTAGATCACAATCATGCAGAGCTTGAAACCCTAGCCAAATATTTCAAAAGTAACATGTATTTTTTTTTTAAATCCTAGTAGAATAAAGTTTTCGTTTAAAGAATAGAAAACTTGTTTAAAGTTTGTGAAAGGATTTTTTTTTTTGAAGAATTTGTTATTGGGTTTCTTTTAAAAAATGGAGCAAGTTTTCTGAAGAATTAGTGGAAACATTTTTAAGTTTAGGTTTATCTTAAAAGAAAATGACCTAGGATTTTTTTTTTTGAATAAGAGAAAGCAAAAAAAATTGGGTATTCTGGAAAAGGAATGCATATTTTTTTTTTATCTGACATTAAAAATAAATAAACCCTAGTGAAAGAAACTTGAAGGAAGAAAATTAAAAAAATGAAATAAAAAAAGGAACTATTGTTTTTAGTTTTCAAGAAGAGAAAACAAACAATTTTTGGTATTGTGGAAAAGGAATGCTTAATTTTGTTTTTATATGACATTAAAAGAAAGAAACCATAGTGAAAGAAACTAAAAGAAAGAAAATTCATAAAATGAAATCAAAGATTTTTTTTTTGAAAGGAGAAAAACCCTAGGTGAAGGATTAACTTAGGAGAAATTTTAAAGAGCTGACTCAATTTTTTGAAATTTGACGGAAATTTTTAAAAGAGCTAATGTAGGATGAAAAATGGAAAAAAAAGACTAATGCCAAGTTTGTGGTGGAGAAATTCACTAGTAAAAATAAATTTGCACTGTGGAAATTGAAGGTATGGGATTTGTTGGCGCAACAAGGGTTGCATTGTTGC
Organism: Pinus albicaulis; assembly: GCA_034641835.2. Lineage (NCBI taxonomy): Eukaryota > Viridiplantae > Streptophyta > Pinopsida > Pinales > Pinaceae > Pinus > Pinus albicaulis. The sequence goes on from JAXQQM020088369.1 coordinate 20,242, forward strand.
ATATATGTTATATTCTTTCCATGACTAGGAACAAGAATTTTAAGGTGCGTCAGATGCAGCAGGGGAGTCACAGGGGCAAACCCCCTTATTAGGGGGTTTGTAGGGGGTGATAGCCCCCTGCACGATGTCCGGGACAACATCCTGAGAAATTATTTTTTATGTGGACCCAAAAATAGTGGGGCAGACCCAGGGATGGGGGGAGGACCCAAATATGGTGGACGATCCTACCCATGGTTTTGTGCATGGGTTTTTCACATGGTTTTGGGCATGATGGTTTTATTTCCATGGTATTTTGTAGATCCGGTCAAGGGAACTATGGTTATGTTCTAATATAGGGTTAATGGATTGGGGTTGATGAATGATTCGACATGTATATATATGTATTGTAACATTGATACGAATATAATGAAAAATCAATCTAGTAGTCCCGATTTTTGGATCCAGGGGAAAATATCAGTGTATATTTGTTATATGTTCTCGCAATTTTTTATTTTTTATGTTTGAAGAATTCATTTGTAGGTAATTTTTGTGCAAGTTTAAAACATAAATTTGGTATCATAGCTGTTTCAGCTTCAAGGGGACGCCTTTTGATAGAAAATTATATATTATAGAGCAATGGAACACATAGAATACGCAGAAACACAAACACATAAAATGACATATAAAAAAAGAGACACATAGATATATGTGTTTCACGCAACTTGGGCTACATCCACAAAAACAACCAATCCTTCCTTTATATTATCTAGAAAAATGAAGAGACGCAAACTACAACAGATCCGTTGTAATATTCTCTACTTTCTCAGACAACCCACCTTTTTATTTCTTTCTTGGAATATACACACAATATATAGCCGCAATAATATACCCTAATATGAAATGAGGGTTTTACTTCTATGGAAAAAACCCTAAATTAAACACAACTTCTATCGTCAGATCATCCGCCTACTAAATGACCCAGACTAACTACGAAATTACAATATTTTACAAGGAAATATTAAAATGACGAACCTGATGGTGATCAAACAGTGGGATATGTTTCCACCCTGTAAAGAATAGGGGTCCAACGAGACGATACATCTAAATAAAGAATATAATCAGGCTCCACACCCAACACCTTTTTTGCTGAGGGGTTTTTCTCGCGCTTGTGGTAGACCGTGTTCAACGAGATATCTGCGAGATCGATTCTTGTGGTGAAAGAAGATGGAAAACGGTGGAAAGAGATAGATCCCAAAATTTAATGGTCAGGTCTTTCAGTTGTTGAAGCTCAATATGGAGGATATGTTGGTGGATTGAGATTAAGGGATTGTTGTAGATCTAGTAACGCCACTGCAAGAATGTCGACAAAAGATTGGACGATGTTAGTTCGAGGAGCAATGGTATTGATGTGGGGAGTTCGGATTGGAAATATGTACAAGATTATGGGTAGCACTATCGTTGATGGGTGCAACAGTTTTGTGGTTCCTGAAAGTGGAGTAGAAAACCTATTGGTCTCTGAAGAAAATACCATTCTATTTGAAATCAAAGGCTTGGACATATTGGAGAGAAGTGAATTCGAATACTACATGGAAATGATATGGTATAAAGTATGTCTAATTTCTCTCTGGATTTCCATTTATATGAACATTTTGTATATGGGAAACAAAATCGGGTGGGTTTCCTCTTTGGTGTTAAGAGGGCGAAAGGGATATTAGAGCTTGTTCATAGTGATTTTTTTGAACCTGTATCGGTTCCATCACTGGGTAAGTTTGTGTACTATGTATCATTTATAGACGATTTCTCAAGGAATACATCGATATATTTCCTCAGGAAGGAAATTTTAAGTCTTTGAAATGTTTAAAAAATTTAAGGCTCTAGTGGAAAATTAGACAGAGAAGAAGATCAAGGTGTTAATGACAGATAATGGTGGAGAGTTCTGCAAGAAGGAATTTGAATAGTTTTTAAGAAGTGTGGTATAGCACGAAAGAATGCTAATCCATACACACCTCAATAAAATGGATTTACCGAAAAAATGAACGGGACGTTTATGGAAAATGCAAAAAGCATGCTCAGTGGTGCCAGAATAGGACACAAATTCTGGGAAGAGGCAGTTGAGACTACATGTTACCTGTTTAATAGATCATCTGCATCAACATTGGAGAATAAGACTCCACATGGGGTATGGACTGGTAAGAAACCCTTTATTTCACATATGAGAGTATTTGGTTGTGATGCATATGTACATGTTCCAAAGGAGAAAATAATCAATTTGGATAGTAAATCTAAAAGGTGCATCTTTATTGGGTATAAGGATAGTTTAAAGGGTTATAAGCTTTGGAAACCAGAAATAAGGAAGGTTGTGTACAATCCAGATGTGGTGTTTACAAAGGTTAAAGATGTTGTTAAACATGAAGTCCTACCAAAGGAACATGAGAAGATAGAGTTTGAGCTAAAGGAGGAAGAATCAGACTCAATAGGAGAACATGAATCATAAGAGGAAGAGCCACAAACTCAAATTTTGAGAAGATCCGTTCGAGAGAGAAGGCTGCGAGAAAGGTATAGTTCATATTTTTTCTATTCAAATTTTTCTTTATCTATTATTGATGATGATCCCAGAACTATCAGGGAAGTAGTAGATTCATATGATAGAAAACTCTGAAAAGAGGCCACAATTAATGAAATGACATCTTTAGACAAAAACAAGGCTTAGAATCTGGTGGAATTGCTAGCTGGAAGGAAACCCATTGGAAGAAAATGGGTGTTGAAGAAGAAGATGATCACAAAAGGCTAGGTGGAGAAATACAAAGCTTTTTTGTTGGAAAAAGGTTATTCCCAGGTGTCAAGAATTGATTTTGGTGATATTTTTCTCCTGATGCCAAGTTATCTTCTATTATATTACTTTTATCTACTATTGTTTCCTTTTCTTTTGAGGTAGAACATATGGATGCGAAGACAACATTTCTTCATGGGGATTTGAAGAAAAGATATACATTATTATTACTATTATTATCCAATTATTATCCAATTTTAAGGTCACGGCCAAGCCAGAAACCAAATTGGTGTATGATAACCCCTTGTTTGTGGGACAAGGGACCCATCTCCATGCAAATATTTGATTGTTAATTCTACGAAGGCATACATACTCTACCCCCTTTGGTTTTGAACCTGTGACATCCTAGGAGGAAACACATTCTCTTAACCATTAGGCCCACATGAAGCAACCTGAAGGCTTTTTGGTGAAGGGAAATAAAGAACTGGTATGCTTGTTAAAAAAGTGTATGTATGGGTTAAAATAGTGACCAAGGATGTGGTATTATAAATTTGATACATATATATGGGGAATTCGCTTCACCAGAAGAAAATTGAATCAGTGTGTGTATTTTAAATTAACTGGTGACCATGTTATTTATTTTTTCTTGTATGTGGATGATATGTTGTTGACTGGAAATGACAAATAATTATCTAGGATGTGAAGACCCATTTTTTATCGAAGTTCGACATGAAGGATCTTGGTACTGCAAACTATATTTTGGGAATGGAAATTAAACAAGACGAGGAAAAGAGGAAGCTCTATTTAAACTAGAGGAAGTATGTCAAGACAATATTAAAGAGGTTTAATATGCAGGATAGTAAACAGGTGAAGGCTCATATTATTATAGGTGTAAATTTATCTGCTAAACAATTTCCTAAGACACAAGAAGAGGAAAAGGACATGTCCTATGATCCACATGCGAGTTTAGTTGGTAGCCTGATGTATGCAATGATTTTATCTAGACCATACCATTAGGGGAATTTTGAGCTCTAAAATGGGCCTCCTAAAGAAATTATAAAATAATAGTGGAAATAATAAAATAAGATTAGATTACATCATCAAATTTTAGAGTGAAAAAGGAAAAACTACTTTTTCAACTCATGTTTTCAATTTATCTCCCTATGGGTTTACTCAAGTTTCGAGTGGAAACATTCGTTGGGTGCATAATTTTATTTCTCATCCAAGGAGTGCCCATGTTGCATATTTTCGATGGACCCTGCTACATGAAAAATGATAAAAAAAACAATTTAAACTATGAAACAGGAACTATAAACTTAAAACAGGAAATCTGGCTAAAAAACCCCAAAAAACATGCAAAAATAGCTCGTAAACAAAAGGTGGCGATGCTGGAATAACATTTTTTATTTCAGAGGTAAATTTTCAACATGTTTAAAAATGGTAGTGAAAACCAATTTTTGTCTGCCAAAAACACCCTCAAAACGAAAAGTGAAGATGCTAGAATAACATTTTTTTTAAGGACAAATTTTCAACATTTTGAAATATCATGTAAAAGATAAAATATCATCACTCTAAAAAAACTTCAAATTTCGAAAGAAAAATGAAAACAAAAATTTACAAATAAAAACAAGAGTTAAAACAATAAAAAATGAAAAAACAAAAAACAAAAAAAAAAGTTATATATATATATAAGAAAAAAATATAAAATTAAAAAAAAGGACAACAAGAAATCAAATATATAGAAGTATATAAAAAAGCCAAAAAAAAAATCAAACATAAAAATAGAAAAAGAAAAAAAACTAATTAACCTGCAAAGATAAAGATAAAAATAAGAAATATAAAGAAATAAATAATTAAAAAATAAAAAATATAATTAAAGAAACAAAATTTGTGAAAGAAACCAAAAAAAAAAAAAAAACTTTATTAGACAATTTAAAAAAAACAAAAATTAAAAAATTAAAAGATAAGCACAGTAAAAAATTCAAAATTCAAAATAAAAATATTTGACAACTAAAAATTAAAAAAAAATTATAATTTTTTTAAAATAATTGAGAAAGAATAAAAAAATAAACATTGAAAAAATTAAAATTAAAAAATCTAAAAAAATGTAAAAAAAAAACCCTAAACAAATTAAAAAAACAACCATAATTAAAATGACTAAAAAAAGAAATAAAAAAATGAACACACATATAATTAAAATGGAAAAAATAAATAAATAACTTATAAAACATTAAAAAAATAAAAAATAAAAAAACTATAAACAACTTAAAATTTTAAAAAAATTAGTAACAAATATAAAAAAAAAAAAAGTGGCCATCAAGCCTTTGGGCGGGCTCAATCTAATTCTTAGAATCGAGTTGAACCCGCCCAGGGGCCCGAGGGGCTGAAAGATGATTCTCACACTCGACTGGGGGGGCAGCTGAATCTTAGAATTGACTCTGAGCCCTGCTGGGTGGCCTAAGGGGTGGCTGAAAATTAAAAAATTATATTGAAAAAAATAAAAATAAAAAACATTGAAAAAAAAAACTAAAAAAATAAACAATGTAAAAAAAAAAAAAACAAAAAAAAAACTAAAACAAATTAAAAAAATAATCACAAATAAAATAACTAAAAAAACATTACAAAATAAAAAAAATGAACACAAATATAATTAAAAAAAAAGTTAAAAAAATTTAATAACAATTATATAAAAAATAAAAAAATATGTGGCCCTCAAGCCTTTGGGTGGGCTCAACCGCCAAGAAAACCCAATTCTGAGAATCAGATTGGCATGAAGGCAGGGCAAATCCGATTCTGAGAATCGGATTGGCAGGCCGACAGGGTAGATCTGATTCTAAGAATCGAATTGGCAGGCCGGCAGGGTAGATCTAATTCTGACAATCAGATTTGGCTAGCCAGCAGGGAAAATTCGATTCTGAGAATCGGATTTGCCTGGCCAATGGGGCAAATCCAATTCTGAGAATCGGATTGTCGGCGGGGCAAATCCGATTCTCAGAATTAGTTTTCTCGGCCGGGCAGGAAAATCCAATTCTCAGAATCGGATTTGAAGGCCGACGAGGAAAATCTAATTCTTAGATTAGAATTGGCAGACTGATGGTTCAAATCAAAATTTTGGCCACATAGGTGGATGCAAAGTGGCTGTGCCATTTCCAAAAACTGGTTATAATAAGCATTTGGAGTAGTATTGAGTGTTTTTTTACCACCCGAATTTTTTGTCACATTTGTTACCTTTTGTGCAGAATTTCCCAGAAAAGAGTAAATGTTTGAGTTCCTCTCACCAAGCTACCCATTTTAAAAAAAAAATCAACTCAAACGGAGTCCCGAAAGAAAAGTTATCGTTGATTTAAGATTGATAGTTTTTTCAGGTTGGGAAATTTCGATTCTCAGAATTGGATTTGCAAGCCTACAGGGCAAATCTGATTTTGAGAATCGGATTTTCCTTATCGGTCGAGAAAATCTGATTCTCAGAATCATATTTTCCCTGTCAGGTGGCTCGAGGGGTGGCCTTCGTGGGCTGGTGAAGCTTGGCCAGCTCCGCCAGCCCATGGTGGCTACCCTTGGGCAACTCGACGGGGCTGGCCGGAGCCGATTCTCATAATCAGCTCCAACAAGACCTGCCAGGTGGCCCAATGTCATGCCCCTATACCTTGGTAGTCTTCCAACCATGCTATAGACGGGTGCGACACCACCATACTTTTTCTTTTCATAATACTCAAGTATGTTAACTACGCCTTACACAACACCTTTTCATTTAAACTGTCAAAGTGTTCTTATGCGGAATTAAAACAACATAAACATCAATATCAAATCCACATGAAGCCCATAACATTCAAGGGAGGGGAAACTCCCTGATTATAAGTCTGCCCGATATTATGTTTCATAAAAGTATATAAAATACAGTCCAATCTAGAAAAATCCCTTTTACTCCTTGACAAGGCAAGTTTACCTTTTTCCCAAGCTCACAAATGCTTGACAATCATTAAACTAGCCAAAACCGTCATTTACATCATTCAATTCAGCCTTTGGAAATTTTTGCACAACCCTGCCTAGGTACCTTACTACCGGATCACTCGCGTCACTTAGGTCACCTGTTGCCTACGAGTTCAGGCTTTTCCTTGAGCACACCATGTGTCCAAAACACTTCCCAATGGTATGGTTAGCTCCAGTCCGTCAAGACGCACCTGCTCCACTTCATCGCATCAAAATACAATCTATGGTCACTTTAGGCTGCTGCGGATGCCCTGCCCAACCCAACCTACATTGCGGACGCCCTACGGTACTGTTCCACACGCGCCGCTGCACTTGCTGCCCGACTCAACCTGTGCCTCTGCGTTTAAGTTCATGACTGCACCCAGACGCCTTCAGGTCTATCCACAAACGCATTTTGGCTTCTGCCTTGGTGATCACATTCACCAAGAAGATGTTGGTGAAGCCTCAGCTCCTTTTTCACTCGAATGCTCCTTGAATTCGCTATTGATCTCGTGGATGCTTTCCAACAACCATCCGCACACATTTACTTAGACGTGTTAAGTTTTGGTCGTGGGTCACTTGGTGGACTTGAGCCGACCTGCTCGACGCCCTCGTTTAGCTATTTGCACTTTGTGTAGCGTCGGCCGTGCTCCAACATGTCGGCTGCTCAACTCAATACGTCAGATTCAACTTTGGTTATGCTATCATGTTTCCCCTATAACAACGCATCACCAACAACATCTCCGACTATGTGCGACACACCCGCTATAACATGTGCCCATGCTTACTCATCGCTACATGCCCGCACCCGTGCAGTTACAGTGCGATGATCTGCCTGTACCGTTGCACGACACCCAAACACCATCCAAACACCTGGAGGGTGTGCGTTACCCCGAACGCACCTCATGATGTCTGGGCCTTACATTGATCAGGAAATCATTTCCAAGTTATGAAAATTTGATAAAAAATTCAAGTGTTCAAAAGTGGTTGCATTCTGAACGACTGGAAAGGTCTCATCGCTCCGATTCTGGCACCGTGAACGGTTCTCAAAACCGAGGTCGTATGTGAAAGTTATTGAGGTTTTAAATCTCCAGTAAACTCCAAAATTCAATTGACCAAGTTTGAATTTTGTAATGTTGGAAAAATTTTTAAAATAATATTCTGAGAATATTCCTCAAAATATTCCCTAGAATATTCCCTGGAGGGTCGAATGATATTCTGACAAGTGTCAGCGCTGGATTCGTTAATGGTTTGACTGTGTAAATTTGTGGCCAATCACGGGCTGCCACATGGCAGGCTCGGAGGCCGCCACGTGGCCCCAGGCTAGAGATGGATGGCATGGCCAAATTTTTGTTAACTTACAAGATTTGAACCATGGTCGACAGGCAGAGAGCCGACAGGCCCGACCGGATGGGCTGCACGTTTTTTCTTATATAACTATGGTGACGAGTGTTATTTGGCATTTGAATTATACGCGGGTGGAGTTTAAAATGGCTCGCCCCTTAGGGCTAGACCCCATTCATAGAACCTTAACACGGTGTCCAGGGGCATGGAGTTTGACATTATCCGCCCCGCAAACTATGGCATGTAACCACGTTTATTTGTAACAATTTATGCCACGGTTTTTAAACAACAGTTTATTAATGTTCTCTCAGATAGTTTCGGTGGTGAGTCATGTGACCACCCCGAACTGAAAAATTAATGCCAACCTAACCGTCCACTAGTTTTGGCACTTTCTATCTATTTCGGTGGATTTGTCCAGTTTAGTCGAGCTAAGTGGAGTTCCTCCAGTTTTGGAGGAGTTTGTTTAGGGATATTGGGAAAAATTTTATTTTTGCCATAACTCCCTCATTGTTGAACCAAAGTGCATGAAGGTTTAGTCAATTTTGGGTTTCTTCAACCTTTTGAAGAGTTTAAAATAGGTTTGAGGTCGAGCAAAGGTGATCTTTAGCACTTTTTTCTTCGAGGAAGATGAAGGAGCCATCAGGGCCATCATGGACAAGGCACTGCTCTAGGCTATATTTCACTGTTTAGTGTGAAACAAAAACCATTTCCAGCTATTTTCATCATTCTGAATCTAATTGTAGAAATTATATGCACTCAACATGCATATGACCTTGATTCACCTAATCTCACACTATTTAAATTTATGCAAAATACTGAATCAATTCCACTTGTTAATCTTTTGCGGAAAAGTTAATTGCACACAAATGTGAAGCATAAACAAAAATAATCAATCGCACATAACATAGTTTTTAACCGAGAAAGCCTGAAGCTGAAAACCCCAACTATATATTATGTAACATGGAATCATATGACAATCTCATGCAAAGCTTATCAAGCTCTCAATATAGTACAATATTCATACACTAATCAGGACCAATCTTGCAAATCCATGCACTGATCTTTGCCCTCCTGCTAGCCTGCCTCCACTACACAATCCTTGCTAAATAATAGCTCTGAATGAATTCTAATTACCCTTGCCTTGATTGTGCAATCCTCATTGGCAACTCCAATGTGTGTGTGATGCATTCAATGCATCACTATAGTCACAACAGATAGTCTATCTTGCCCTGTCACCTATCTCTCCACTGGGTCTCCACTAAAACTGCCATGCACTGTAGTTAACTATTGTATTGTTTAGTTGATTAATGAGTTATTATTTGTGAATTAATTAACTAATTAATTCACTCCACTCTCACTAGTGTATCAATCGGTTAGACTAGATACAACTAGCTCAACTGAGTCTAACTGAGTTAAACTAAATACAACTCCATAACTACTTCTTCCAACTGTGGCATAACTCTGCCACTTGAGTTCTTGGTTCCAGCCTCCAGCTACCAGCTTCAAAGAAACCTTGGGAATTGTAACTTCAAATTAATCACAGCCACATCTGTGCACTGAAACAAAGTGCTCCAAGAGAATAAGTTGTTGTTTAGTGTCTGATTATTATTAAGAGCTAATAATATTCGACATGCATCTATTTTTAGATTAGTGATCTATAAATAGACTTCGCCCAATATTCTAAAAATAGGATTTCATCTATTGTTCCAACTTGATCAACCATCCACAAATAGCATCCTACAACTTCTGAAATATGATCATCATGTCTAAAAATAGACATAGTCTAAAAATAGACTTGCCCCAAAAATAAACTGCGGGCCCACTTAGTGAAGGCGACTCTTTTCACTAAGATCATCATCTTGTTGAATCTCAACACTCCCTATCAACAAGATAGGGATTATCCTTCACCCTGATCCTTCCTCTATGGTATTCGAATTTGCTCCTGGTGAGCGCCTTCGTCAGAATATCTGCATCCTGATCCTCCGTAGGAATGTACTAAAGCAACATGATCTTCCACTGCACACAATCTCTGATATGATGATACCAGATATCAATATGTTTAGATCTATCATGAAACACAGGATTAACCGAGAGTTTAATGCAACTCTAATTATCACAATGTATCACCGTGGGATCTAAATGTGAACTGAACAAACCAACCAGGATCTTCCTCATCCAGATAGTCAAGGCATGCCTGAGACTTGCTGCTATTTGCTTCCGCCGAACCGCGAGTGCCAGCAGTTTTTTTCCCGTTATACCAAGAAACTTGTACCAGAGATCCTCCACAGCGTTGAAAATCCCCCCGATGTGCTCTTTCCGTCCGTTGGGTCACCCACCCAGCATCCGTGAAGCCATGCAACTTCACCCTCATCTTTCCGTCTCACCATAAACCATACTCAAATGCCCTGACATCCCCAGACAGGCCGTCCGCTTCTCCAGTATTTCTTGTAGGCCTAATCACTGCCAGAAAGCCGGTTCACCACATAGCATATGTATGGTCTTGTATTGACTAAATACATGAGTGAACCCACCAACTGTTGATAAACAGTGGCATCCACTACTTCTGCCGATGTAGCATCCTCTTTCTTCCAATTTCTTGGAAGAGGAGTTTCGATAGGCTTACAGCCTTGCATGTGAAACTTCTCCAGTATCTCCTGGGCATACTTGCCTTGATACACAAACAATTCACCTTCACACTGCCATATTTCCAATCCAAGGAAATAATGAAGGAGGCCCAAATCCTTCATCTCAAACTCCTTTGCAAGATCTACCTTGCATGAGTGTATCAACTTCTCATCACCTGTTAGTATTAAATCATCAATATAAAGTACAATGATTAAAATCTTACCCTCCACCACAATATGGTACAGGTTTGTATCCGCCTCACTCTTGGTGAAGCCAAGTCTAGTGAAATAGCTGTCAATCCGAGTGTACCAAGCACGGGGTGCTTGTTTTAGCCCATACAACGCTCTTTTGAGCCTGTACACATGCGACTCACTGTTGAAGATCTCAAATCCCTCAGGCTTCTCAATGTACACCTCTTCCTCAATGATCCCATTAAGGAATGCAGTCTTCACATCCATCTGATGAATGTGCCAACCCATCTGCGCTGAGAGAGCAAGGATGGTCCGTATGGAAGAATATCGTGCCAAAGGTGCAAAGGTTTCTTCATAGTCAATCCCCTCAATATGTGAAAAGCCCCGGGCAACAAATCTTGCCTTATACTTCTTGACACTCCCATCGGCAGCTTGCTCTACCTTGTAGATTCATCTTGATCCTACAACTGATTTTCCCACCGGCCTTGGAACAATCTCCCAAGCACTGTTTCTGACAATGGAGTCATTCTCCTCCACCATGGCATCTACCCATGTGGGCTCCTACACTATTTATTCAAAAGAATATGGCTCTGTCACAATACACTTGCTCATAAGAGCCATGTATCCAGTAAATCGGTCAGGTGACTGTCTCTGTCTGCACTGTGATGTAGGAACTCATACATTCTGTGCCGCATCAAGCTTCAGTCTCTCAGCTTCTGTGGTATGCTTTTTTCTTTTTCTAATGTTTGGTTCTGCATGAGTGGACTCCTCCACTCCATGACTCTCCTCCTGTGGCTGATCCACATCCAGAGGCTCATCTTTGGGAACAAGAAGTTCCTCCTCCGCATGCAAGTGTAGCTCCCTCTCAAGCGACAACTTTATGGCTTTCACCTCATTGAATTTTATATCCTGTCGCACAACAATCATCCGACTGCCTGGAAAATACACACGATAATTATGGGGTGTTTCTGTGTACCCCACAAATATCCCAACTTCTGCAGTCGCCTCCAGCTTCTTCTTGGCATCCTTCGTCACATGAATGTAAATAGGTGAGCCAAAAATCTTCAAATGAGAAATATCAGGCTTCTTACCAGTAAAAGCTTCTTCGGGTGTACTCATGCCAAGTACTCTATGAGGACAATAGTTTTTCACATAAACCGCAGTGTTGCATGCTTCTGCCCACAAGTGCATTGGTAGGCCCTGGTCATGCAGCATTGCTCGTGCAGCTCCCACGATCATTTTGTTCTTTCTCTCCATGACCTGATTCTACTGTGGGTTATGAGGCACCATGAGTTCTCTTCGAATTCCTTCTTTTCTACAGAAGTCTTTGAATTCGCCTGAGATGTATTCACCACCATTATCGCTCCGTAGAGATTTCAATTGCTTCCTCGACTCCTTCTCCACCAATTCCTTGAACTGACAGAACTTTGAGAACGTTTCACTCTTCTTCTTCATGAAGAAGATCCAACATCTACGAGAATAGTCATCAACAAATATCACATAATACCTGTGTTTTGCTGTTGAAGCAACCAAGAACGGTCCACATATGTTTGAAAAGTTACTTTATTTGATGAATTATGTTGTTGTTATATATGTTAAATTTCAGCAAGAACAAATGAAATTAAAACACCT
>JAXQQM020057757.1:0-106667 GCA_034641835.2 Pinus albicaulis
TGATTGTGTTCTTACAACGTACTTCGGTCATACGATTTGCTCCTGACACTCGCACGCTGGGGGGCAATCTGTTACACCATTTTTTGGTCATCTAACCCTTCATCATTAGATGGACCCAAGTACACCATGTAAGACCAGTTTTACCCCAAGTAAAACTACTTTCACTATATTAATTAAAGAAACCCCAAAAGGAATAATTAATTAAACCATAATTTAATTATTATTCCCAGTCATGTTTAACCCAAAAACAAAGAAATTAATGAGATACACCCATAGTTATCTTATTATTTTCTAGGAATAATTATTTAAATAATATTCCTTGTTAAAGATGACCAAATCAACCACCATTAATCAAATAAATCATTATTTACTTGATTATATCCCAACCACTTCCTTAAAAAGATAAATAAATCATTTATTTATTTATTTTTCACTAATCACGGGATTTGACCCAAGTCAAACACCCTTTCCCTCCAACAAATAATAATAAAATATTCCATAGAGGTGGATCTAGATGTGATTAACATTATTTTAATCATGCACCAAGATCTAGAAGGACCCGATATTTTGTTATAAATAGGAGGGTTTTCCCCATCATTCTTCACCTTTTGTTGCCTATTAGATCACTCTGGATCTATACACTTGGTCTCATTTTTCTACCATTTGCTCCCATTGAGCTCTACTTTCTGCATTGGGTTTTCTACATCTACAAGAGAGAGAAAGCTTAGATCTGAAGTGTTGAGGACTACAAAGAACCCATCCCATTGAGGAGATCTGGATACACCTTCTTGTTTCCTCCCAGGTGCCGCTGTAATATAAAAATTCATTCAAAAATCGTGTTCTTGTCTTGTCTGTTGGATGCATGGAGCAAACTCTTTACTTTACTGCTTAATGTCTTTCCATTTATAGATCTGTTTGTTGCAGCATTTTAACTACTAATTGCAGATCTGAAGATGTTTGGCAGCCTCTATTGTTGTTAGGGCTATTAGTTATGCGTAGCTAAAGTGGTTCTTTTTCGTACACTTCGACGAAGAATTCATACTAACAAAAATGATTTTTGAACCTGGAGCGAATTCATAACTCTGAAATAACCCTGCACAATACGATAAACTCATCAAGAAATCTAGGGAGTGGCGGGAGGATCCTATGGAGGCCTGTGGAATGATAGCATGATTGTGAAAACAACGGCTATAGTGGAGGAATGGTAAAAAATAGGCGGAGGAATGATGTTTAATGTAAAAACCCAGAGTTTAAAGTTTCTGGCGAATACACAGAATATCATGGGAAATGAATGAAACGAAGACCATGATGTGGGACCTAGCGTGGGCGGAGGGCGATTAACTGAGAGCTGTTGGATCTCAGGAGGAGATCAACAGTTGGGATCAAAGGATGAAATCAGTAGGAGCTACGACGGAGCAATATGGGTGAAATGCGCGATGTGATGTGGGCCACAGATCTTGGATGAATGGACGGCTCTGATTGAATCAAAGGATCGCAATCGGGAGAGGCAGCGGGAGACGCATTTGGGAGCTTGCGATTGCAATTGGAGTAGTGATGCGACTGGCGGTGGTGCAATTGAGTGCCAACCATCCGATTTGGGTCAAGATCGATGGCAGGGATTAAATCGACAGGGGGGGAACACTAATGCAATGAGCGGGATGGGAGACATAAGGGCCGTTGGATTAAGCGGGATGAATGGCTATGATCTGATCGGGGGATCGCAATCGGAGGAAACTGAAGGATGGGATGCTTGAGTCTGCGTGATGCGATTACGCACTAGCCGTCCGATCTGGAACCAGATCGATGGCCCATGGTTAATCAGAGGGGATATGGAGAGGGGATGGGCGCACAACAGAACTAGCGCTGACCGTTGGATCTGACAAAGATCGATGGCTCAGATCTTAGCGGAGGCCAAACGAATAAACTCCATTGCATCGAAGGATTTTATGATAACAAAGGAACGCACATACCAAAAGTTCCAATTGCGATGGCGGTGAATTAGTGTTGGCCCTTAGATCTCTTAAAGGGATTGACGGTGGAGATTGCGGCGGAGGTCTACAGACCATTCCCCAATCGCATCGAGATTTTTTGTATAACACAGAAATGTGCTTCCCGAAAGTTGCGATTGTGATTAGCACCCAGGCCTTAGTGCTTGGTCTTAGCACTCGGGGCATATGGGGAAGTGGTTAAGGGGGCTGGCCTAAAGGGGCTAAAGCCTTCAATGTAAAATATGGTATTTTGGCCTATTTTCAATGGATTTTAAGGCCGAAAAGGGGTAACGGTAGAGAGGAAAAGGGATTATTAAGCTAAAAAAGGAGTGCTTATCGGCTTAAAAGGGGGAATGGAGATGATTTAGAGGGTTAATGAGGGAAATAGAGAGGAGTAAAAGGGAAGGAAAGAGAGGTTTAGTGGGAAATGAAATAAGGGAAAGGAGGCCTTTTGAGCATTCTTCTTCACAACAGAGAGGCTTCAAAACTGGGAACAACAGTGAATGTTAACCATATGATCAACATTGGCTCCACCTGGGGACAACACGTTCATCCTTGGGCGTGTCGATAACTTTGCAGACCACCTGTTAATCTTCTGTGTGGACACCACTCTTCAACACTTTTAATTTTTCTCGTCATGATTCAGCACGACGCACACATCATTCAAACAAAGACGAAAACATAAAGCTAATGTACAGTATAATACATCAGGCTCTCTCGACCTGAATTAGAACTGGAAGTAAGGTTTGAGGAACTGATCATTTACAGGGGCATCGAGAAAGTCTCCCTGTAAATTTTCCAACCTGAAAGTGTTGTTGCCACTTATTCCACAATTTTAAAGGGGCCGAACCAGAGGGGGTCGAATTTATCGTGTTTCCCATTTTCAGCTCTTCGAATATCCCATCTGAGCACCAAATCCCCAATCTGCAACTTCCTGTCCTTGGCATGTTGATAAAAAAGGTACTTCATCTTCTCTTGATATTCAGTTAACCTCTGACTTACCTGGTTCCGCGTTTCTTCTAACTGTACCAGCTGATTGATCCTCCTGGTCACATCATCGGGTTCTTCTTGACTTTATTGCATGAATCAGGCTACTGGTAAGGCTAAATGTACAGGGAATACTGTTGCCCTCCCATATAATAATTCATATGGGGACTTCCCAGTTTCTCTCTTGCTAGTAATCCTGTTGGCCCATAGAGCAAATTTCAACTGGGAATACCAATTTTCCTGATTTTCGTTGATTGCCTTCTTCAGTGCTCTCACCAGGGTTTTATTCGAGGGCTCTGCCAGGTCATTTCCTTGTGGGTAATAGGCCATAGAGTGACCTAATGTAATATTATACTGTTGGCAGAAGCGAACAAACTTTGTAGATTTAAAGGCTTGTGCGTTGTCGGTCACTATCTTGGCAGGGCATCCAAATCTGGATATGATGTTTTCTTCCATAAATTTTATTACCATGACATCTGTTGCATTCCTGGTAGGTATAGCTTCCACCCACTTTGTGAAATAATCTGTGGCCATTAATATCCACTTATGCTGGCCACTTGAAGGTGGGTGTATTTCACCTATAAATTCGATTCCCCATTGCTGAAATGGTTCGTCCACGTGAACCGGAATCATGGGCATAGGTGCTAGCTTCTGTCTTTCAGCAAACCTCTGACATTTCTCAGAAGATCTAACCCAGGAAAACACATCTCCAAAGATTTTGGGCCAGAAGAAACCAGCCTTCAGGATTTTGTGAGCAGTAGCCCTCCAACTGTAATGACCCCCACCTATTCCTTCATGAAACTCAGCCATTATACTCTCTACCTCTTCTTCTGTGAGACACAAGAGCAGGATGCCTGAGGGGTCTCGCCAGTACAACCGACCGTTTGCAAAAATGTACTTCTGTGATCTCAACCTCAGTGTTCTGTATTTAGCTTTGTCACAGCTGGGTGGGTAGCTGAGTGTTAGAAGACATTCCACTATCTCTTTGTACCACGGGCTGATGAGGTACTTCATATGTGTCTTCTGGGAAGCTATCTCTTCTCTCTGTGGCTCTTCTTTCTTCTTAGACTCCTCATTTTCTATCATGGACAAATTTATACCCAGAGCTTGACAGTTTGATTCGGACAGGATTTTGGCTAACCCTTGTCCCTTGATTAGTTTGGTAGGGCGAATGTCTAGCTCATATTCTTGTATTTTGGCAATCCATTTCCCTCTTTTTTCTTCGCTATCTCCCTGGATAAGAATATATTTAATAGCTACTATAGGCACAAATGCAGTGATATGGGACTACAAGACATACATGTGAAATGCTTTAAGAGACTTCACCAAGGCATATGCCTGCTTTTCTAATATGTTATATTTCAGCTTTGCGTCACGGAGCGCCTGACTGAAGAAAGCGATGGGATGCTCATACCCTTCTTCTTTTTTCTGCAATAAAACTCCTGCCACTGTATGAGGTGATGCAAATGAAAATATCATGAAAGGTTTGGCATAGTCTAGTCCAGCTGGCACAGGGGCTTCAGCAAAGGCATTTTTTAATCCTGGAGAAGGCTTCTTGTGATTCCTGAGACCAATTTAACTTATTATTTTTCTTCAGCATGTCAGTTATATGTCTAACTATCTCTGCATAGTTAGGGATAAACCTCCTCAGAAAGTTAATGCGCCCTAGGAACACCTGCACCTCCTTTTTATTTCTGGGAAGAGAAATGTCATTTATAACTTCTACTCTCTTAGGATCTATTTTTACCCCATCTTTGGTTACAATATGTCCCAAAAGCTTGCCCTCTTCTAATGCGAATAACGACTTTTGTGGATTGAGAGAGAGACCATACCTTCTACACTTCTTGAAAGTTCTACGCAAGTGTTCAATGTGCTCTGCATCATCGTTTGAAAACACAGTAATATCATCCAAATATACCACCACAAACTTATCTTGCTCCCCAACAAAAGAAATATCCATGGCCCTCTGAAAAGTGGCCCCTGCGTTAATCAACCCAAAAGGCATCCTGGCATACATAAACGTCCCCCATGGAGTGGTAAAGGCAGTCTTCTTCTGATCTTCTGGTAGTATAGCCACCTGATTGTAACCCAAGAAACCATCCATCATCAACATCCGAGAAGGTCCCACCACTTTCTGCAGGATATGATCCATTTTGGGCAGTGGGTAATTATCCTTTAAAGATGCTCTGTTTAAATTTCTGAAATCAACACATAGCCTTATTTCTCCATTCTTATTTCTTACAGGAACTAAGTTTTCCACCCACTCAGAATATCTCAATGGTACAATGATTTTGGCCTTCAATAGTTTCTTAATTTCTCTCTCAATAGAGGGAAGCAACAGGGGATTTATCTGTCTAAGCTTATATTTATGTGGTTTAGCATCTCCCTTCAGAGGAATCTTATGCTGCATGATGCTGATATCGAAGGTTTTTAGGTCCTGATAAGACCATGCAAACACATCTTTATATGACCAGAATACTTTCTGGTAGAGCTCTTTATATTCTTCCGGGACCTTCTTGGACAACTTCACGATTTTGGGATCAGCCTCAGTGCCAAGATTAAGATCTTCTACTTGATTTTCCTCCGCAACTTTGTGTGGATACAGGGGGACATCATTCTTGTTAAAAAACATTTCTAAGGGCACTAGTCCTCCGGGAATGACATTCCCTTTCAACTGCAGAACTTTGTGGCCAACCACCCTTTCCTCCCATTTATCTCCTGAAGTGTTTTCAACCTCTTCTTCCTCACAAGTATCAATCTCCATGTTGGAAAATTCCCCAACTATTTCCAGGAATATTTTCACCTATTCTTCATCCTCAAACACCTGCCAATGTTTGATGTTGTCTGGGATTGATGGCCGATACCGTACCTCAATTTCATATCTCAAGAGAGGGTTCTGAGGTGGACGGAAGGTACTGGCAGCCACTGCAAGGGAATCTGCCATCCTATTATGCTCCCAGGGCATGAACTGGATACTGAATGCCAAGAAGAAATTCTCCACCAGATCCCAAACTTCGTTCCTATAAGCCCTTAGCCTAGGATGTTTGGCTTGGCACTGATTCTTCACTTGTCTGACCACTAGTTCCGAATCTCCCAGAACCTTTAGACTTTGTATGTTCATGCTCCTGGCTGTCTGCAGCCCTAACATAAGTTCTTCATACTTGGACACATTATTAGTGGCTTCATACTCCATCTTGAAAGACAAAGGGACCCATTGGCTTGATGGAGAAATCAATAATACCCCAGCCCCATTACCTTCTCTGGAGTTTGCTCCATCAAAATGAAGTGTCCAGATTTCTGCTTCATGACTCTGTATGGACTGCTCAGTCTTGATCTGGTAGAATGATGGTTCGTGAGTGTACTCTTGATATTAATCTAGCATCAAACATGAGAAATCTCCCTCCCTGCTATAAACTGGAGAATTAACTGAGTCGTCTGCCTTGGTAACTGTCTTGAAAAATCTAGTTTCCCGATACAGCCTCCTCTCCTGGCCACCAAAGACAGGGATAGTGGCATAGGTCAGGTCCAACTTGATTGATCCACCAATTTTAGTCCCCCAAGATCTTGACAGTAGCATGCCGAAGTGAGCTGGGATGCCAGCCACCACGATGTCCATTACTACACTTTTTGCTGGGATCTGGGCCAGATTGACCACCAAATCCTTGATCATGCCTAGGCATTTAACTCTCTTGGAGTCAAATGAATAAAGGTCCTTGTATGGACGAGTGATTTTTAGTCCTAGTTGTTCCATGACCGAGAGGGGCAAAATGTTATGAGAGGCTCCCGAATCTAACATATAGTTATGCAGCAGCAGGTCATGTATTACTAAAGACACATAAAATGGGGGAGTGGCAGCATCTAATTCTTCAACATGTGGGCGAAATACAACCATGTGAATTTCTTCTTGAAGGTTCAGACTGTATGGAATATGTATTACTTCTAGAGGGAGCATAAAGGATGTGACCTGGGACTGATATGCGGGCTGTTTTAACAATTCAGTCAAGGGAACTGGGATTTTTACCTTCTCAAGATCCTTTTGTAAACTGAAGGCAGAGGAGGACCTATCTACTGACACTTATTTTGATTCTTTATCTTTTGAGTCTTTTTTCTGGAGGGGAGGTTTGACTTCCTTTATGATTTTCTTGACACTAGGGGGTGCAGTCATCTGTGAAGAGGAAGGAATTTGATCAACAGACTACAAAGATTGGTTAAGAGGTCTCTTACCTTTGTCTGGGGTCCTTTGATTCGTTGCCTCCTTCTGAGCAAGTTCTTCCTCTTGAGATGTGTCCTCCTCCTGATCCTGAGTGTGAGTTCTCTTCCTGAAAGATCTGAGGTCATATCTTCTATTAAACTGAGCTTGTATGAAATCAACGAACTGCTTGCAGTAGTCATCGATCTTAGGATCTTTGGTGCTTTCATTAGCTTTTCCTTCTGCATGTGCCGACACCTCTACTTCGCCACTTTCATGTAGGGGGAATTCAACTTCATCATTGTTTGAGAAAGCAAGGTATGCCTCCTCTTACTCATAAGTGGTGTCTTCGGTAGGGCCATCTACTTGACCTTCCAGGTATAGAGGGTGTGGTACCTGGTCTTGCTGCTCCTTCCATTCCCTTTGCAGTATCGACAAGGGTGGCTTCCTGTATTGAGGGTTGTAACCCCTGTTTGGAGCATTTTGGAAATTCTTGGAGGGTGAATTCTTGGCCTCCATTTCAAGTTTAACCAGCTTACTTGAAAGATTCTTAATCATCTTGTTCATCTCCTCAATCCTGTCATTAGCTGAATCTCTATCTTGGCTCAAGGTGGATACCTCTTCTTTTCCCCTTCTTCTAGTATCTTGTTCAGGTTTTCCCCTGGATTTACCAGTAGAGGAAAAATTTTCCTCTAGCTCTAGTGCATCTGTCTGGGCATCATCCAGGGTGGCCGGATTTCTTTCTCTTAGCGAGAAACCAAATTCAGAGTCAAAAGCTGCCACGAAAAAAACCTTGGCAGCAGTCTGGTGAGGTTTCATATCAGCGGGGAGGCTTAGATAAAACTTGTTAAACCTCTTGATAAATTCCGACACTCCTTCAGCATGTCTTTTCTTGAGTGTGTTAAAATCAGTAAGACAATGTCCATGGTCTTTCTTTTCTCCCCATTTTCTGAGGAAAGTATCCTCCATTCCTTCCGATGTGGTGATGAAACGGTCTCCTAGTGTCTTGAACCATTTTCTGGCTTCACCATCAAGAGATTCCACAAAAATTATTAGGACTACGTCTAGATGTTCCACATTAAAATTTTCTGCGAAAGAGCAGAAGACCTCAAGGCGTTTTTGAACTTCGATCTCATTTTCCCCATTGAATTGGGGCAAGATATTTAGATATTCCTATGGCATATCATTCAACACTCGAAGTAATGCCAGGGGGGCATATTTATTCAACAGGAAGCCAGGGACATTGGCCATTGGAGGAGGAGGTGGAGGTAGTAGAAGGGTTTTATGTGTAAGAGGAGGAGGAGGTGGAAGTGAAGTGTGAATGACAATAGGAATGTATTTAACAACAGCTTGGGATGATGATGGAAAAGATGGAATATTAACAGCAGATACTTCAGTGAATTATTTGACCTCTTCGACCTCTGGAGTGGGATGTAATGTGCAATGAGTGGTATCTATCGACTCAGCCTCGTCTTCTATTTGGATGTTTCCCAGAGGTAGACTGTCTGAGTAATAACCAGTTTCTCCCACAGCGGAGTCAGAACCTTGCACTAAGGAAACTTGAGAGGAGGAGGACGGAAAGTATTCTAAAGAGAATTCAGGGATCTCAGTATGGACTGATGGTCTTTCTCTCCAATTCCTTCTATGTAGGATCTTCTCTGGGTTAGACATAGAGGGTGTCTTTGGCTGAGCCGAATCCGACCTCAGTTGTGGCTTACGAGGAGCCAGGACTGCCGGTAAATTTATCTAATAAATGAATGTGGAGTCGCCAAGGTGAGGGATCTACAACTATCAACTCTCCATGCTCACCTTTTTGAAGAGTGAATAAAGATCTTGTCGAGGCCCAGGGATTTAAATTTCTTAAATTCGTTCCCTGGCAACGGCACCAAAAATATGTTGTCAATCCTAGAGACAGCCTTTGAGTTATGAAATAACAGTGCCTAGGACATCTTATATAGCAAGGAGAAATATTATATGACAAGGATAATTAGCAGAACAAGGCTCTCATGCTATCTCTTTTAAACAGGAAGATTAATTTGAATGGGACCAAAAATTTCAGAAGCTTGATACAGAGAAAGAAATACTGTAGAGGCAAGATGTGAAACTCTAACACGAATGTATCAGACAATTCAAAGGAAGCTTACTGCAAAGAGGGTTGGATTCTAAATACTTACAAATATGAATAATCAGAAAATATCTACTGCGTACGTAGAATAAAGAGAATAATAACTGTTATTGAGACAATATCCAGAAACATATATCAGCATGTGGTGGGCTTACAAAATTAAGAATCCACACATGATAAAAACATTTGTAAATAACATCTCATAGCAGCTAATATAGCAGAAGTATGGGTGAAGTGAAAATGGAACAACATATCACGCCTGAGCCATATTTAAAGTGCCAGACAGGTTATGACATAAGTATCTACTAGGATAAATTCATACCAAAACCAGTGGGCTACTCGCATTCCAGAACATGATACAAGATGAATGGATGTAAATGAAATGAACCGCTAAGCTACAACACATAGGAGAGAATTACGCACTGTAAAGCACCCTGACCAGAATCCTTATTAAAGATATAACTCCTCTTCATTGAGACCCAACGAGCTCTTCACGTTTGTATTAAAGCTTCAACAAAAGGCATGCAAGAAACTCTTTCATAGCCGATTCTTTAGAAAATCTGGAACCTTTTTTTCTCTTCGGTTCTTGCTTATATAGAAGCCTCAGAAAACATGAATGAGAAGATATTTTTTGGGAAAAATATCTTCCTCGCGTGCTGGAAATCGGTTTGAGGTCTCCATGAAAAATAACCAAAATTCATGATGAGGAATTGGGGCATCTCATCATTGACAGTTGGGCTCACGACTGTTTTAAACAAAAATATCAAATAACAGTTTCTGACAGAAAGTGAAATGCAGGAGTGGAATGTGAATTCCACTCGAAATTTAAAAGAAACAAACTAAAATAGAAGTAAAAGACCACTAGGGCTGAATCATGAATTGACGATGCTCGTTGACGAGGTGGAGTTGAGGCGGTCGCTATCACAGATGGCGGAATGTTGGTGAAGAGGAATCAATTTGCCTCTTATGTGGCAGTAGAGGCTTTTCTGCCTGTAGCCCTTCATGATTTTCTCTAGTTCTAATTTAATTTGGAGGATGGGCTATTGATAATCAATATTAGCCGAAATCCCCAAGTTTGTCTGCAATCTTCTATGTTTGTCGTGGCAGGTCTTCGGCGCTGATACTTTGACTGCTGCTATAATAACCTCTCTGCGTTCCGAATCATAGTGACCATGATTTTGGAACCTGGAGCGAATTCATCACTTTGAAATAACCCTGCACAATACGATAAACTCATCAAGAAATCTAGGGAGTGGCAGGAGGATGCTATGGAGGCTTGTGGAATGATAGCATGATTGCGAAAATAGCGGCTATAGTGGAGGAATGGTAAAAAACAGGCAGAGGAATGATGTTTAATGTAAAAACCCAGAGTTTAAAGTTTTGGGCGAATACACAGAATATCATGGGAAATGAATGAAACGAAGACCACGATGTGGGACTTGGCATGGGTGGAGGGCGATTAACTGAGAGCTGTTGGATCTCAGGAGGAGATCGACGGTTGGGATCAAAGGATGAAATCAGTAGGAGCTGCGATGGAACAATATGGGTGAAATGGATGATGTGATGTGGGCCGCAGATCTTGGATGAATGGATGGCTCTGATTGAATCGGAGGATCACAATCGAGAGAGGCAGCGGGAGACACATTTGGGAGCTTGCGATTGCGATTGGAGCAGTGATGCGACTGGCGGTGGTGCGATTGAGCACCAACCGTCCGATC
Organism: Pinus albicaulis; assembly: GCA_034641835.2. Classification (NCBI taxonomy): domain Eukaryota; kingdom Viridiplantae; phylum Streptophyta; class Pinopsida; order Pinales; family Pinaceae; genus Pinus; species Pinus albicaulis. Next base: position 11,008 of record JAXQQM020057757.1, read on the forward strand.
TGGGTCAAGATCAACGGCAGGGATTAAATCAGCAGGGGGGAAAGACTGATGCAATGAGCGGGATGGGAGACATAAGGGCCATTGGATTAAGCGGGATGAACGACTATGATCTGATCGGGAGATCGCAATCGAAGGAAACTGAAGGATGGGATGCTTGAGTCTGCACGATGCGATTACGTGCCAGCCGTCCGATCTGGAACTAGATCGATGACCCATGGTTAATTAGAGGGGATATGGAGCGGGGACGGGCGCACAGCGAAACTAGCACTGACCGTCAGATTTGACAAAGATCGATGGCTTAGATCTTAGCGGAGGCCAAACGACTAAACTCCATCGCATCAAAGGATTTCATGATAACAAAGGAACGTGCATACCGAAAGTTCCGATTGCGATGGTGGTGAATTAGCGCTGGCCATCAAATCTCTTAAAGGGATTGATGGTGGAGATTGCAGCGAAGGTCTACAGACCATTCCCCAATCGCATCGAGATTTTTTGTATAACACAGAAATGTGCTTCCTGAAAGTTGCGATTGCGATTAGCGCCCAGGCCTTAGCGCTTGGTCTTAGCGCTCGGGGCATATGGGGAAGTGGTTAAGGGGGCTGGCCTAAAGGGGCTAAAGCCTTCAATGTAAAATATGGTATTTTGGCCTATTTTCAAAGGATTTTAAGGCCGAAAAGGGGTAATGGTAGAGAGGAAAAGGGATTATTAAGCCAAACAAGGAGTGCTTGTAGGCTTAAAAGGGGGAATGGAGATGATTTAGAGGGTTAATGAGGGAAATAGATAGGAGTAAAAGGGAAGGAAAGAGAAGTTTAGTGGTGTTATTGCCTAAATCTACCTCAAGCTGAAAGAAGGCAGAGTCTAGGGTAACATCAAACCACGCTTAATCTGGTAGCTAGCCCTACTAGATCAGGAGAGGGCTCTCTCCAGGTCAATCTCAGCAAAAATAATCAGTAAGGCTTGAGATGAATTGAAATAAAGGCTGATTTTAGGCTATGTATATATGTGAAAGAGTTTGATTTGATTTTTGGGGTTTTTTTTGGAATCAAAGGGAAAGGCAGATTTTGGGTCTGGGAAATGATCAGTTTTGCAGAGAGCTGAATGGGGCAAGGAAGGAAATTTTTTTGATGCTTTGAATTGAATGAAATGGATAGCTCAGACCGGTGAGGAGTTGAAGAGGGCAAGAGGCTTTCAAGAATCCTCTTCATAAATTTGAAAACATGGAAAATTAAACAAAACTTCAAGGCAGAGCACTGCAAATCTAATGAATTCCACCTTTATTACTTGTTTGTTTAACTTAAGAAGAAATGAGAAGGAAGATGATACACATGAAACATCAGTAAAATTACAATCAAAGAGAGAAACACACCATCAAAACATAGAGCCACATGGATCCCAAAGAGTGCTGCAAACCCTGGTCTATTCCTTTGCCAAAATGCAGAGATGAAATGTACAATGGAGCTCAAAGCAATCCCAAGTGTCCAACCCTGAAAATGACTGAGAAAATACAAGATATAGACAAGCCTAACTCATCCCCATGCCTCTAGGGGTCTAGCTCACTAGTTTAGGAGCTATTTCAACAAGATCTAAACTAAGAACTGGAAAATAGGTAGTGGAACAACTTGCCTCTATAAGATAGGAAACTGATTCATTCAGTTACATTTCACTTTTTGGTGAATGAATCTACTTACATGAGTGAAAATTAATCAAAATTACATAAAAAACATGAAATTACATCAAGTTACATCAAGAGCTGTACATTTTAAGATAAAAAAGTCAAACTGGCCAAAACTAGGCGAAAAACCGAGTTACTGAGTGAAAACTAGGCCAAAATTCCCAATGCGCCGCGCCTGAAATCTCTATGCGTCGCACCACTTTGGAGATGATTTTGAGGGCCTTCTCGGAGTCCAAATTGAGTTCAGAATATCTCGTTAGAACGCTCTTCCTATATAATTTCCAACCCAAGTCGAATTTCAGAATTTGGTTTCCATTGTCTCCTCGAAAAATGAGTTTTCCCAACACTACTTCCTCTGTGTCCAAAATAGGGCAGAAAGGTCACTTTTAGGGTGTTTTTGACCACTTAGGCAACCCAAAAATTGTCAAAATATTTAGGTAATAGGTAGGAATGCATAAATTTTGATGAAAAATCTAGAAATATAAAGTTTTCTTCAAGAGGAGCTGCCAATTATAAGCGCGTGCCAAGTGGCGCTACGCGTCGGGCAGGAAAATCTATGTTAAGGCCAAAAAATTCAAAATTGACAAAATGTTTCCAAAATTTCTTGAAATTTGGGCTGAATTTCCACCATCAAGCACTATGCTAAGCCAAAGAAGCTTCGGCCAAAATTTGGAGTCTATCATGCCTTTTGCGATGCTTTAACGCCCTCTTTAACTTTGCCTTCAGGATCTTGATTCGCGCCTTGCAAACATGATTACTCGCCCAATAATGATTCTTCATGTGCCTGAGCATGTTATTTTCCTTTTTTGCCTTCTCCAACAGCTTCTCCAGATGAATATTGACCCTCTCAAGCCAAGTCTCTCTATCAGCCTCAATCTCTTGCTCAATGGATGTCATCTCGATTTGGCTTCTTTGGGTAGCTTGCCGGTCTTCACGGATGTTTTGCAACTCCATGATTGTTTGCTGATCTTCCAACTGTTTGTTTCACTGCTCAAGGTATTTTATAATCCATTTGGATTTTTTCAATTTGACGGTCAAAGTGTCTATCTCCGCCTTCTGCTCCTGAATAGTTTCTCTCAACTTTGAGCTTGGAGAGCTCAAATCCTCATCAATGAGTACGAAACCTGTATCTTGGCCTCCTGAAGGCCCCTCATCCTGCATGTGCCTCTTACCTCTGTCCTATACCTCTACCTGTGTTTTTGATGATGGAAGCGATACCCCTTCCACCCCAGGTGGAGATAATACTCGTCGGGCTGCTGCAAATAATCCTCTAGTGCCTCTCTAATAAGTGACATACGTCGGCACACTAGTAGTCTATGTCTCTTGACCTCCATGCTAATATCAAGGTTCACCTGCATCATGAAAAACCTCCGGAGGAACCTGAGGCACTGTGAAGAAATCATTAGAAACGAAATTTTCCCATGAAATACCCTGCAAGCTGAGCTGATGCACAACCATGATCTTAATGAGTGCATAGTGATAAATACTATTGTACTGCTGCTTAGGAGCTTTCCTCTGCACAAGAGTGGTCATTCTCTCGATATTCTGGCACATGAAATAAGGGAGGTTCATCATCCTCACCCTGGTAAAATGCATCAATAACCTGATATGATAGGCATAGAGTCGTGAAAACCGGCCCTCACAACTGAAATATCTGATAATGAGTTTCATCAGAGGCGCATAGGAATCCTTTTGGAACCAGAAAGGAATCACTCTGCTGAGTTGTTTCACAAAGCTAGGCCTAATATATCGTTCATAATGCACTCTGTCCACCTGCTGCCTTTTGTTCCAATGTTCTCCCACATTGGGTATTCCGGTTGCTTGAGAGATAGTTTCCAGTGTTAGAGTGAATGTTACACCGACAAGGGTTACTTGAACATCATGTAAATGCAACACAAAAAAATGAGCCAAATCCTAATGATAATGGACCCTAGCAATCATTTCACAAAATTGATAACAATACTGTTGTCGAAAACATGCCATAGCGAGTGGAAAAGCCTGCAATTCAGCCAATGAGGTGGGCTCCTCTATCACATGTCTGCCACCCTTATGAGGCCTTCTAGGTGCATGTTGTTCAGTGGTGGAATCACTGTCTCGGTCATAGGATGTATCAGTATCTGTCTCCATGATGTTCAAGTTCTATGCAAGGTCTAGGTTGTCTTGGTTGACAATGAGAACTTTTGTGTTTTTGATCGGATTGCCAAATATATAGTGATATGGGAGGGGATATGGAAGAATAGGGTAATGGGAATAATGGGTTATAGTCAAGTGAAATTGTGAGCTTGCCACTTGAAATATGTGTATTGGGACAACCACTTAGCTATTTGGGATAATTTGGGATTTGAGGGAAATTTACAAATGGTATGGGGACAATGGGAATGGGATAGGGATGATTGACTTTAGGGATGTAAGGTGAAATGGGAAAAGGGGACTGTGGTGAGAAAATGAACAGTGAGGAGGGGAAAAACAAAGTGAGGGAAGTGGAAATGTTTGACACCCAAAACCAATATTAAAACTCTAGGAGCAATCTTAAAACAAGAGAATAGGGTTTTGAGTTTTGGCATTTAAATTCTCATAATCAACACCAAACATTTGTTATGGCAATTACAAAGTCACATAGACTTACTTGGAGCAAAGGAGACCGAATCGATTTGGAGTTTTTGAGAAATGGCCAAAAAATTTGTGTTCCGGCCCAATGCGCTGTGCAACCAAACCAGTGTGCCACGCCCTTCTGATGCACCGCGCAGGAAAAAACTAACACACAGGGGAGAGACCCTATGCACCGCGCATGCCCGATGCGTCACACTGACTGCCCAATGCATCGCGCTTGGCAATTTGCACACAGTCTGCCCTCTAATCACTAGCTTCACTCCTCAAGAGTTCTCCTTTGTGTCCTGCTATCTCTTGATACAAAAATGGAGTTTTGAATTTGAAATATCTTATATATACCAAAGACTTTCATTTTTCATTTGAACAAACCCACTTTGTAATGTTGAAAACTTGACATCTCACTTTAAAACTCTGTTTTGTTTTCTTTTGGCTTTTGACTGAATAATGAGCTTCTCTGTCTGTCTTGTAGGGGATGGATGGCATAGAGCTTTGGCAAAGGCAACCAGGGTTGCGAATGGAGCATTATTATAACTGAAAAACTTTAAAAATTACATTTCATTTCTTACATAAAGATGAAATTGACTATTTTTCTTCAAAACAGAGTTTTGAAGAAAAATCATTATCAAACATTATGATGATGAAATTTTTTTCACTGAAACCTTATTTGAAGCTTCCTCATGTGCCTGCTGATCATTATCAGGCATTTTGAGACCTGATTAGCTAAACCCTATACCTAATGAGACTAAAAACTCTAAAATGACTCTTTACCAACTTATGTGGCCAAACATGACTGTACATGATTTTAATGAACAAAAATAGGCCAGCAGGTACAAGACATGAGGGATATGAGTGACAAGCCCCTTACCGTCAAATTATCTATGCTCCTAATGGAATGCAGCTGACTGAACTGAGTGAGACACATAAAATGAAATGCAACAAGAGAAATTTGATCTCTGACGGAGGGATGAAGATACCGACTCTAAAATTTTCTCCAATGGGGATGGTAGCTCCTTGGAGGTGCCAAGAACTATAGATTCCTGGGAGAGTAGGCAGTGCCTTCATCCATTGGGCTATGGAATCAATAACTTCGACAAAATAACACAATACTTTGACCTATTTTATTAACTGAAAATTGACTCAAACCGACTCAATTTCGAAACCAAAAATGACTGAAAGACCTGACTCAACAAAATCAAATCAAAGCTGAAATCAATCTTCAGAGTTATAGCCTTCACCTCGGGCCCCAAACTGAAGGAATGACGACAGCACACACTTGCAATGAAACTGAAATAAACTGGTATGTACAGTGATAATGTAAAACAACATAAAACATTTCAGAAATGATACCGCTTGAGTAGCCAACCATTGACCGGCCCTCTTAGACAATCTTCCCCGTTCATTTCCTTCAGAAGAAAAGAATTTTGACCCTGATATGCAGCAATTTTGAAGGGTCCTTTCCAGAGATTTTTGAACTTAACATGCTTACCTTTTTCCTCATTTCTTGCATCCCATTTCAGCACCACTTCTTCTAATTGAAATTTTTCCACTTTTTCTTTTCTGTCATATATTTTCTTAATTCTCTCTTGCAGCTTGAAAGTGTTTCGGAAAAATTCCTCTCTAGTCTGCTCTAAATGGATCATTTGATTTATTCTCCTTTGCATATGATCATCTTCACTACCAGCTTCCTGCAGAAGTTTGACCACTAGAATTGCGAGAGAGGTAGGAAATACCAGCTCAACACCATATACTAGCTCAAAGGGGGACATGCCAATAGATTTCTTCTGACTCACTCTGTCTGCCCAAAGTGCATTGACCAACTTCTTATGCCAACTTTTCTTGTTTATTTCCAGCAGCTTTTTAATAATGTTGACCAAATATTTGTTCGAGGACTTGGCCAATCCGTTGCCTTGTGGATGATAAGCGGTTGAGTGTCCCAAGGTGATTTGATACTTGTCACAAAACTCAACCATTCTTTTTGATTTGAAAGCTGATGCGTTATCAGTAATCAACTTATTCGGACAACCAAAATGAGACAAAATATTATTATCAAGAAACATAATTATTACTGAATCTATGGCCTGCCTGGTGGGAATTGCTTCAATCCATTTCGTGAAATAATCGGTTGCTGTGAGGATCCATTTATGCTGAGCTGAAGAAGTAGGATGAATCTTGCCAATGAAATCCAAACCCCACTGTTGAAAAGGAGCACTTACTTCAATGGGCTTAAGTGGAAAAGGCTGCAATTTCTTCCTCCCTTCAAAAATCTGACATTCATGACAGCTTTTAACAGTTTTATATACATCAGCAAAGAGAGTCGACCAATAATATCCTGCTCTCAAAATTTTGTTGGCCGTTGTTTTCCAGAAAAGGTGACCTTCGCAATCTCATTTATGAAAATCTTCCATAACCTACTTTGCTTCTTCTTCAACCAAACAATTTAGCAAAACACCACCGGGATCTTTCCAATAGAGTGCATTATTCATGATACAAAACTTGGCAGCCTTCAATTTCAGAGTTCTACTTTTGTTTTTAGCCATGCCCGGCAGTGGTGACAAATTTTGGAGCACATATACAATATCTGAATACCAAGGAGAAAGAACAAAGATTTCTGATACTTGAATTAGCCAACTTTATTCATTTTCCTCAGACATAGCAGCAATGAGATTAATGTCCAAGGCATGCAAATTTGACTCAGCCATTAGCTTAGCCAGCCTTTGTCCTTTGATAAGCTTTGTAGGCTTTATCTCTACATCATACTCCAACAAGGCAGCAATCCATTTGCCTCGTCTCCCTTCTGGATCTGTTTTCACTAAGACATCCTTAACAACAGCATTAGGAACATAAGCAAGAATGTGAGAATGCAGAATATACACTCGAAAATCTTTCAATGCTTTCACTAAGGCAAGAGCTTGCTTTTCAATAATGTTATACTTTAAGGCTGCATCTCTTATGGTTCGGCTGAAAAAAACAATTGGTTTTTCATGCCAATATCTTTTCTACATCAATACTGCTGCCATAGTATGCTCTGAGGAAAATGAAAATAAAATAAAATCCTGAGTATAATCTGGGTTGATCAAAACTGGAGCTGAAGAAAGAGCCAATTTCACTAAATTGAAAGACTTTACAGCCTCCTCAGTCTATTTCACTACACTATCTTTTTTAAGCTTGTTTGTAATTTCCCTTAGATGTTCTGCAAGATTGGGCACAAAGCGGCGAAAGAAATTCATCTTACCATTGAATGATTGGATGTCCTTTTTGTTTCGGGGAAGATAAATTTGCTGAATAGCTTCTACTCGAGCTGGATCAATACGGATGCCATCTTTCGATATAATATGACCAAGAAGCTTGCCCTCATCCATGGCAAACAAAATCTTCTTCGAATTGAGTGACACACCATATTTTCTACACCGCTGAAAAACAATCTTCAAATGGTAAAGGTGCTCTTCATCAAAATTAGAAAAGAAGGTCAAATCATCAAGATACACAACTAGAAAAACATCCTTCTCATTTGCAAATTCCATATCCATTGCTCGCTGAAAAGTCGCACCAGCATTCTTCAAACCGAAAGGCATTTTAGCATAATGGAAAGTTCCCCACTGAGTGGTGAACGCTGTTTTGTCTCTATCATCCTCATGGACCAGAATTTGGTTATAACGGGAATAACCATCGAGTAGCGACATACGAGATGCTCCAACTACTCGCTGAAGTATGTGATCCATTTTGGGCAATGGATAATTATCTTTCAAAGAAACCTTATTCAGATTCCTAAAATCAATGCATAAACAAATCTCACCTGTTTTCTTGCGCACGAGCACCAAATTATAAATCCAATCTGAAAATCTTATGGGAATGATGATACGAGCCTTGTACAACTGATTCACTTCCTTCTCTATTGAGGGCAACAACTTTGGATTTATTCTTCGCAACTTCTGCTGAAAAGGCTTTTGATTTGTCTTGATCGAAATGGTGTGCTGAATTATGTTTGTGTCATATGTATTCAAATTTGAATAGTCCCAAGAAAATACATCAGCAAAATAAGACAACAAATTGATATAATTTTCTTTTACCTGTGGGGGCAATGTTTTGGAAAATTTCACCATTTTTGGATTTTCTACTGATCCAATGTTCACATCCTCAACTCCTTTTTTGGTTGGTTGCAAGGTTGGTTTTCGAGCTACATCATCTTGATCAAAAAGCTCCTCTAAAGGTATTAGAACTTTAGGAATGACATTATCCTTCAGCTGCAAAACTTCCATCTGATTTACTTGCACATCAACCCCACCATCATCATGTTCCACATCAATAGAAGTGTCTTTGAATTTACCTTTATTTTGCAGAAATTCATCAATTTCTTCATCATCTTGAAACACTTGCCAATACCTTTGATTGTCCTAAACGGTCGGATGATGCTTCACATGAATTTCAAATTTGTTACTTGAGTTCATCGGAATTTTCAAATTACTTGCTACCTTTTCAAGTGCATCTGCAATACCATTATGAATATTAGGGACACAAGTCAAAGTATACTCTGAAAACAATCTCAAGATATCTAGTACCGCATTTCGGTAAGCCCGCATTCGAGGATGCTTAGCTTGGTATTCACCTTTCACTTGATTGATAACTAACTCGGAGTCGCCATACACTGCAATCCTCTTAGCATTCAACTTTCTAAGAATTTTCAGACCAACAATTAAAGCTTCGTATTCAGCCTCATTATTTGAACAATCAAAAGCCAATTTATAAGAACAGACCCTTACATTACTCGGCACTTTTTTTGGGGCGGAAAAAGGGCTGCGTACCCAAATTCCAATTCCAGCACCATCATTTCCCACTGCACCATCAAAATCCATGGTCCAAAAACCATCTTCATCCTCTTCCAAGTGCTGAAATTTTGTTTGCTCTGTTATTTCTGCTTGTTGTCCATCAACTTTTTGCTGCTGTCGGAAGGCTGATTGTTCAGCGGAACTTTCAAGTTTTTGTCTCTCTTTCTTTAAGACCTCTCTGAAATTCTCAGTGATTTCTAGAATTTCTTCTACTTCAACTAATTAGCTATTTACATCATTGAAACTATCTGCATATAAAACAAATGATTCTAAATCAGTATGTACATAGTTGATTGGATGATTTACCGGTTTCTCCTTGCTGGTGATAATATACTTCATCTTTTGCTCCCGATATAATTTCCTCATCTGACCAAACACAGGAATAGTAGCATAGGAGAAATCAAGCTGCAATGTCCCTTTAAGTTTCACTCCCCAAGATCTGGAAAGAAGCATGCCAAATCTAGGAGGAATATCCGCCACAGCCACATCCATCAAAACATTTTTAGTAGGAATCTGATCCAAACTGACCACCAAATCCTTGATAAGCCCAATCCATCTTACTCTACTGGAATCGAAAGAGTAAAGATCATGATACTTTCTAGTGATATCCAATCCCAATTTCTCCATGTTTTCTCTCGGCATGAGATTATGAGAGGCTCCGAAATTAAACATAGCATTGTGTAACACGTAATAATGCAATCTAAGGCTGATATAAAAAGGAGGCACATCACTATCTAGAGACTCACCATCCAATTCTAGACCAAAAATCAACTCTGGTTGATCATCTTCCACATTTACCATATCATACAATGGATCTAAATTCAAAATCTTAGACACCTGAACCTTATAGCTATTGTTCTTCATCAATTCAGTCAAAGGAATGGATACTTTTAACTTAGAAATTTCATTTTCTAAATTAAAAACTGAAGTTTTCTCTACCTTTTTAGATGGAACATCCTTCTTTTCAATTTTCTCCTTTGATACAATTGGCTGATTGGATCTTTCATTTACTGATGGGGATTTTCTAGTAGTAGGATCAGCTATCTCTTTTCCCTTCTTCTGCGCAACGGGTGAATCATTCTTTGGTGCTGAAACTTCCTTTCTCTTTTGAATTGGATTAATGGGTACATCTCTATTTCTGAGTGAATATTGTCATTGCTGGGCAGTCAAGGCATTCATGTATCCCCTCTGATACTCATCAGACTCTTCTTCAAGAGTTGTCTCATTTGCCAAGATGAAATCCTCGTATTTTTGTACAGCTGAAATTTCTGAATACTCCTTATCTTCAGTGATAAAAATTGGCATATAATCAGGTGTAAAGAAATGATTCTCTTCTCCTATTAAATTCTCTTCATCATCTGATTCTGGACCAACAAAATTATGCTGTAAGGGTGTCTTCACTTGCTGTTGTGCTGTCGGTTCTTGTGCTCGCTGCTCTCTTTGCTTGATTCTGAATTGCGGTTGCTGCTAGCCACGAAAGTTAGGATTTATGATCTATGGTTCAGGCTTATCAAGTGTTAATATTTCAAACATCTTTTCCATCTTCCAAAGCATTTGATCTGACGTGGAAACATCTTCCTTTACTGCTACTTTCTTTTCAGCTCTCATTCTAGCTCTCCTGGCGTTCAAATTAGCTTCAACACTGACTGCAATTTTCTGCATATCCTCTAAAGTGGATGAACTTCTTTCTCTCAATTGATAAGCCATATCAGGATCGAAATCCATCCAGAAACTTAATCAAAGCAGATCCCCTAGGTGGCTTTATATCAGCAGGAATTGCATTGTAAACAGAATTGAATCTAATACAATAATCTTGGACAGACTCACCAACATTCCACTTGATATTGTCATATTCGGAAAGGAATGAAAGAGGATATTTTTGCACTTCCCATTGATCCAAGAATTGTCTCTGAAGATTAGGTAGTGTAGCAATACTTCTAGGCGGCAAAGCTCTGAACCACTTTCTCACTTCTCCTCCAAAGGTTTGTACAAACAATCTCATTGTCACATTTTCCGCATCAATCTCATGAAGGTCAAAGAAATCTGTCATTCTATCCACATGTTGCTGAGCAGTGACAGTTTGAGGAGTGCCATCAAACAATGGAATTTTTCTTTGATAATCTGCGGGCATGTCATCTAAGCCTTGAGGCAACACGAGAGGTGCAAATCGGGCAACCATTGCTCTGGGTGGATTTACAACTGGTCTTGGGGATATAGGAGGAGTCGTAGCAGTTGATGTATGAGGTGTATGTGGTGTGGATGGAGGCAATACTACTACAGATTGTTGATCAGAGATAGATGGTTGCACGGGAATAGTAGGAATGAAAGGAGGCTCAGTAGGAATTTGTGAACCAGATGTAACTGTTGATGACCCAAGAGTTGCGGATGCAGACTCTATGAATTCAAGAATATTTGTTGCCACAATGGAATTTTGAATGTTCAAAATGTAACTGTCAATGGATCGATTAGCCTGTTCAGTTTTAAGATACTTGATAAACTCTGGATTTATGACAGTAGAATCAATAGCACTTTCAGACTTAGTCTCAAACAACGACAACTCAAATTGTTCGTCAAACTCAAGATCTTCAAGATATTCAAAAATAGCGGGACATGAATGAGATTTAAACAGAGGAATCACAGGACTTTCTCGACGAAGGATTCTCAAAATAAGATTGGGATTTTCATACACAGGAGGTGGATCGGGATCTGGATTTGCTCTGGTATGTTGTTTGGAAGCCAGTGTGTTGAATTATTCTCAAAAATCAAAGGGACAAAACCAACTTGTTCAACCTATCAAATTCTAAACTCATCATCCAAAGTCTAGAATGATCTGATATACCGGGAAAATTTACAAGTCAGATGTTATGTTTACAAACTAGACCGGAGATTGACTGAAGCAACGTTTATCTACTTTCGCTAATGCAAAGCAAGAGCATTTCGAAGGCTACCTGGCATAACTTCAGGCTCCGTTTGTAGCTTATAAAGAAAATAACACTAACAAGCAAACCATTTTAGTCCCCAGTATGGTTGCAACTATGTTATTGCCTAAATCTACCTCAAGATGAAAGAAGGCAGAGTCTAGGGTAACATCAAACCACGCTTAATCTGGTAGCTAGCCCTACCAGATCAGGAGAGGGCTCTCTCCCAGTCAATCTTAGCAAAAATAATCAGTAAGGCTTGAGATGACTTGAAATAAAGGCTGATTTTAGGCTAGGTATATATGTGAAAGAGTTTGATTTTATTTTTGGGGTTTTTGTTGGAATCAAAGGGAAAGGCAGATTTTGGGTCCGAGAAATGATCAGTTTTGCAGAGAGCTGAATGGGGCAAGAAAGGAAATTGTTTTGATGCTTTGAATTGAATGAAATGGATAGCTCAGACCAGTGAGGAGTTGAAGAGGGAAAGAGGCTTTCAAGAATCCTCTTTGGACAGTTGAAAACATGGAAAATTAAACAAAACTTCAAGGCGGAGCACTGAAAATCTAATGAATTCCACCTTTATTACTTGTTTGTTTAACTTAAGAAGAAATGAGAAGGAAGATGATACACATGAAACATTAGTAAACTTACAATCAAAGAGAGAAACACACCATCAAAACATAGAGCCACATGGATCCCAAAGATTGTTGCAAACCCTGGTCTATTCCTTTGCCAAAATGTAGAGATGAAATGTACAATGCAGCTCAAAGTAATCCCAAGTGTCCAACCCTGAAAATGACTGAGAAAGTACAAGATATAGACAAGCCTAACTCATCCCCATGCCTCTAGGGGTCGAGCTCACTAGTTTAGGAGCTGTTTCAACAAGATATAAACTAAGAACTGGAAAATAGGCAGTGGAACAACTTGCCTCTATAAGATAGGAAACTGTTTCATTCAGTTACATTTCACTTTTTGGTGAATGAATCTACTTACATGAGTGAAAATTAATCAAAATTACATAAAAATCATGAAATTACATCAAGTTACATCAAGAGTTTTACATTTGAAGATAAAAAAGTCAAACTGGCCAAAACTAGGCGAAAAACTGAGTTATTGAGTGAAAACTAGGCCAAAATTCCCAATGCGCCGCGCCTGAAATCTCTATGCATCGCGCAAATTTGGAGCCGAGTTTGAGGGCCTTCCCAAGTCCAAATTGAGTGCAAGATATATTTTCAGAAAGCTCTTCCTGTCTACTTTCCAACCCAAGTGTAATTTCTGAATTTGGTTGTAATTTACCCCTCCAAAAATGAGTTTTCCCAACACTGCTTCCTGTGTGTCCAAAAGAGGGCAGAAAGGTCATTTTTAGGGTGTTTTTGACCCCTCAGGCAACCCAAAACTTTTCAAAATATTTAGGTAATGGGTAGGAATGCATAAATTTTGATGAAAAATCCAGAAATACAAAGTTTTCTTCAAGAGGAGTTGCCAATTATAAGTGCGCGCCAAGTGGCGCTACGCGTCGGGAAGGAAACTCTGTGTTAAGGCCAAAAAATTCAAAATTGACAAAATGTTTCCAAAATTTCTTGAAATTTGGGCTGAATTTCCACCATCAAGTGCTATGCTGAGCCAAAGAAGCTTCGACCAAAATTTGGAGTCTATCATGCCTTTTGCGATGCTTTAATGCCCTCATTAACTTTGCCTTTAGGATCTTGATTCGCGCCTTGCAAACATGATTCCTCGCCCAATAATGATTCTTCATGTGCCTAAGCATGTTATTTTCCTTGTTGGCCTTCTCCAACATCTTCTCTAGATGAATATTGACCCTCTCAAGCCAAGTCTCTCTATCATCCTCAATCTCTCGCTCAATGGATGTCATCTCGGTTTGGCTTCTTTGGGCAGCTTGCCGGGCTTCACGGATGTTTTGCAACTCCATGATTGTTTTCTGATCTTCCAAATATTTGTTTTGCTGCTCAAGGTAGTTTATAATCCATTGGGATTTTTTCAATTTGACAGTCAAAGTGTCTATCTCCGCCTTCTGCTCCTGAATAGTCTCTCTCAACTTTGAGCTTAGAGAGCTCAAATCCTCATCAATGAGTGTGAAACCTGTATCTTGGCCTCCTGAAGGCCCCTCATCCTGCATGGGCCTCTTACCTCTGTCCTGTACCTGTAGCTGTGCTGCTTATGATGGAAGTGAGACCCCTTCCACCCCAGGTGGAGATAATACTCGTCGGGCTACTGCAAATAATCCTCTAGTGCCTCTCTGATAAGTGACATATGTCGACACACTAGTAGTCTCTGTCTCTTGACCTCCATGCTGATATGAAGGTTCACCTACATCATGAACAACCTCAGGAGGAAGCTAAGGTGCTATGAAGAAATCATTAGAAATGAAATCCTCCAATGAAATACCCTGCAAGCTGAGCTTATGCACAACCACGATCGTAATGAGTGTAGAGTGATAAATACTGTTGTACTGCTGCTCAGGAGTTTTCCTCTACACAAGAGTGGTCATTCTCTCGATATTATGGCACATGAATAAGGGAGGTTCATCATCCTCACCCTAGTAAAATGCATCAATAACCTGATATGATAGGCATAGAGTCGTGAAAACCGGCCCTCACAACTGAAATATCTGATAATGAGTTTCATCAGAGGCGCATAGGAATCCTTTAGGAACCAGAAAGGAAACACTCTGCTGAGTTGTTTCACAAATCTAGGCCTGATATATGGTTCATAATGCACTCTGTCCACCTGCTATCTTTTGTTCCACTATTCTCCCACATTGGGTATTCTGGTTGCTTGAGAGATAGTTTCCAGTGTTAGAGTGAATGTTACAGCAGAAAGGGTTACTTGACCATCATGTAAATGCAACACTAACAAATGAGCCAACTCCTAATGATCATGGACCCTAGCAATCATTTCACAAAATTGATAACAAGACTGCTCTCGAAAACATGCCATAGCAAGTGGACAAGCCTGCAATTCAGCCAATGAGGTGGGCTCCTCTCTCACATGTCTGCCACCCTTATGAGGCCTTCTAGGTGCATGTTGTTCAATGGTGGAATCACTATCTCGATCATAGGATGTATCAGTATCTGTCTCCATGATGTTCAAGGTCTATGCAAGGTCTAGGTTTTCTTGGTTAACAATGAGAACTTTGGTGTTTTTGATCGGATTGCCAAATATATAGTGATATGGGAGGGGATATGGAATAATAGGGTAATGGGAATAATGGGTTATAGTCAAGTGAAATTGTGAGCTTGCCACTTGAAATCTGTGTGTTGGGACAACCACTTAGCTATTTGGGATAATTTGGGATTTGAGAGAAATTTACAAATGGTATGGGGACAATGGGAATGGGATAGGGATGATTGACTTTAGGGATGTAAGGTGAAATGGGAAAAGGGGACTGTGGTGAGCAAATGAACAGTGAGGAGGGGAAAAACAAAGTGAGGGAAGTGGAAATGTTTGACACCCAAAACCAATATTAAAACCCTAGGAGAAATCTTAAAACAAGAGAATAGGGTTTTGAGTTTTGGCATTTAAATTCTCATAATCAATCTCATAATCAACACCAAAAATTTGTTATGGAAATTACAAAGTCACATAGACTTGGAGCAAAGGACACTGAATCGATTTGGAGTTTTTGAGAAATGGCCAAAAAATTTGTGTTCTGGCCCAATGTGCCGTGGAACCAAACTAGTGCGCCGTGCCCTTCTGATGTGTCGTGCAAGAAAAAAATAACACACAGGGGAGAGACCCTATGCGCCGCGCACACTCGATGCATCGCACCGGCTGCCCAATGCGTCGCGCTTGGAAATTTGCACACAGTTCACCCTCCAATCACTAGCTTCACTGCTCATGGGTTATCCTTTGTTCACTGCTATCACTTGACACACAAATGGAGTTTTGAATTTGAAAATATCTTATATATACCAAAGACTTTCATTTTTAATTTGAACAAACCCACTTTGTAATGTTGAAAACTTGACATCTCACTTTAAAACTCCGTTTTGTTTGCTTTTGGCTTTTGACTGAATAATGAGCTTCTCTGTCTGTCTTGCAGGGGATGGATGGCATGGAGCTTTGGAAAAGGCGACCAGGGTTGCGAATGGAGCATTATTACAACTGAAAAAATTTAAAAATTACATTGCATTTATTACATAAAGATGAAATTGACTATTTTTCTTCAAAACAGAGTTTTGAAGAAAAATCATTATAAAACATTATGATGATGAAATTTTTTGCACTGAAACCTTATTTGAAGCTTCCTCATGTGCCTGCTAACCATTATTAGGAATTTTGAGACCTGATTAGCTAAACCCTATACCTAATGAGACTAAAAACCCTAAAATGACTCTTTACCAACTTATGAGGCCAAACATGACTGTACATGATTTTAATGAACAGAAATAGGACAGCAAGTACAAGACATGAGGGATATGAGTGACAAGCCCCTTACCGTCAGATGATCCATGCTCCTAATGGAATGCAACTGACTGAACTGAGTGAGACACCTAAAATGAAATGCAACAAGAGAAATTTGATCTCTGACGGAGGGATGAAGATACCCACTCTAACAAGTGGGAAATGAAATAAGGGAAAGGAGGCCTTTTGAGCATTCTTCTTCACAATAGAGAGGCTTCAAAACTGGGAACAACAGTGAATGTTAACCATATGATCAACACATGCCATATATCAACTGATAGGGAGACATATTTATGGATTTATTGGTAGTTAGTCTATCAGCCCATAAAGCATGAACTAGCTTACTATGCCATGATTTCTGATTTTGTTCTAGCAGTATTTTAATAATGTTGATCAGGATTTTGTTGGAGGATTCAGAAATTCCATTTCCTTGAGGGTAGTAAGCTGTGGATTTCCCAAATGCGATATGATATTTATAGCATAAATCAACCATTCTTTTGGATTTGAAGGCAACAGCATTGTCTGTAATGATATTTCTAGGACAACCAAATATAGATAATATATTGATCTGAAGGAATTTGATAATGATTGAGTCAGTAGCATTTCTAGAAGGGATAGCCTCTATCCACTTGGTAAAATAATCTGTGGTAGTAAGGATCCACTTATGTTGGGAAGATGAGGTTGGGTGAATTTATCCAATAAAGTCTAAACCCCATTGCTGAAAGGGAGCCTCAATACATATGGGATGTAAAAATAAAGGTAGGAGCTTTCTCTTGCCATAAAAAAATTGACACTTATGGCAAGTCAAGACTAGTTTTTGGGTATCAGGAAAAAGGGTGGGCCAATAGTAGCCAGCTCTAAGAATCTTGTTTGATGTTGTTTTCCAGTAAAGGTGGCCTCCACATTCTCCCTCATGTAGTTCATGCATGATTTTTCCTGCATCATTCTCAAGAAAACATTTAAGCAATATGCCAACAACATTTTTCCAATATAACACTCCAATCTAAAATGCAGTAATTTAAAGCATTCTGTTTTAAGAATCTAGTTTTAGTTTTTGATAAAGAAGGAGGGGTATTGAGATAAAGAGGCACATATATGATATCATCATACCAAGATGATTTAAGAAATATTTCTTTAATGTATGGAGCAGTGGATTCTTCCTGTTCTTCTAAAAAATCAACCATATTCATATCTAATGCTTGGAAATTTGATTCTGCCATGAGTTTTGCTAATCCTTGTCCTTTAATCAAATTGGTAGGCCTGATTTCTAAATCATATTCTAGAATAATAGCAATCCAGTTTCCCCTTTTTCCATCAGGGTCTTGATTTAGAATGTCCTCGAAAACTGTATGTGGGACATAAGCAATGATATGTGAGTGTAAAATGTAGACTCAGAAATCTTTCAATGCTTTTATCAAGGCTAAGGCTTGTTTCTCCATGATGTTATATTTGAGTGGAGCATCTCTTAAGGCTCTACTAAAGAAGGATATTGGTTTTTCTTGGCTCATGTTATTCTTTTGCAACAACACTGCAGAAATGGTGTGGTCTAATGCAAATGAAAAAATGTAGAAATCCTTGGTGAAATCAAGACTGATGAGAACTGGCGTTTAAGTGAGATCTTGTTTCACTAGTTCAAATGACTGTTTGGATTCTAAGGTCCATTTAACTCTTGTTTCATTTTTGAGCATTTTTTTGATATTTCTCAAAATTTCAACAAGGTTAGGGATGAACCTTCTCAAAAAGTTGATCTTTCCAATGAAAGATTGCAATTCTTTGAGGTTTCTAGGATGGCTAGTTTTTAATATGCCTTCAACCCTTTTGGGATCTACTTTGATTCACTCTTCAGAGATTACGTGGCCTAGGATTTTTCCTTTCTAGAGACCAAAGAGTGTTTTCTCAGGATTCAAAGATAAGCCATATTTCCTACATTTCTCAAAAAATTTCTTAAATGGATCAAGTGTTCTTTGTCAGTTTTGGAGAAAACAATGATGTCATCAAGGTAAATGATTATGAAATAGCCTATGTCTTCTAAAAAAGCTATGTCCATGGCCCTTTGGAATGTGGCTCCTGCGTTCATCAAACCAAATGGAGTTTTAACATACATGAATGTACCCCAAGGTGTGGTGAAAGCAGTTTTGTGTTGATCACTTGGGAGTACTAGCACTTGGTTATAGCCTGAAAAACCATCCAAGAGTGAGATTCTCTTAGATCCAACCACCTTTTGGAGTATGTGATCCATTTTAGGCAAGGGATAATTATCTTTCAGGGAGGCTTTGTTCTGATTTCTAAATTCAATGAAAAGCCTAATTTCCTTGGTCTTCTTCCTAACAGATACTAGGTTGGAAACCCACTGTGAGTATCTAAGGGGAACTATGATCCCAATATCATACATATTTTTGATCTATTTCTCAACTAAAGGTAATACAACAGGGTTTATCCTTCTTAGTTTTTGTTTGAAAGGTTTCTAATTTTCCTTAAGAAGAATTTTGTGTTGAATAATGCTGGTATCATATGATTTCAGATCTTTGTATCCCCATGCAAACACATCTCTAAAATCTCTGAAAAGTTCAATATATTCCTGTTTCATATGAGTAGGAAGAGTGCTAGATAACTTGATCATTTTGGGTTCATATATGCTACCTATGTTATGTTCTTCTACATTAGTTTCTGTAGGTTCCATGTTTGGTTTTTTAGCTACATCATTGAGGCAAAAAAGCTCTTCTAATGGTGTAAGGCCTCTTGGTATTGAATCATCTTTGCATTGTAAAACCTCAAGTTCTTTTTGGTCTAAGTTGTCAAGTAATTCTTCCTTATAAATATGTTCAAATTGGTTTATATCAGTAGTAGAGGATAGCTCTGTTTTAGGAACTTGTTTTTCATCAAAACAGTCTCCTTTATGGCTTGAGCTAGGAGTTGGTATAGAAAAATCATTCTCAGATTGTAGAAAATCATCAATGTGTTTATCTCCTTCAAAAAATTGCCAATATTTTTCATTGTCAGGGACTGTAGGCCTTTTTTACTTTGACAGTGAACAGTTCATTTACATGGGGTACTTGACAAATGTTGGTAGCAAAGGCAAGCTCATTTGCAAGGTTATTTTGAGCTCTAGGGATGAAAGTGAGTTCATATTTTTCAAAAGTTTTCAGGAGATCTAGGGTAGCATTCCTATATTCTCTTAATCTTGGGTTTTTGGCTGAATACTCCCCCTTTATTTGCCTAATAATCAACTCTGAATGTCCTTGGACTTATATTTTCTTGAATTCTAAATCTTTGAGCAAATGTAGGCCAAGAAGGAGAGCTTCATATTTTGCAATGTTATTTATGCATTGGAAATCAAGTTTGTAGGAATGTCCTTTTTTTGTATTATGTATCCATACACCAGCTCCAAAACTATTTTTTCCACAAGAGCCATCAAAGCTAATGTTCCAAAGTGTTTCTATCTCATACTCATCTTCATTTTGTTGTTCAGGGCTTAACTCTTTTTCATTTTCATTTTCTTGTATGCCGATTTCATTTTCAATGAACAAGATAAATGAATCAAGATCTGAATGAATGGAATAAATAGGAGTGTTGTTTGTTCTATATTTGTTGCTTACGATATATTTCATATGATATTCCCTATAAAGCCTTCTTGTCTGGTTAAAGACTGTAATGGTAGCATAAGACATGTCCATTTGAAGACTTCCCTGAAGCTTGGCTCCCCATAATCTAGATAGAAGCATGCCATATTTTGGGGGAATGTTAGCAACAAATATGTCCATAAATAGACCCTTAGCAGGAATTTGTGCCAAATTGACACATAAATCCTTGATTAGACCTAAACATTTGACTCTTCTTGAATCAAAGGAATACAGGTCTTTGTAAGGTTTAGTAATTTCTAGGCCTAATCTCTCCATCACCACTTTTGGCATGAGGTTGTGAGAGGCGCCAGAGTCTAGCATGGAATTATGTAAGATTTTATCATGTATATTTAGGCTGACATAGAATGGAGGGATAGCTCCTTCTTGGTATTTTCCTTCTACTTCAGGATCGAAAAACAATTATGGTTTATCATCTGTCAAGTTTAAAGTATTAGTATCATTTCCTATATTCAAAGCTTTCAAAACTTGATTTTTGTATACATGCTGGGTTACTAGTTCAGCTAAGGGTATGCTAATTTTGATCTTGGAAATTTCTCCTTCAAGGCTAAAAGGGACTAGTGTTTTTGACATATTTACATCTGATTTGTCAAACATAGTCTTTTCAAAAATTCTGTTTTGCTGAATTTTATTGGGACTGTTATTTTGGACAGATTTCTCAGGGCCATTAGCAAAAGTACTAGGGAAACTTGGGTTAACACTTGGATGATTGGTTTTGTCTTTATTTAGATCAGTTTTTATAGCCACAGTGTTAGAACTGTTTGTTGTCTTTTTAGGAAGATTTTCTAAAGTATTCAGGTAACAACAGTTTCTGTATTTCTATTCTTGGAGGTCTCTTGGTTCTTTTTGCTTCTAAGATCATATTGTCTATGGACCTCCATTATAGAATTTTCAAACCCCAATTGATAATATTCAGAATCCTCATGATTGTTTTCAGTTTGTTCTGAGGAGAAGAATCCCTGTTATTCTTTAGTCAGGAAAGCATCACCCTCACTGTTAGATCCTATCAAATTCACATGATTTTCTTCCAACCTTTCTTCTTCTTCATTTACAAAGTTTTCTTGGAAAGGAGGCATAATTTGTTGGTCATTATCTCTTTGTCTATTTTGAATAGGATCTCTTCTGAAATTTGGATTTCTATTTTTGTTTTGGGGATTCCCTTGGTTCTCTTTAGGAGGTACTCTATTAGTTAATTTTATCTTTTCCAGCATTCTTTCCATTACCCTCACTAAGTTATCAATTTTGGCATTAGATGATGAGGTTGATGCCATTGTTTCATCTTTGCATTAACTCTTTTTTTCTGATTTTAACCTAGCTCTTTTCTCAATCAGATTTGCTTCTACACTTATAACTCCCCTCTGCATATCTTCTAAAGTCAAGGGGTCTCTTTCTCTTAGCTGATAGGCCATGTCTAGGTCAAAACTCTCTGGAAATTTTGCTAAAGCCAATCCTAGTGGAGGTTTAGTGTTTGGGGGAAGTGCATTGTAAACACTATTTAATCTAGTGTAGTAATCTTCGACACTTTCCTCATCATTTATTTTAAGGTTGCTGTAATGTTCCCACTTAGCCTTAGCTAAGAGGAACATTTAATTTTGTTTTAATTTCGGTTTCATGAATAAATGAATAAAGGAGGACATGTAAAACTCCTAAAAGTTCTGAATAAATCAATGCCCATGTGAAAAAAGACAAATCAGGGCCATGTAAATAATCACTTGCAGGTGTGAAAGAGGTTTGAGCTAAAGACTGGGTCAACCTTGACCAAATCAACAACACTTTCTAGGTTCATTGCATCTCCAAAAGGGACATCGCAGTTCTAGAAGGAATCCTCTCATGTGAAAAGGGATAAATCATCAAGATGGTTTAGGGTTTTAAAAATATTTCTCATCTTATAAAAGGAAAAGGAGGGCAGCAAGAGAAGGTTGTTGATTGATGATATTTCTGAGTATTTGTCTGCTTAGACAAATACCATTCTCTGCTATTTAGTGGAGGATTGTATCTGGAATTCCAAGAAGGGATTTCACCTCTTCCTTTGAGGATTCAAGGAGGAAAGTTTGCTGAATTGAACCACTATCAGGCTTGAGGTCAAGCTCCATCTTACATTACAACACTGCTCATATTGAGGGCTGAGATATCTTGTGAGTTGCAGCAAGTGGGAGTCTAGATCTGTAGAGATCTAGTGTATTTTTGGGAGCCTCTTCTCATGGAAGGTGTTCTTTAACCTCCCGAAAGAGTGTCTCCACTTATTGTGCTTCAGATCTGCAATTTTACAGTATTTTTCTATGTCATTTGAGCTACAATACTGTCCCATTGAGTAAACTACGTTATTTCTGTATGAGGGTTTACAGGGTGTCTTGCTCATAGTTTAGATCATAGATCTCTTGTGCTGGGATTTGCCTTCCACTTGGTGATCCATGGATTATCTTGCTGATCTATGTTCTGTTCAGATCTGATCCATTGTAATGAAATTTTATATTCAGAAAATTACTACAGCAGTTTCCAGATCTGCAACTTGTTTCTCAGATCTACTCTTATACAAATATACATGTATTCCTGCTCTCTTTTCTGAAGATTTATTGCTGTATTGACTCATGCATTCTACTGTATAATGAAAGGGTTTTATCATAATGCTGATTTGCTACTGTATGAATGAAATATAAGTCTCCTTGCTGATATCCTCTATACAACTACTAAAACTGTGCAATTCCTGAAGCAGTGCTTGCATTTTGTTGCGGCCTTTCCCTTTGGGTGCTTTTTAGCTAGGCAAGTTTTTGGGAGATCTGTTTAATGGGTCTAAACTGTTTTTTTTTAATGAAAATTTATATATAAGTCTCATACAGAAAAAATAATAGGAAAAAAGTCCTATACTATGTTATTTTTGCACAATTTTACTTATACAACATTTTTTTTGAGCACCTTGTTGAAATTCCTGAAAAAGGAATATTACAGTGGTATCGGAGCTCCACTCTTGGCACAAATTGTGCTTGCCTTAGAGCACCAATCATGCTACATTCTGAAGAAGATGATCCTCCCACTAAGAGGGAGAGGAGGTACCAAAACAGAAGTCATAGAAAGTATGACTACACCACTAATGATCTTGATAAAGGTCAAGACAAGGGGAAAGCCCCTGAATCTGTGAATGATAAGGATAAGGAAGAAGAGGAGTTTGAAAAAACTCTCTTGGAGGCTATGGAAGATATGTCCAAAGAGATAAAAGAGATGAGGGTGGATAGAATGAGGGAATCCCTTGGAAGATTCCATCAAGGAGAAATTTTTGACATGTCTCATTTTGGGACTGGTCAACCTGTGTGCTTGCCACAAGCTCCACAGGCCTGACAACACTCTACTATGCCTACCTTCTTGGCTGTAGAGAGTGAAGGACTAAAAGAGCCAACCTCTCTGGAAGGTTACTTTATAGAATATGACTCACAAAGTCAGAGGTTCAAGGATAACTTGAGCTTCCAAGACTTTTGCCATCTCAAGGACCGGAGGAGACCATGGCAACAGTGCAGAGATGGTGGTTTCTTCCATGGGAGACACCATACTATGGGTAGGTTATTTTTTCCCAAGTTTTATGGAACATCCTCTTGTTCTGCCAAAGCATGGATGGAAAAGTTGGACATCTATTTCCAATTGAATAAAATGCCCAAAGTAGAAGCCATCAAGATTGTTGCGCTGCATTTTGAGGGTGAAGCCCACAACTGGTGGTTCCATGGACTATCCACATTGGGACACAACAATGTGTCTACCTATGCTGAGTTCACTAGAAGACTAGTGGAGAGATTTGATCGGAAAGATCCTGAGGCACCTTTTATAAGCCTGGCAAAGTTGAAGCAGACTAGAGATGCTGAGGCCTATATCTATGAATTCATGAGATTGTCAGTAATGGTCCCTAATATATCGATAGCAAGGAGGGTCTAAATGTTCATTGATGGCCTGGAGGAACCTTTGCATGGGTTGGTTAATTCTACCAAGCCCATCACTTTGCATGATGCCATCGAGAGAGCTAGAGATCTCCAAGATGCTTTGCCAAGGGAAAGGGAAACTTTCCAAAGCAAAGCCCCTCACTCTTCTAAGGGGAAAGAAGGGAAAGATGCTACACCCAAGGAGAGCTCACTGAAGAAGCCTCTTGACATTGATCTCCAGAGGGAGTTGAGGAAAAAGAGATTGTGTTTCACTTTCCAAGAGCCTTGGGTACTGGGACATAGATGTGCTGCTGGAAGGGCACACTATATAGAAGTCTTCTCAGATTTTGAGGAGGAGGATGGGAATGATGGATCTAGGAGGGGTCACAACACTGGTGATGATGAGGAGGAAGATCAATCACCATCCAAAGGTGAAGAGGGAGCCTTTGATCCAACAAGTGGGACTCTTGCTTCTTTGAGAGGGGTACCCAAATACTTGACCCTAAGAGTAGAAGGTTTAGTCATGAACCAGAGAGTGTCTATTTTGATTGACAATGGGGCAACCCACAACTTCATTGATGCTCACCTTGTGCAGAGGAGAGGGATCACCATTTATACTTTTTATGGGTTCTCTGTTTTGGTCCCAAGAGATAGAACTATGAAGTGCATGCAATATGTTCCATCAGTTTCTGTCACTATGGGGTCCTACACTATGGTGGATCACTTCTTTGTAGTTGACATACCAGACACCAATATCATCTTGGGTGTCCAGTGGTTTATTACCTTGGGGAAGGTCACCACTGATTGGAAGGCCTTGCAGATGGAGTGGGTGGACTTGAAGAGTGGGAAACCACAAATCATTTAAGGCATGCACACTTATCCTTCACCTGATGTTTCCACACAAACAACAAAGATAGATTTGCATAGTGGGAGAAAGGACCACACAGTTCCTTCTCTCATGTTTATGAGGAGGCTGCAAGAGACATTCTTACCTCATGGAAAGCCACATGGAATGTCATTAGACTCTGATCTTGTGGGGAAAGCTTCACAAAGTGCTGCTCCAAAAATAGATCAAGCAAGGATTGGAGAGAAAGCTACAAAGCTGTGGGAGGAAGGAAAGGGGAGGATCAGCCTTCCCAAAAACCATTTTGAAATGTGTAATGTCAAAGAAGCAAACAACAACAAGGAAATCACCACCATAGATGTATCAAAAACGCTGTCATTGTTGAGCTGTGTGGATCCATATTGGAGATCTCAACTCCTTGTGGAGTACTCCAAAGATCTACACACCAGGATGATATTAGATGGCATGAAGCAAGGAGGAGGCTATTTGGTCCATGAAGGGGTCATCTATCATATTGGTAAATTATTTTTGTCTGAAGCCTCCAAGCTTAAGTAAGAGATACTACAAAGAGCACACAAAGAATTCCTTTCCAGCTATATGCAGTTAGCCAAGATCTACACCCTAATCATGAGGAGTTTTGATTGGGAGGGTATGAAGGAGGAACTACATTAGCACTATGATTGGGAGGAACTATATCAGCACTTACAAGAGTGGAATGGTTATGAAAATATGGGGCAGCCAAAGGGCTCTATGCATGAGTCATTTCAGCCATCTCTTCCTTCTCTTAGAAGAAGAGACATACCCATGCCCAACTCCATGTGTGTGGGAGACTTGAATGGTAAAGAATTTGATCTTATGGAGCATGTTTATTTTTATAATTTGACATATTCTCTTACCATATGTATTCAGGCCATGGCTCCTACAAGGAGTGATATTACATGCAGATCTCATGGCATTGATGAGGCCAATAAAAATTCTAAATCTGGCCACTCCCTTGAGGTGCAAAGGGAGATTCTCTATCATGATGGGTGCTTCCCAAAGGCAACTAACTTGGGTATCATTTTCAGCCATGTCAAAGTGACCCATGCAGCAAATTTATGGTGGGAGTACCACTTATCACACTCAGATCTACTCAAGACAAGAAGTGCATTGCGTTGGTATCTTATGTGGGATTGTGACCCACCTCCTCAAGTGCAAGTTTAAGTTTGCATATATGTGGTTTTGCTTCCATACATAGATTATATATTGGTATTGTTTATGGGTTTGTATGGGAAAAAAGTGGGCAGTGTATTGTACCACATGGGATGGAACTTCATCTTGTACTTCATGATACATGTTTTAGATGTGACATTGCTTCACCCATGTTTATTTCTGTTGAGTTTTACACTCCTGAAGGGATAGACTATGCCCCTATCATGTTAGCATTGGTGTTGAGTGTTAAACCATTTTTTGGTCATCTAACCTACTATCATTAGATGAACCCAAGTACACCATGTAAGACCAATTTTACTCTAAGTAAAGTTGCTTTCACTATGTGAAATAACTTAGTAAAACACCTTTATTAAGTTGTTTATGGTCTAAACATGAAACCCCAAAAGGAAATAATAAGCAAATCTATATTTGTTTATATTTCCTGGTCATATTTAACCCAAAACAAGGAAATCAATTAAATAAATCCTTATTTATTTGATTTTTTCCTAGTAATAAGTTATTTAAATCCTATTTAAATAATATTCCTAGTTAAATTTGACTAAATCATTTATAAATATTTAAATAAATCATTATTTATTTAATTATATTCCCACCATTTCCTTAAAATAATAAATAAATCATTTATTTATTTATTATTTATAAATAAAGGAATTGACTCAAGTCAAAAATCCTTTTCCCTCCAACAAATATAATAAAATATTCCTAAAGGGTGGTTCTAGAATTCGATTAATAATATTTTATTCATGCACCAAGTTCTAGACCGCCCTAATATTTTGTTATAAATAGAAGGGTTTTCCCCATTCATTAGTCACCTTTCATTGCATTATATCACTCTGGATCTATACTCTTGGTCACATTCTTCATTTTTGCCTTGTGAGCTCCCATTGAGTTCTATGTTTGTCTGGGTTTTCTACACCAACAAGAGAGAGAAATTTTAGATCTGAAACACTGAGGACTTTCAAGAACCCATCCCATTGAGGAGAATTGGAAAACACCTTTCTTGTTTTCCTCTTAGGTGCCCCCTTTTAATATAAAAAATTCTTTCAAAAACATTGTTCTTGTCTTGTCTATTGGATGCATGGAGCCATATTTTATTTTTACTGCTTAATGTATTTTATGCTTAGATCTGGATTTGTGCAGCATTATTTGGATCAACTAACTGCAGACTTAAAGATATTGGCAGCCATACTTGATGTTAGGGCTATTTTTTATGCGTAGCTAAAGTGATATTTTCCGACGAAAGATTCATACTAAAAATTGGCGACTCCACACGGGTTTTATTTTGCGACCGTTGTCGTTTTATATATTCCTGCATATCCAGCTATTTCAGACCCTAGGGTTTCTCTTCATTTTTCTTTTTTTCCTATTTTTATGGTTCCTTTCACCTCTAAAACCATAAAACATTAAAATTTTTAACTTCCGTGTGTTTCTAGCCCTATTGCGTAGGTGACAGACATCAGTGGCAGTTGAGACGACACTTTTTTTCTTCTGAAATCTGCTGCTGAGAGACCCGGATCTGCAGGTCGCACTTATCGGCCCAAAAACTGCGACCTGGACTGGAGGGTGCACTTTTCTGCCCCAAAACTATGGTCTGGACTGAAAACAGGTCAGAACCTGCGACCTGCCCTTTTTTCTGCAATTTTCCAACAATTTTTCTGGGTTTGTCTGAAGCTTCTGTCAGGGTTTTCCAGCCTCCGTCTCTGCTCGTTTGGACCTGTTTCTGATCTGTTTCACTCAACTAAGTGGGAATCTTGCCCCATAGGGCTTTAGTACCCTCCACTTTTTGTGGGCGAGTTTTAGCTATTTCAGATGTCTGAATTTTCAGAGTTTCAACCTTCTTCTTTTCAGATCTGATACCTCCTTTTCAGATCCCTTTAGATCAGCTCTTATCCCTTTCAAATCACCTCATATAGTTTTGTTTGGGTTTACCTCTAGGGCCACCTCTTTGTCCCTCCTACCTTTAGCTGATTTCCCCTTTTGTTACAGCAACCTTGCCTCTGCCTCTTTTCTATTCTCTGCACCTCTTTCCAGTAGGTTTATCCTTTAGATCCCTATCCCTCCCGACCCTCGATCTATTGACCTCTTTTTAGTGTGTTTTGACTAGATTTTTTCCCTCTTTTTAGACTAGTTTTGAGAGCCCCGCCTTCTTAGGTTAGACCGATGCATTTTTAGCTGTTAATTTTTTGTTATTTCAGCATTATATACTATTATTTGCAGATTTATTTTTAGTTACGCAGCACACTTTTTCTTTTACTCTCAAAACGTCTGGGTTTAAAAAATTAAAATCAACACACGCCACACACTGACCCTAGGTGAAGAAGAGCCTGGTTAACACCGCCTGACAAAGACTTTAAAATCAATTGACACTGAACCTATCTACCCTTGTTTTGACATTGACCTCACTTGATTTTTCATCTCCCTACCCTTGTCGATTTTTCTTCTTCCCGCCATCATTGCGCCTCCAAGGCATTTATCCCAGAGACTTCTTGGCCTTCACCCTCAATTTCAGGTTGGTCGACTTCCTCTTTCCCGTCGTCATCGAGTTAGTGCTCCCCCGAGTCCGCACTCTAACTTTTCTTCTAATTTTTTGGGTTCTCCCCCTACTCCCGGTTCTCCCCCTGTTACCTTCACCATGTCTAGTTCAGGGCCTAGCACTAGCTGTAACCCCAGTTCTACTGCTGGGTCTGTTTCCAGTGGAACCACTACGGGACCTACCTAGACTGCCCCTTTGCTCCTTTATATGGCTGGTCTCAGTCTCCCTGACTTCAATCAGCTGATCAATGATCCTATCCGCCATGATGTTAGTTGGCCTGCTATGCCAACCAAGCTCCCCTCCAACATTCCCAAGTTCGAAGGCCTTGCTAGTGAATATCCCTCCAATCATATTCGATATTTCCATATGTGGTGCTCATCCAATTCCATTATGGATGATTCCATCCGTCTTAGATTGTTCCAATGAACGCTTACCGACGAAGCTTCTAAATGGTATGTTGATCAGGCCACCTCCTCCCATACCACTTTTGTGACCATTGCCCAAGCCTTTTATCTTATTTCCAGCTACCTTCCAATACGACACTGGTACCGAGCTTTTAACCTCTTTCTGTCAATCGTCTTCGACCCACCTTTCCGCTCATGTCCAAGAATGGCGGCGAAGAAGAAGCTTATGTCGCACTCCTCCCTTTGAAGATCGGGTCTATATGGACTAGTTCCTTCGCTCTCTCTTAACTCCCATTGGCAAAGATGTCACCTCCCATTTCCCTCAAAACGAAGAAGCTGCCCTCCAAATAGCCTTGAAATATGACCTTATCTATGCTCAATCTGGTTATGTTTATACCGTCCTTCCTGACCTCCCCAAACCCGGTGGTGCTAATGCCCCGGGGGCATCTCACTCTGCCGACAGTATCATTGGAGCTCTTTCACATACCACCGCTCAACCTCTTATGGGCTATGGTTTCCTTCCAGGAGGGGCTAGCACCTCCAGCACTTTTCCCCCTCCAGGTAGCATGTATCCACGATACGACATGCCTCCTCATTTTTCCCACCCTCATGCTTACCTCAATGTTTCCCATCCTAACCCTTATCCTTACCCACAGCCTGGTGTCCCAACTCCTCCAGCATTTGGACCTGTCCCTCCCTTGCCTTCTCAACCCCTGCAGCCGCACTTACTACCCCCAGTGGGCAAGTCTTTGTGCAGTAGGGCACGACTAATTCTCTTCCTTCTCAAAGAAAGAGGAAAGGCAATCAATCTGCCTCTGGTAATCATGGACACAATCCTCCAAGTATTGATTCTAACACCGCTAACTAGCCACAGGACTCTCAGCCCAAGCTGGACAGGCCTCTTCGCACCAATAATCCCTGTTTGTGTTGCGGTGTTTATGGTCATTACACTCATGATTGTCCCCTATTACCACAGATGCGGCAGATGTGGGAGTCTCAGGCCATAGTGCGAGGACATCATTCCTCCCCTACTGTCCCTCCCAATACAGCTACTTCTCAACCCGTTGTGTTTACCGATCCTTTCCATCAACAAGGATTTGTGGCGACTCAACCACCTCATGCCCCGATAACCACTCAACCTTCCCCTTTTGGTTCCTTCGATTACCAGATTCTCATGATGGTCTCTGACCAACCTCTCACCGTCGACCTTAACCTTCAAACTTGGTCTCGTCAGTACTCCACGCCTCCCGCTCCGTCTGTCCCTGAGTCCTCATCTTTAGGTCCTACAGAGCCTCTGTCGACACCCAATGGTCCCTTGCAAATCCCTCCGCCCAAATTTGAGGTTCATACCAAGATTGCTAAGGGCCCATTACACCGAAATGCTGCCTCTGGTCAGGCTGCCCATTCATATAGCATAGTAGATGATCTGGCACAATCTCCTGCTGCCATTTCAACACTGGAACTCCTCCAGTCATGTCCTTCTCAAAAGAAGGCTTTAATATCTGTTGTGGGTGCTGTAGATCATGCTGATGACCAATTGATTATTTTCGACGTCCATCAGTCAGAACATCCCCCCCTTCCTACGTCTGTTGCTTTCCAAATCCCAGTCAAAATCCGAAATGCCAACGTTGCTCGGTGTATTATTGATGAGGGGGCATCTACCTGTGTGATGTCTACTTCGGTTTGTAAACAACTTGGATCTCTTGAGTTGGCCCCTTCCATAATCACCCTTCGTGCATGGGATGGCCATGCCTCCCAGCCCATCTGCCTTTTCCGTAACTGTCCCATCACCCTTGCGGGCAAGACTGTTTGTGTCGACATTGAAGTTATCGCCGCCCCTCTTGACTATAACATTCTTTTGGGGCATAGTTACACCTATGCCATGTCTGTCGTTCCATCCGCAGTCCACCGCAAGATGTTTTTCCCTTATAACGGAAAGATAGTCACAATTAACCAGTTGACATATCATGAGCCACAATCTCAGACTTCCCCTGAGTCGATCATCTCTTCTGTAGCCAATAAGCCAACCGTTGATTCTTTGACTAGTGTCTCCCTCGGCGTCTACAAAGAATCCTTGCTTGGAATCTTCCCTCGTCTTCCTCCTCCTCTTGTCTCGGATCCTAGCTCGGCGAATGTTTTCATGATGCAATCGTCTTGGGCCGACCTCACACAGCCCGCTTCGGCCAGTCAGCAACCTCAAACTCGCCCGCCGCTTCCTGCTCCTAGCCCTTCGCCACCGCCAACTGGACCTCTTCCTGCTGGCCCTTCCCCTACAGCTGGTACCCATGAGCCTCTCTACCTTCCTAGGTCGGTTCCCCCAAGTCTTAACCATCTTGGTGCCATCCCTCCTGGCCATTACCCCGCTGGTCAGATACCCTTCCTCGCTCCCCCTCCCAGAGTCTATTCGGTACCCATCATGGCCACCCTTTCCCTCCCTAATTTGACCCTGGGTATTCCCGTCTGGTACCTTGACCCTCCAGCCGCTACCCCACCAGGTCACCCAAAACCATACCTTGCCTTGAAACCAGTTCAACCAGTTCCCGTAGCTACTTCCGTCGCTACAAAACCACCCACTCTTCAACAGGACCCTTCTCCTATTGTGACAACTATGGGCAAGAAATGAAAAGCTCGCATGGGGGCATCCAAAGACAAGGCCACCACACCCGACCCTACCCCTCCTCCACCCGCCAAGCCTTGTGCCTTGTGTGATGGTGTCGGTCATGCCACCCATACTTTTCCTGAGTTTCCTCGTATCCAACCCATGGTTAAGGTCGCGTTCCATGAATCTACGGTCCCTGAAACCTCTGTTTCTTCCTCGTCCGCAGCCAATAACCCAAAGACTCTTCGCACCAACAAACCCTGTGCTCTGTGTGGTGTCCATGGCCATTATTCTCACCATTTTCCTCACCTCATGCATTATCGAGCCTCTTTAGAGGTCATTCGCGAGTACGAGGTCAAACAAAATCAATCCGCCTCTCCCATCCTTTCTTAGTATGCGTTAGGCTTACTCGAGGATCCCCCCGCTAGCATTGACATTCCTCCCCCCGATGTTGAGATGTCAGAACCTGCTTCCCCCCTCCTATACCTATCATCATCCGCACGACCCTCAGATTACATTCCCTCCAAATCCACTCGATCTGTTTTGCTTGATTCCCCTTCAGCAACATTCTTGGGCTCTACATGCTTTGACCATCTTTTGACTTGTTCTTCCGTCATCCCCCGTGACGATCCGTATGTGCGCCTTTCTTCCCATGCTGATGATTTAGGTAGCTTTGCAGCATCATGTGGTTTCCTCGACCTTTCCCTTTCCTCTCATCACCAGGCAGATACCATCCGTATCTATGATGTTCTTCGCAGCATGAGCTCCCGCGTTTCCTCCCGTAGTTCTCATTCATCACCCTATAGTCGATCTATGAGTCCTAGCCATCCTACCCAGACTACTCCCTCCCATAGTAGTCATTTGATGTCTACCTTATACTCACGCTGCCCTCATTCTTCTCTTTCCTCCCATTTCTTGTCTTGTGACACTATTCTGTCAGACCTCTCGTCCACACATTATATTGGCTATGCCGATGGGGTAAGTCGCTACTCCTGGAATCTTGCTTCGGCCACCTGGGCCATCTTTACCCCCTTGCATACCCTCGTTCCTTCGAATGGGGTCTGCATTGGTAATTCCACCAATAATCAGGCCGAATATGATGTAGTAGTGGTCTCTTAGCCGATGCCCTATCTCATCGCATCCTCCATCTGCACATTCATTTAGATTCCCTGCTTCTTGTTTTACAACTCAATGGTGTCTATCGTGTGCATAACCCTATCCTGTTTCGACAATATTTACGAGTGAAACTTTTGATACGTGACTTTAGATTCATTACTTTCAACCATGTCTCTAGAAATAGAAATCACTACGTAGATAGAATTGAAAATCATGTTCTAGACTGGCATTTATCACACACAAGAAAATAACATTTCAAACCATCAACACAATGCATATACATAATATATATCATATAACATGTTTTTAGAGTCCATATACTTTAAAAATATATGACATGCCCATAGCATGTTACAAAAAAAAAAAACTCAAAAAACTGGGGGGCACCACTTGCCCCTACATACACACTGGGGGTCACCACCTGCCCTACATCTAATCACTCTCTGGAGGATCCCAAGCCAATGGCTCTGCTCCCACAGCTCGTAGATCATGCACAGTCTGACCAGCCATCGCCATGCGTCGCATGATACCTCGCCATTCCGAGGGTATCCCAATACATAGCTCTATGTACTGGTCGTCTAAATCCTACCAACCCCGCTTCGACACACCGGTCAGCAGCCCCTCACATCTACGATGAATGTCCTCCACAAGAGCGGCCATATCCTGGTTCTGGGCCATCCTCAATCCACTAGCACGTGTAGTTCTGGCTGCTGCAAGTCGTCCCATATATCCGGCCGATTTCACCGGAGCTATATTTGCATTCCAAAAAAGTATAAGGATTAGTACCATCAATACTATTCATAAAATTTAACATGCACATAACAAATTAGTTACTTGTCACTTACCATCAGGCCCCCATACCCGACCAGGCGGAAGCGGAAAGTCTGGATCTCCCCAATAACTCATCCCACTATAGGGATAGTCGTCTATGTACAATGGAATCTGATCCCAATGGGCGAAGAACTCTGGTGGGAACACCCGTCCGACCGCCCCTCCCCCTCCTCTACACAGTAGTCGTCCCCACCGATGCATCCTGGGTTCTCTCAGACCCCCATCAGGTAGCTGTACACGAGGTCGCAAGGTCAGGATATTTTAAAAAAAGGAGCACAATACAGTCCCATATGCACAATCATGGTTCACTTGCCTCTTACACGGCGGCAACTGTCGTTTCAATGGCACCAACATCATATGGGCCCATCCATAGTAGGTCCCACTCAACACACTTTCTACAATCATCATCTACCCTCCAGTGATGTGATGGAGCGCCTGGCTGCCCAAAATCCGCAACACCGCTGCCGCCACTACCCGGGTCTCCAACCTCTCTAGATCTCCAATCGATATCCAAGTCCCTTTGACTCAGACACCTAGTCGAAAATGTCGCTCTACGAATTCCATGATGTTACGCTCACGCGGTAACACTGGCTGTGTATTTCCCACCATCCCTAATGGTGGGAGACCAGTCAGGAAATATAGATCCTAGATTGTCAGCTCAATCTTGTGCCCCTACACTATAAAAAACTCATGATCTGGATCCCAATAACTGATAATGCGGGCCAACAAGGGCTCCCCAGCTCTCATCAAGGGGTTCTCCACAAATTTCAGAACCCCAAGCCTGGCCGATGGATGACGGACACCCTGATCCGATTGGATTTCCGTCCGTAATGTACCCAGGTCTCTCTCTCTCCACTTGATCCGTATATCTTCCATATCTGCACAAAACCATCATCTTTGTCAGTCTACAGATAGGTACAACTACATTCAATTACACAAAAAATGAATCTCAGCCCACAACAGCACTAAAACCACCTCCATCTAACAAGTCACACTTTTTGGCCAAATCCTGGGCCAGGTCACACTTTTCAGGCCCAAACCTGTGTCCTAGATCCTAATCTGAACTTTTAATCCATCAAAAACAAGGAGTAGGATTAGGCCTCTCACCTGCAACTGGCGGATCTTGATTCCAATGGTCGGTTTTTCTGCTACGATCGCCGCAAGATTTAGGGCCTTCTCTCCTCTCCACATTCACCACAGCTACACAAGAAAATGAATGAATTTGGAGGGAAAATGCCTTATTATAAGAAAAACCCCTGCTTTTTCTTTCGCCCGCTGCGACCAAACCGTAGCCTCGTTTGACACACCGTCTGCACCGTTGGAAAGCTCTCACCGAGTAATCAAATGGGTATCTGTTAGTTTTTCATGTTTTCATACTTCACTATGACCCATTTTGTCCACGAAGGTTCTTTTCACCTCTCCTCCAAATCGAATTTTCTCACTTGGGGCACCACTTTGCCTCCTTACTTGTCTTTGTTTGTGTTGATTTTTGTCATGAGATACCCTATTATACTCATGTTTCTATGGTCCCCCATTGGACCATTACTGTGTGGCAGCATCGTTGAGTCGCCCTTGGTTAGAGCATTCGAGTTGAGTCATCATCAGTCATGGAGTCTATCTCGAGTCCCTTTGTATCCCGCTATAGTCCTCCATCCTTCATTGCTTGGTCCCTCTCTTGTGTTGCACATTATGGCCTTCAGTACCATTGTCCCCTATCCCTCATGATATTGTGTCAGTCGTTGCCAAGCCATTCATGCCCTTTATGCTCTAACAAGGGAAGTCGTCCATCTGCTACTCAGTATCCCTCTTTCCATCATCATCATTAGTGTCCGTCTGTTTGTCGCTCTAATATTTTCTCCCGTGCCTTAGTTGGGGATCCCTCATCACCTCACCTATGGCGGACCTCCTTCTATCGACATCAACTCATTTACTCCAGAAGCCAGGTCTAGAGAGCGGTGTACCTTGGTTCGAGCTCCTTTCAGCATGATCGTGATCCGTATACTCGATGGTCCAGTGATGCAGCAACAGCTATTGGTGATTCCCGAGTGTGTGTGAGATGTATCAACCCTCATGAGGGGGTGGCCCTGTAGGTAGCCCCCCCACATGCCCGAATGACTTCTTCATTTTCAGCCTTTGATGCAGCTCCTTACATTTGATGATATCGGCCTCAGCCGCTTGCAACACCTTTTTGATTTGCATGTATCTGTCAGATTTTGCGAGTCCTTCCCCAAGTATAGGGGGCATTTGGGTTGTATTTGTATCTCATGTACTAAAATATTATTGTATAAGACCAGGCTGTTATTCCAGGCACAATATGTATGTGGGATTCATCATTCTATTTTCTGGCTCGTATTTATGCCAGCATGTACTTTATAGTTCGGTTCCTTGTTTTGCTGGACATATTATTCTTTTGTACTTTGTCTCGGCGGGCATAGGTATGCCTCCCCCACCGCCTTTCTCACAGGTACCACTTCATAAACTAGAGACTTGTTGCACCTGTAAGTCTCTTCTCCTCAGGGTCTGGTCCTTTAGCACATTAGAATACCTTACATTTCTCTCTTTGACTTCCCTTTTGATGTCTCGTGATTGAGTTCTTACAACGTACTTCGGTCATACGATTTTCTCCTAACACTCGTACGTTGGGGGGAAATCTGTTACACCATTTTTTGTTCATCTAACCTACTATCATTAGATGAACCCAAGTACACCATGTAAGACCAATTTTACCCTAAGTAAAATTTCTTTCACTATATGAAAAAACTTAGTAAAACACCTTTATTAAGTTGTTTATGGTCTAAACAGGAAACCCCAAAAGGAAATAATAAGCAAGACTATATTTGTTTATATTTCTTGGTCATATTTAACCGAAAACAAGGAAATCAATTAAATAAATCCTTATTTATTTGATTATTTCCTAGGAATAAGTTATTTAAATCCTATTTAAATAATATTCCTAGTTAAATTTGACTAAATCATTTATAAATATTTAAATAAATCATTATTTATTTAATTATATTCCCACCATTTCCTTAAAATAATAAATAAATCATTTATTTATTTATTATTTATAAATAAAGGAATTGACTCAAGTCAAAAATCCTTTTCCCTCCAACAAATGTAATAAAATATTCCTAAAGGGTGGTTCTAGAATTCGATTAATAATATTTTATTCATGCACCAAGTTCTAGACCACCCTAATATTTTGTGATAAATAGAAGGGTTTTCCCCATTCATTAGTCACTTTTCATTGCATTAGACCACTCTGGATCTATACTCTTGGTCACATTCTTCATTTTTTCCTTGTGAGCTCCCATTGAGTTCTATGTTTGTTTGGGTTTTCTACACCAACAAGAGAGAGAAATTTTAGATCTGAAACGCTGAGGACTTTCAAGAACCCATCCCATTGAGGAGAACCAGAAAACACCTTTCTTGTTTTCCTCTCAGGTGCCCCTTTTTAATATAAAAAATTCTTTCAAAAACATTGTTCTTGTCTTGTCTATTGGATGCATGGAGCCATATTTTATTTTTACTGCTTAATGTCTTTTATGCTTAGATATGGATTTGTGCAGCATTATTTGGATCAAATAAATACAAAATTAAAGATATTGGCAACCATACTTGATGTTAGGGCTATTTTTTATGCGTAGCTAAAGTGATCTTTTCCAACGAAAGATTCATACTAACACTTGTTAGTATGAATCTTTCGTTGGAAAATATCACTTTAGCTACGCATAAAAAATAGCCCTAACATAAAGTATGGATGCCAATATATTTAAGTCTGCAGTTAGTTGATCCAAATAATGCTGCAAAAATTCATATCTAAGCATAAAAGACATTAAGCAGTAAAAATAAAATATGGCTCCATGCATCCAATAGACAAGACAAGAACAATGTTTTTGAAAGAATTTTTTATATTAGAAGGGGGCACCTGAGAGGAAAATAAGAAAGGTGTTTTCTGGTTCTCCTCAATGGGATGGGTTCTTGAAATTCCTCAGCATTTCAGATCTAAAATTTCTCTCTCTTGTTGGTGTAGAAAACCCAGAAAAACATAGAACTCAATGGGAGATCACAAGGAAAAAATGAAGAATGTGACTAAGAGTATAGATCCAGAGTGATCTCAGCTACGCATTAGTATGAATAGATCACTGGATCAAGTATCTGGATCACTCTGAATAGATCACCAGAAAACACCTTTCTTGTTTTCCTCTCAGGTGCCCCCAAGGGAATAGCCATGTTGAAGCGGTCAACAAAATTCTTAAGACCATGCTTCAACGAATGGTGAATAAGCACAAAACCAATTGGCATCTTATGCTCTTCCCTACTTTGTGGGCTTATCGTACTTCTGTTAAAATCGCCCCCGATTTTACTCCTTTCCACCTTGTCTTTTGCGAGGAGGCAGTCTTACCGTTCGAGTGTGAAATTCCTTCCCTTCATTTGGCTGTCGAAATTCTCCCTGATACCCAAACTCTAGAACAATGACTTATCATGCTTGAGCGCACCTCTGAAGACCATTGTGTTGCATTGCAAACTCTTGAAGTGGCCAAAAAGCGCACAAAAGCTCAGTATGACCGAAAGGTACACCCTCGTCCCTTTCATGAAGGTGACCTTGTTCTAGTATATGACCAGGCCCACGATACCCTCAGTCATGGGCAGTTTGACTCATTATGGCTAGGTCCTTACATCATCAGTAAAGATCTTGGTAAGGGGCCATATCTTTTAGAGGACTTTGAAGGCCACCCCCTTCCTAATCCTCGCAATGCACTCTATCTTAAGAGATATTACCCTTAGCATTTCCCGTTCGAAATGCATGTTTTATTTTCTTTTAGATAGCCAACATCTGTTTGTTTTCGTTATTCGCTACTTCACCAGGACACATGTTGTCCACGAATTCTTACTTCACCTCTCCTCAAAATCGGATTTTCTCACTTACAACACTTTTCCTTGGGGCACCGCTTTGCCTCCATACTCATTCTTGTTCGTGTCGATTTCCGTCATGAGATACCATTTTGTACTCATGTTTTCATGGTCCCCTTTGGAACTTCCCCCATTTCATCATCATCATTAGTATTCGTCTGTTAGTCGCTCTACTATTTTCTCTCGTGACTTAGTTGTGGATCCCTCATCACCTCACCTATGGCGGACCTCCTTCTGTCGACATCAACTCATTTACTCTAGAAGCCAGGTCTAGAGAGTGGTGTACCTTGGTTTGAGCTCCTTTCAGCATGATCGTGATCCGTATACTCGATGGTCCAATGATGCAACAACAACTATTGGTGATTCCCGAGTGTACGTGAGATGTCTCAACCCTCATGAGGGGGTGGCCCTATAGGTAGCCCCCCACATGCCTAGATGACTTCTTCATTTTCAACCTTTGATGCAGCTCCTTACATTTGATGATGTCAGCCTCAGAAGCTTGCAACACCTTCTAGTATCAGTCAGATTTTGCGAGCCCTTCCCCGTATATAGGGGGAATTTGGATTGTATTTTTATCTCATGTACTACAATATTATTGTATTCATCCCGGCTATATGTGGGATTCATCATTCTATTTTTCTGGCTCGTATTTATGCCAGCATGTACTTTATAGTTTAGTCCCTTGTTTACTGGACATACTATTCTTTTGTACTTTGTCTCAGCGGGCATAGGTATGCCTCCCCCGCTGCCTTTAGCATACGTACCACTTAATAAAATAGAGACTTGTTGCACCTGTAAGTCTCGTCTCCTTAGGGTCTGGTCCTTTAGCAAATTAGACTACCTTACATTTCTCTCTCTGACTTCCCTCTTGATGTCTAGTGATTGAGTTCTTACAACGTACTTCGGTCATATGATTTGCTCCTAACACTCGTACGTTGGGGGGAAATCTGTTACACCATTTTTTGGTCATCTAACCTATTATCATTAGATGAACCCAAGTACACCATGTAAGACCAATTTTACCCTAAGTAAAATTTCTTTCACTATTTGAAATAACTTAGTAAAACACCTTTATTAAGTTGTTTATGGTGTAAACAGGAAACCCCAAAATGAAATAATAAACAAATCTATATTTTTTTATATTTCCTGGTCATATTTAACCCAAAACAAGGAAATCAATTAAATAAATCCTTATTTATTTGATTATTTCCTAGGAATAAGTTATTTAAATCCTATTTAAATAATATTCCTAGTTAAATTTGACTAAATCATTTATAAACAATTAAATAAATCATTATTTTTTTAATTATATTCCCACCATTTCCTTAAAATAATAAATAAATCATTTATTTATTTATTATTTATAAATAAAGGAATTGACCCAAGTCAAAAATCCTTTTCCCTCCAACAAATATAATAAAATATTCCTGTTGGGGTTCCCATGTTTTGGCGAGATTGGCAAGACCAAAAGATGAGACAACATCAGAACCACTTTGGGATCCTAGGATCTAGCCCTCCTGGATCCGGAGAGGGATCTCTCTAAATAGAGCAAAAAATGATATATCTTTGAAAGCTCAAAATAAGGTATTAGGCTAGGTATGAAGCACAAAGAGGGGTTTAAAATGATTTGGTTGGTTGGTTGTTGGGTTCGTCATGAGATCATAGACTGAGAAGATAATGGAAGGAAAGGAGAAAAGCAGTAGGATGTTTAGGTAAAGAGGATAGGTCAAGAAAGTGCCATCCATTGGGCTATGGAGTCATGAAAGGGAATTACTTGCAAACCATTAGCCAAGGCTTTTAGAGGGCAAGTCATCTATTCTAAAGGATCCTTTTAGATAGATGGTGGAATGGAACATTAAGGATTGAAAGTGAAAGAAGGAAAGCAACCCAATTTCTATCTATAGATCAGGTCAGAGGTTATTTAACTCCATACCTGCTTGGACATACTCAAAGGCAACTTTCAATGAAGGGACAAAGGGGCAGCTTGTAGATAGGACCATAGGTCATTTAACTCCAGGTCAACTTTAGCATGCTCCAAGGGAAAACAAAGATAACTTTAATAGAGCTAGGGTCTATAGATAAGAGAAGGACTTTTAACCTTCAATGGTTTGACACCAGCAAGAGATCTTAGAAAGGCCAGCTAGTCGCATAAGGACCCTAGTGGACAAGGCTAACTCTAATCCCCAGTTTCCCAAATCTTCCAGCTTAAACCCAAAAAGAACAACTAAGCAGCAAACCCTGAATTCATATATTAGCTAGCAGCATATGGAACCGCTACACTGGTTAAATTAGCTGAATTTACTCTTAGATTCACAATCGACAGAAAACATTAAAGGCAAGGAGAGCAGAAACATAGGGTACCTAACAAGGGTAAATCCTATGCCAGATTTCTGATGCGAGCTAGAAGACCAATGAACAACATGAAAATGTAATAAAATAATAAGATAAGAGAAACATCACCCGTAGTAATAGACCAAGATCTTGTGAAATTTGCTTGATTAATTGATGCAAAACCAGTCACATACACTGAGCTCAATGGCTGTTTTAGTCCAGACTTTCTCCTCCCAGCCTACTACATTACAAACTACTCTGCTATTCCCTCCCAAGACTGTTCTAACAGTCAAAATAAATCCCTCTAACAACAACGGAAACAACCGAACAACAAACCTTTACAATATGTTCTCGGGGATTATTATAGGAGAAAAGAATAATAGGAGTATATGTAAACCTAAATGCAGCATTAAAACTCTGAAGCAGCAGGAGGGCCGAGGCCTCGTTCTGTTTTAAATTTCTAAGCATTGAACTTATGCACTGTTTTGGATGAAAGAGTGGTCTTCGTCAGGCTGCAATTTACTCCAGGTATGTCTTTGGTGTACTTGTTGCAAGACTCTGAATGAAAACAGATCAATGACTCAGCTCTGCCATACCATGTACAAATGCTTCTGATGGCGTAGGACTGCTGTCAGGGTGGAAAACTTCTCAGGAACACGGCATAGAATGAAATAATTATGGATGCTATGTCCTTTTATGGAAGAACGTTCTGCTTGTTAGGAATCTGTAATTTTAGCAGATTAGTGAGACTAAAACTACAGAAGAAACATTATTTCAACCAACTTTGGGATTCTAGGATCTAGCCCTCCTGAATCCGGAGAGGGATCTCTCCAATAAGTGCAAATATGGATTTGTCTTTGAAGTTTTGGGTAATGATATTAGGCTAGTTATGAAGGCCAAGGGTTTGTTTTGTTTTTTGGATGGTTGAGCATGATTACAGTTTGAGGTGGAAAGTCCTAAATGCAAAGAGTTTCTAAGGTGAGAAGTTGCAAGTGAATGGAACAATTAGGCTAAAATATAGATATAATGTTGGTTTTTAGTCCATCGGGCTATGGAGTCATAACAGGGCTTTAATTGAACAACAACATCAAGAGTGATCCAAGGGGCAAGTCATCTACATCACAAGATAATTGAGATTAGAGTGATGGAATGGAAACAATAAAGTGTTGGAGGGGTGGAAACTGATAATAATTTCGCAAAGGATTTATAATCAGTCCAAATAATAAAAGCCTCTTAAGTAACTGTTTAAAACCAACCAAGTGCAGGGCTAACCATTGACCTCTTGGGAAAGTTTGTATTAAAGCAGCTTAATTGACAAACAATCAAGTAATCCACATAATTACCTTCAGAAAGTATGAAAACATATAAGAGAAGACAGTGTAAACTTAAGATCAGATAAAGTACTTTTAAACCTAGTCTGCTTTCGGTCGACACCAAGGGAAGGGAAACTTTCAGAATCTGCTTTTGGAGAAAAACTAGGACCACGGCACACCATATCTTCCATAGTCATATTTAATAAGAAAATAAGGAAAATAACTTTCAAGAACAATGTTTAAAGCAAACATTAGGACGAGGGAACTCCAGCATTCCTAACTGCTTAAACTGTATTAAATCATTCTTAAATAAACAAATTGGAGGAAAACATTGAGATAAAGATTTTCAGTCAGAGAAGGTTACTGATATACAGCAGTTCCTAACTCTATAAATGTTGTTCTTTATCAGAGAATAATGAACAATATGACATACATAGAAGGAAAACAATAACAAAGAAAGGGGAAATTCACCAGTGATATAGACCAGCATCCCAAGAAACAACTTGTTTATTGATGTCAAACCAATTACAGTCTTCAAGTCCAATGTTTCAGTTCAGCAATCATCTTCACTATTCAGCCTAACTAATCTATCATAAGAAGAGCTCCAAGGGCCAGTGAACACTATTTAAAATCAGAAGTTTAAGCTCAAGTGTATATCAAATTTC
Source organism: Pinus albicaulis (assembly GCA_034641835.2). Taxonomy (NCBI): domain Eukaryota; kingdom Viridiplantae; phylum Streptophyta; class Pinopsida; order Pinales; family Pinaceae; genus Pinus; species Pinus albicaulis. Next base: position 53,755 of record JAXQQM020057757.1, read on the forward strand.
TGCAACCCACCCCTCACTCATCTTCTGCAGTAGTATATATAGAAGGATGAGGAGGTGAGATCTGATAAAAGATATCAATTACAATTAATATAGAATTAATGGCTTCTTGGCCTTTGAGGGGCTCAATGAAGAAACTTACATACATATCCTCTGTATTAAATGATTTACATAAATATTTAAGCTCGGTGGGAGCTTTTGTTGACCTTTGAGGCTCTGTGGGATGTCGGGGTTACTCTGCCAATATCCTTTGCATTAAGTTTCCTTGCAGAAGTAACTTTTTGGCTGCGTTGAGACAAATATCTGATCCTGATCAATAAATTCGGCCTCTGATTGAATAATTTGAGGTACAGGTGGCATCGTGGTAGCTAGAGGGATCATTTTGCCTCAATTTGTGGTGGTGGAGGGTTATCTGTTGATAAAACACTTCAGATTTTCTTTAAACTGTGTTTTAAATTGGGGATTAGGCTTTTGATAAACATTCTTAGCCGTGATCCCCGCGAAATATGTCCTTAATCCTCTGCTCTGCTCAATTTTTGTCTTCGTCACTGATACTCTTTGATTGCGCCCAATTCATGGTTTTTGTTGATGTACAGGGCTGTGCAGGGGCGATATGGCATCAATGCCTCCTGAACGATTGATGAAAACGTGTTTTTAACACCCTGTGATATTTTTTCTTTGGTGAATCAAAGGCAGGAAGATCGTCATCCTCTTCCCTCTAATTTTCTTCAAAAATGGCGAGAAAACCATTTAAAACCTACAAAATACAAACAAATATATTAAAAAATCCTGCATATATAGTTTTAGTGCTGCGGAGGACACGTGGAGGAAGCGTGGCTGTTGGATGGCATAATCCAACGGTCGGGATTGATCGGGAGAAGGCGTAGTGAAGGCGGAAGAAATGTTTAAATTAGAGCCGTCGATCACGCAGAGATTGATGGTCGGGAGCGGAAACGGAAAGTCAAAACGGAAGACGTTGACTGGGCAATTGAATCAGTGCAATGGAATATGGACCGTCGATCTGCAGATCAGATCGATGGCAGAGATTTATTGAATGCCACGTCGTAGCCCGGTTAACTGTCGGGCATCTTCGGTGAGTGATAGCCGTTGGATGGCCCGCCCCAGATCGGACGGTGTACAACGATATTGCGCGGGGTCCACGTCCGAACGTTAACGCGCGATGGATGGTAGTTTTATGAACAGTGCCCAGGACGCGTGTCAAACGATGAGTGGAATCGCCGGCAATCAGGAAAAAACTGTCGTTTCCCAAAGGCGGTGCGATGAATACCGCACGGTTTTTGGAAAGGGTCAGTGGAATGTGGGGACCACCGAGAGACGGACTCCGCACCGTCCGATCTTCAGATCAGATCGACGGTGCGGAACAATTTAAAACTTGTACCGGCGGAAAAATAATAAAATAATTACAAACCCAAAGTTTCAAAAATAACATAAGGTTTTTAATATTATCGGGGCAGGATATGTATTATGTGGGTAGGCGCCCGTTTGCGGGGCCGTGGGTTACATGGAGGAAGGGGCTTAATACTTAGCCCGAGGGGGCTTAAGCCCACAATGTATGAAAAATGTGATTTTATGGATTTCCAATGGTTTTCAAGGGAAATGGAGGGTTCCGATATAGTAAAAAATAAGTTTTAAACTATGTCAAGGGGTTTTAATATAGAATTAATGGCTTCTTGGCCTTTGAGGGGCTCAATGAAGAAACTTACATACATATCCTCTGTATTAAATGATTTACATAAATATTTAAGCTCGGTGGGAGCTTTTGTTGACCTTTGAGGCTCTGTGGGATGTCGGGGTTACTCTGTCAATATCCTTTGCATTAAGTTTCCTTGCAGAAGTAACTTTTTGGCTGCGTTGAGACAAATATCTGATCCTGATCAATAAATTCGGCCTCTGATTGAATAATTTGAGGTACAGGTGGCATCGTGGTAGCTAGAGGGATCATTTTGCCTCAATTTGTGGTGGTGGAGGGTTATCTGTTGATAAAACACTTCAGATTTTCTTTAAACTATGTTTTAAATTGGGGATTAGGCTTTTGATAAACATTCTTAGCCATGATCAACGCGAAATATGTCCTTAATCCTCTGCTCTGATAAATTTTGGTCTTCGTCACTGATACTCTCTGACTACGCCCAATTCATGGTTTTTGTTGATGTACAGGGATGTGCAGGGGTGATATGGCATCAATGCCTCATGAACGATTGATGAAAACATGTTTTTAACACCCTGTGATGATTTTCTTTGGTGAATCGAAGGCAGGAAGATCGTCATCCTCTGCCCTCGAATTTTCTTCAAAAATGGCGAGAAAACCATTTAAACCCTACAAAATACAAACAAATATATTAAAAATTCCTGCATATATAGGTTTATTGCTGCGGAGGACATGTGGAGGAAGCGTGGCCGTTGGATGGCATCATCCAACGGTCAGGATTGATAGGGAGAAGGTGTAGTGAAGGCTGAAGAAATGTTTTAATCAGATCCGTCGATCACGCAGAGATCGACGGTTGGGAGCGGAAATGGAAAGTCAAAGTGGAAGACGTTGACTGGGCGATCAAATCAGTGCGATGGAATATGGACCATCGATCTGCAGATCAGATCGATGGCGGAGATTTATTAAATGCCGCGTCGTAGGCCGGTTAACTGTCGGGCATCTTCGGTGAGCGATAGCCGTTAGATGGCCCACCCCAGATTGGACGGTGTACAGCGATATCACGTGGGGTCCACGTCCGAATGTTAATGCGTGATGGATGGCGGTTTTATGAACAATGCCCAGGATGCGTGTCAAACGATGAGTGGAATCGCTGGCGATCGGGAAAAAACCGCCGTCGCCCAAAGGCGGTGCGATGAATACCGTGCAGTTTTTGGAAAGGGTTAGTGGAATGTGGGGACCACTGAGAGACGGAATCGACACCGTCCGATCTTCAGATCAGATCGATGGTGTGAAACAATTTAAAACTTGTATCGGCGGAAAACTAATAAAATAATTACAAACCCAAAGTTTCGAAAATAACATAAGGTTTTTAATATTTTCGGGGCGGGATATGTATTATGTGGCTAGGCACCCGTTTGCAGGGCCGTGATTTACATGGAGGAAGGGGCTTAAGACTTAGCCCGAGGGGGCTTAAGTCTACAATGTATGAAAAATGTGATTTTATGGATTTCCAATGGTTTTCAAGGGAAATGGAGGGTTCCAATATAGTAAAAAATGAGTTTTAAACTATGTCAAGGGGTTTTGATGAAGGGGAATGGGAAAAACATGAAAATGATGGATTTTCATGGGAAATAGAGGGATAGAAAATGAGGTTAGCTTTGGAAAAGGGGAAAAGGGGGAAAGGGGTCTTGCAGCAGTATTCTGGCTTGGAAATCAGTAGGATTCCTGAGTGTAAAATGGGAACAACAGTGAAGTTCGGACAGAGGAAAGGCGTGAGGCCTTCAAGAGTCTTCAAGAGCCAACAATTTTTAGTAACAAAATTTGTTCCTTGAAGGCTCAAAAATTCTTAGCCACCTTTTGATATAACAAATTTTATAGGTGGCTAACAATGGCTCCACTTGGGGATAGTGCCTTTTTGAAGGCGTCAAGAGCTTCAGACTTGCATTCTCTGGGAGGCTGACCTGTGCCTGATCTTTTTATGTTCTTTGGGAGGTTGATCAGTTGCCTCATCCATTGGGCTGCCTTTCTTTCTGGGATGATATTCTTTGAAAACATATTAGCAGTCATGAAAACAATGGACCTTCATCAATACAAACTTTCTACCTACCCAACCCTACTGATCTAACATTTTTTCTTCATTAGAGTGCACTTGGATTGGAAAAATATTTTACAACATTTTATTCTTTTGAAAGCATAAAACTAATCTAATTCTACTCCTTATTTCTCCCCGGAACTCAATACTGGAACAGCTGAGTTCGATGTTTTCTTACTGATTCTACCATCTCATACTTAAATCATTCAAATGTATTTTTATTCTCTAAATTATAAAACATAAATTTAAAAACAGTCAAGTCAAGATTAAAATGTTTGACTTGCTATGATCTATGGCATAAAAACAAGCTGCACATTGACATTTATTTTGCAGAAAATTTAAAACAAAAATGGAAGGCTTAAGATCTGAAAATCAAAGCACTTCCTTCATCTTTTTTACAGCTCTTTCTTAACTTTTTCTTTGAGCTGTTCCTTCTTTGTTCTCTGGTTCATATTTTGAGCTAATTAGAACTATATTTACGTCTTCTTTGACTCAGAAAATAAAATAGATTTGAGTCATCTCTTTTTGGAAACTTAGGTTCAGATTTTGAACATGTTTGAACCTTTAATTTCTATCCTAATCTATCTACTGATAAGCCGAGATTAAACAGTTTGGCAAATCGATTTCACTATCTTATCAGCAGAAAACTTAAAGCTAATTAGTCAAGATTAAACTTTTTGACTAACTAGAAGTGTGTTTTTCAGGAGTGGCATTTGAGCTTGCACACTTTCAGATTTGTTTCTCTTTTTTGGTATGGGGCTATACCTTTCCTGTTTTGACGATCTGCCCTCTTTTCTTTCTTTTTTTTTTTTTTTGTATTTTTGATTTTTACAACTTTGAATGCAATGGTAGATGAAATATTTGTAGTGGAAAAAATATAAAAAGGCTTTTGGAACATAACATGGATCAAGAGAAGTAATGCTTAAGAATCCTGCCATTGACAGGACCCCCAAAAAATTATGCTCCATTCAACTCCTGCAAGAAAAATGCATTGTTACCAGCAGCTGAATGAATAGAGTAAGGGCCAAGCCATAAGTTGTAAAATTTTCCATGCTTGCCCTTCTCTTCCCTCCTTGAGTCCCACTTTAAAACTTGGTCCCCAATTTTGAAATTGCTGGCCTTTGTTCTTCTGTCAAAAAGCTTTTTGATGCTGATCTGTTTCTACAATGCTTTGTTATAAACTTCCTCTCTAGTTTGTTGAAGATGAATGGTCTGGTTTATTCTTCTGATCATGTCATTTTCTTTAGTCTGTAACTCTTGAATCAACTTCATTACTGGTACACCAAGGCTGTTTGGAAAAATCGCATCAGTACCATACACCAGCTGGAAAGGTGACATGCCAATGGATTTCTTCAAAGTCAATCTGTCAGCCCACAGTGCATGAACTAGCTTTGCGTGCCAAGAGTTTTTGTTGTCTTCCAACAGTTTCTTGATTATGTTCACTAAAATTTTATTTGAGGATTCTGCAAGTCCATTACCTTGGGGGTAATAGGCCGTAGAATTCCCTAATGTTATCTGATATCTGTGACAGAAATCAACCATCTTGTTTGATCTAAATGTTGCTGCATTATCAGTGATAATCTTGGTAGGACAACCAAACCTGGAGAGAATGTTAGTCTCCATAAATTTTATGATAACTGAATCATTGGCCTATCTACAAGGTATGGCTTCTATCCACTTAGTGAAATAGTCTGTGGCAGTGAGAATCCATCTATGTTGGGCTGAAGATGGTGGATGGATTTCTCCTATAAAGTCAATTCCCCACTGTTGAAAAGGGGCTTCAACAGTGATTGGATGTAGAGGTAGGGGTAGCAGTTTTATTTTGCCTTCAAAAAGTTGACATTTGTGATAGGCTATGATCATCTTGTGCACATCATGAAAAAGAGTAGGCCAATAGAAACCAACCCTCAAAATTTTGTTGGCTGTTGTCTTCAAGTACAAATGACCTCCACACTCTCCTTCATGGAACTAGTATTTAACTTTCTCTGCATCAAACTCAAGAAAACATTTAAGCAATACACCACTTCCATTTTTTCAATAAAGACATCTATCAATAATGCAATAGTTTATAGCTTTTAATTTGAGGAATCTTTCCTTTGTTTTTGTCAAACCAGGAGGTGTATTCAATTTAAGCAAAACATAAATAATATCAACATACCAAGGAGAATTCATAAAATGATCTTCAACTATAGGAGTTGAGAATTCTTCTTGGTCATCCAAAGCATTAATCATATTAATATCAAGAACTTCAAAATTTGATTCAGCCATTAATCTAGCTAGACCCTGGCCTTTGATGATTTTAGTGGGTTTTATCTCTAAATCATACTCAAGGATAATAGCTATCCAGTTACCTCTCTTACCATTTGGGTCCTGTGTTAGAATGTCTTTAACAACTGAATTTGGGACAAAGGAAATGATGTGTGAGTGAAGGATGTACACTCTGAAGTCTTTCAAAGCTTTAACCAAAGCAAAAGCTTGCTTTTCCATAATGTTATACTTAAAAGGGGCATCCCTCAATGCCTTGCTAAAGAATGAAATAGGTTGCTCTTTTCCTTGCGGATTTTTCTGTAAAAGGACAACAACTATGGTATGTTCTGATGCAAATGAAAAATATAAAAATCTTTTAAAAAATCAGGACTTATGAGAACTAGTGTTTTAGTTAACGCTTGTTTCACCAGCTCAAAGGATTTCTTTGCTTCCAAGGTCCATTTTACCCCTTGCTCCTTATTTAACATGTTTGTGATATTCCTAAGGAGCTTAGCCAAGTTGGGGATGAACCTTCTCAAAAATTTAATCTTCCCAATGAAAGATTGCAACTCTTTGATGTTTCGAGGATGAGAGATTTGCAATATGGCCTCAATCCTCTTTGGATCTATCTTTATACCCTCATCTAAAATAATGTGCCCAAGAATTTTACCTTCTTGGAGACCAAATAGTGTCTTCTTAGGGTTTAAAGATATTCCAAACTTTCTGCACTTCTCGAAAACTTTTCTTAAATGTTCTAAGTGCTCTTCATCTATTTTTGAAAACACAGTGACATCATCAAGGTATATAATGATAAAGAAACCCAGTTCTTCCGACAATGCTATGTCCATGGCTCTTTGAAAAGTTTCTCCAGCATTCATTAGACCAAAGGGAATTTTCACATACATGAAAGTGCCCCATGGTGTAGTAAATGTTGTCTTTAATTGATCAGCAAGGTGAACTAAGATCTGATTGTACCCTGAATAGCCATCCAACAAAGAAATTCTTCTAGACCCTACCACCCTTTGTAAAATATGATCCATCTTGGGTAAAGGGTAGTTGTCTTTTAATGAAGCTTTGTTCAAGTCTCTAAAGTCTATACAAAGCCTGATCTCTCCAGTTTTCTTCCTAACCGACACCAGATTAGACACCCATTCAGAATATCTAATAGGGACAATAATACCAGCTTCATACATTTTCATAATCTCCTTTTGAACCAAAGGTAGTTGAACAGGGTTTATTCTGCACAGTTTCTGTTTGCATGGTTTTTGGTTTTCTTTGAGGGGAGTTTTGTGCTGTATTATTTTAGTGTCATGGGATTTAAGATCTTCGTAACTCCATGCAAACACATCAGAAAACTCTCTAAACAGCTCTATGTATTTAAGTTTAATGTGAGCTGGTAAATTTTTAGATAGTTTAATCATCATAGGTTTAAGTTCACTACCTATATTGCACTCTTCTACTTCAGTCTCTACAGGTTCCAGTTTTGGTTTATTTTCCACATCGTTAAAATCGAACAACTCTTCTAAAGGGGCCAGACCCTTAGGCAAACTTTCATCTTTAGAGTGCAGAGTTTATAACTCCTCTGTTTCTAACTCTGCATTCAATTCTGTTTCGCTTTCAAGTTCACTAGATAACAGGTTTATATTAGTAGGTTCAGGAGATGGTTCTTCTTCATCAAGAAAATTTTCTTCCTTGCAATTTGTTTCATAGTCTGAGTCCGAACTGTTTAGTTCGAATTCATTTCTGAATTGCATGAAGTCTTCTATTTGTTTATCATTGTCAAACACCTGCCAATATTTTTCATTATCAGGTACAACTGGTCTAAATTTTATCTAATTTGTGCAGTATTTGGTGTTATATGGCATTAAGCATGTTCTAGCTGCAAAGGCTAAATTGTGGGCCGCAATATTTCTTTTTCTTGGGACAAAAAACAGTTTGGACTCTTCAAAGGTTTTCAAAGGGTCCATCACATCGTTTCGGTAGGCTCTAAGTCTGAGATGATTTGCATTATATTCCCCATTGACTTGCCTAATGACTAACTCTGAATCCCCATACACATTGATTCTCGTGGCTCCTAACTTTTTCAAAAAACGTAAGCCTAGGAGAAGGGATTCATATTCTGCTATGTTATTGGAACACTGAAAGTTTAATTTGCAGGAAATTATTTCTGTGTGGTTGTTTTCAGTGTTAGTAATCCAAACCCCTACACCAGCATTGTTCTTAGTGAAGGATCCATCAAAATACATACTCCACAGAGAACTAGTTTTAATTTCATCTGTTTGGTGAATGTCCTCTTCAACTACTATGCTTTCTAATTTTTGTGGGATTTCAGCACTTAGTTGTATTTTTTTTTATTCCCCAAGATTTTCGTTCATTTGAGGGTTGTTTTCTTGATTGTGAATGTTCAAAAGTAATGGACACTTAACTTGAAGCTCAAGACCTCTATTTGGTTCACTACTGTTTTCAAATGCAACAATCTGTTTGGACACTCCTGCGTTGTGTTCCTCTTCCTCCCTGTTGGCCATTAATCCTAATAAAATGACTTGTTCACCAAGTGTTTCATCATTAAACATAATAAAAGAAGCTAGGCCTGTATTTACAGAATACAAGGGAGAGTTTTTTGGTTTGTCTTGACTTGTAACTGTGAATTTCATATGGGACTCCCTGTAAAGTCTTCTAATTTGATTGAAAACATGGATAGTCGCATAGGTCATGTCCATTTGCATAGTTCCTTGTAACTTAGCCCCCCAAGATCTTGATAATAACATTCCATATTTTGGGGGGACATCAGCCACAACAATATCCATGACTAAACATTTGGTTGGAATTTGGGCTAAGTTAACACAGAGGTCTTCGATTAATCCTAAACATTTTACTCTGTTGGAATCAATGGAGTAAAGGCCTTTGTAAGGTCTGGTGATTTCTAAACCCAGGCTCTCCATTACAACTTTTGGCATTAAATTATGAGAAGCCCCGGAATCATGCATAGCGTTGTGAAATTTTTTTTCATGAACGTTTAAACTTACATAAAAGGGAGGAACAAGTCCCTCTTGATATCTACCTTCAATCTTAGGACCAAAAATAAGCTCGGGCTGGTCATCATTAAGATTGACTGTGTCCTCATTTTCTTCTATTTTCAAAGCCTTCAAAATTTGGGTTCTATATACATGTTGGGCAGCTAACTCAGTCAAGGGAACAGATATTTTGATTTTGGAAATTTCTTGATCCAGGCTGAAAGGAATTTGACTCTTTAAAGTGCTGGTTTCAACCCTATTAGTTTTCATTCTATCAGCAATATCAGCTTGCTGATTTGTTTTATTTAGATTTGACAAAATTGTTTTCACAAGAGTACTAGCTGAAGTGTTAGTACTACTAATATCTGCACTCCGTTTTTCTTTGTTTTGAGTGTCTTTCTCTTATCATTACCAGAATTTACAGCCACTATTTTATCCTTTTGTTTGACAACTTTAGGTTTGGTCGTAGTGTTGTTTTGTGAAGATTTTTCAGAGGTTTTGTTGTTGGGGGTTTGTTGACTGGTTTTTCTTCTAAGTTCATATTCTTTTTGAGGTTCTATGATGACATTTTCCATGTCTTGATAATAATTTTCATCATCATCTCTTCTGTCATCATAAGGTGTGTATAGACCTTGCTTTCTATCATAATGGATCTCAAAGTCATCATTATCCACCCCCAGAATGTTGATATCATCTTCCTCTATTATCTCATCTGTTTCCTCAACCTCACTTACATAGTTTTGATGAAAGGGAGGAGTGATCTACTGATCATCTTCCCTGGGTCTGTTTGGAGGTTGATTCCTTCTAAAATTCTAGTTTTGGTTCTGGTTTTTGTTTTGAGGATCAGTTTGGTTTTGGCTTGCTTGTGCTCTCTTAATTATACTAATCTATTTCATAATCTCCTCCATCATTTTCTCCATCTTTGAGTTGGAAGTAGAAAGTGTGGATTCCTCTCTAAAAGATACTCTCTTTTAATTTTTCATTCTTGCTCTCTTTTCCATTAAGTTGACTTCCACAGAGGGAGCACCCTTTTGCATATCTTCAAGAGTTGCAAAATCTCTCTCTCTCTTAGCTGATAGGCCATCACAGGGTCAAACCCTTCAGGAAAATTGTTTAAAGCTAAGCCCTGTGGAGGTTTTAGTTCTGGGGAAAGCACATTATACACACTATTGAATCTAATGCAATAATCTTGCACACTTTCCCCAGTGTTTCTATGGAGGTTCTTGTAATCAGAAAGGACTTGGAGAGGATTCTTCTTTACTTCCCATTTGTTTAAGAATGTTTGATGGAAGGCTTGGAGATCATTAATACTATGGGGGGCTATACCTTTAAACCATTTTCTTACTTCTCCCCCAAAGCTCTGAGCAAAAAATATAAGCTTGACAGAATCATCATCAATTTCATTTCTGTCAAAGTAGTCATTCATATTATCCACATGTTGTGATGCAGTTGTAGCATTACTAGCATCCCATAATGGAATTTTGGACTGATAGTCATGTGGAAGATTGACTAATGGTGCAGGGAGGACTAAGGGAGCATACCATGTTGCCATGATATGTGGTGGGTGTGGATTTACAAGAGGTGGATTAACAAAAGGGAAAGTGGGATGGAGTGGAGTGGTTTGAATAGTGGATGTAGGGTGAGAAGAAGTGGATGGACCAGGAATAGATTGCTGAGCTGATCTTGGATGAGAGACACCTAAATTGTGAAGGAAATGCAAATCAGGAGGTGTTGTTTCTCTTCTGCCAAGATGTTCACTTGATTCAGGAGATGAAAGTGAAGACTCAGAATCTAACTGATCTAAGTCACCAAGAGAACTAGTTCTAAAATAATTTACTAAGTCAACTTGTGATTGTTGTAGAGCTGAAAGATTTTCAGGAACTGAATTAGCTCTTAAGGGTGATCTGAAAATAGTTGATAATTTAATCCTAGGAGACTTCCTAAGGATACTTTCTGGGTTATCAACTAACTCAGGTGGATCAGGGTTAGGATAGGCTCTAGTGTGAATATTTCTAGGAGCCACTATGCTGTGTTTTTCAGACCCAAATAAACAAGAAAAGTTCAACCAGGTATGAAAATCTTTTGAGAGGTTAACTAATCTGTTAACACAAATTTTAATCCTACAGTCCTCTAACTGAGTTTGAAAGATATTACAATGATAAGGGTTCTTCCCATTGGAGTCTTAAGTTCTGTTAAGGATTGTGGAGTCGCCAAGTGGAAGTTTTTAACTCTTTTCAGAGGTAAAAGGTTTTATGGTCCACCACCATGTTTATTGAATACCAATCTGAAATATTTTTAGGTTTTTTGAGTTCTTTTCAATTGTGTGGTTTCTAAGAATATCCTAACTTTGTTTAAAACTTTTCTACGGTTAAGATACAAATATAGTCTACTCTTATGGCTAAGCCAGCTGATTTTTCAAGGTTAGATAAAGTCTTATGAGAATCCTAGGGTTTTCCTAGTTTGTCACTGATTCAAACAAGTTTCATCATGATTACCATTATTTGGTAGTGCTTGAAAAGGCTGTTTTTTTCTCACAAGTTCTATGAAGTTTTTAAGGGGAACCAGAGATTACAATTAGGTTCTTCCCCAGCAGAGTCGCCAGAAATGTTAGTTGCTAGTGGCTCAGCTGGAAAATAGAACAATTGTCATAAAACAGGAGTTATCTAGAGCTTTAAGATGCTTTTAAACTTTTATTAACTCAGAAATTTGTTTTCCCCAACAGAGTCGCCAGAAAGGTTAGGAATCTGTAATTTTAACAGATTGGTGAGACTAAAACTACAGAAGCAAAATTATTTCAACCAACTTTGGGATTCTAGGATCTAGCCCTCCTGAATCCGGAGAGGGATCTCTCCAATAAGTGCAAAGATGGATTTGTCTTTAAAGTTTTGGGTAATGATATTAGGCTAGTTGTGAAGGCCAACGGTTTGTTTTGTTTTTTGGATGGTTGAGCATGATTACTATTTGAGGTGGAAAGTCCTAAATGCAAAGAGTTTCAAAGATGAGAAGTTGCAAGTGAATGGAACAATTAGGATAAAAGATAGATATAACGCTGGTTATTAGTCCATTGGGATATGGAGTCATAATAGGGCTTTAATTGAACAACAACATCGATAGTGATCCAAGGGGCAAGTCATCTACATCACAAGATTATTGAGATTAGAGTGATGGAATGGAAACAATAAAGTGTTGGAGGGGTGGAAACTGATAATAATTTCACAAAGGATTTATAATCAGTCCAAATAAGAAAAGCCTCTTAAGTAACTGTTTAAAACCAACCAAGTGCAGGGCTAACCATTGACCTCTTGGGCAAGTTTGTATTAAAGAAACTTAATTAACAAACAATCCAGTAATCCACATAATTACCTTCAGAAAGTATGAAAACATATAAGAGAAGACAGAGTGTAAACTTAAGATCAGATAAAGTACTTTTAAACCCAGTCTGCTTTCGGTCAACACTAAGGGAAACTTTCAGAATCTGCTTTTGGAGAAAAACTAGGACTAGGGCACACCATATCTTCCATAGTCATCTTTAATAAGAAAATAAGGAAAATAAATTTCAATACAATGTTTAAAGCAAACAGTAGGACGAGGGAACTCCAGCATTCCTAACTGCTTAAACTGTATTAAATCATTCTTAAATAAACAAATTGGAGGAAAACATTGAGATAAAGATTTTCAGTCAAAGAAGGTTACTGATATACAGCAGGTCCTAACTCTATAAATGTTGTTCTTTATCAGAGAATAATGAACAATATGACATACATAGAAGGAAAACAATAACAAAGAAAGGGGCACTTCACCAGTGATATAGACCAGGATCCCAAGAAACAACTTGTTTATTGATTTCAAACCAGTTACAGTCTTCAAGTCCAATGTTTTAGTTCAGCAATCATCTTCACTATTCAGCGTAACTAATCTATCATAAGCAGAGCTCCAAGGGCCAATGAACACTATTTACAATCAGAAGTTTAAGCTCAAGTGTATATCAAATTTCTGCAACCCACCCCTCACTCATCTTCTGCAGTAGTATATATAGAAGGATGAGGAGGTGAGATCTGATAAAATATCTCAATTACAATTAATATAGACTTAATGGATTCTTGGCCTTTGAGGGGCTCAATGAAGAAACTTACATACATATCCTCTGTATTAAATGATTTACATAAATATTGAAGCTCGGTGGGAGCTTTTGTTGACCTTTGAGGCCCTGTGGGATGTCAGGGTTACTCTGCCGATATCCTTTGCATTAAGTTTCCTTGCAGAAGTAACTTTCTGGCTGCACCAAGACAAATATCTGATCCTGATCAATAAATTCAGCCTCTAATTGAATACTTTGAGGTACATGTGGCATCGTGGTAGCTAGAGGGATCAATTTTCCTCAATTTGTGGTGGTGGAGGGTTTCCTGTTGATAAAACACTTCAGATTTTCTTTAAACTATGTTTTAAATTGGGGATTAGGCATTTGATAAACATTCTTAGCCATGATCAACGCGAAATATGTCCTTAATCCTCTGCTCTGATAAATTTTGGTCTTCGTCACTGATACTCTCTGACTACGCCCAATTCATGGTTTTTGTTGATGTACAGGGATGTGCAGGGGTGATATGGCATCAATGCCTCATGAACGATTGATGAAAACGTGTTTTTAACACCCTGTGATGATTTTCTTTGGTGAATCGAAGGCAGGAAGATCGTCATCCTCTGCCCTCGAATTTTCTTCAAAAATGGCGAGAAAACCATTTAAACCCTACAAAATACAAACAAATATATTAAAAATTCCTGCATATATAGGTTTATTGCTGCGGAGGACATGTGGAGGAAGCGTGGCCGTTGGATGGCATCATCCAACGGTCAGGATTGATAGGGAGAAGGTGTAGTGAAGGCTGAATAAATGTTTTAATCAGATCCGTCGATCACGCAGAGATCGACGGTTGGGAGCGGAAATGGAAAGTCAAAGTGGAAGACGTTGACTGGGCGATCAAATCAGTGCGATGGAATATGGACCATCGATCTGCAGATCAGATCGATGGCGGAGATTTATTAAATGCCGCGTCGTAGGCCGGTTAACTGTCGGGCATCTTCGGTGAGCGATAGCCGTTAGATGGCCCACCCCAGATTGGACGGTGTACAGCGATATCACGTGGGGTCCACGTCCGAATGTTAACGCGTGATGGATGGCGGTTTTATGAACAATGCCTAGGACGCGTGTCAAACGATGAGTGGAATCGCTGGCGATCGGGAAAAAACCGTCGTCGCCCAAAGGCGGTGCGATGAATACCGTGCAGTTTTTGGAAAGGGTTAGTGGAATGTGGGGACCACTGAGAGATGAACTCGACACCGTCCGATCTTCAGATCAGATCGATGGTGTGAAACAATTTAAAACTTGTATCGGCGGAAAACTAATAAAATAATTACAAACCCAAAGTTTCGAAAATAACATAAGGTTTTTAATATTTTCAGGGCGGGATATGTATTATGTGGCTAGGCACCCGTTTGCAGGGCCGTGATTTACATGGAGGAAGGGGCTTAAGACTTAGCCCGAGGGGGCTTAAGTCTACAATGTATGAAAAATGTGATTTTATGGATTTCCAATGGTTTTCAAGGGAAATGGAGGGTTCCGATATAGTAAAAAATGAGTTTTAAACTATGTCAAGGGGTTTTGATGAAGGGGAATGGGAAAAACATGAAAATGATGGATTTTCATGGGAAATAGAGGGATAGAAAATGAGGTTAGCTTTGGAAAAGGGGAAAAGGGGGAAAGGGGTCTTGCAGCAGTATTCTGGCTTGGAAATCAGCAGGATTCCTGAGTGTAAAATGGGAACAACAGTGAAGTTCGGACAGAGGAAAGGCATGAGGCCTTCAAGAGTCTTCAAGAGCCAACAATTTTTAATAATAAAATTTGTTCCTTGAAGGCTTAAAAAATCTTAGCCACCTTTTGATATAAAATTTTTTATAGGTGGCTAACACTGCTGATGTCAAAACCCTACTAATATGGTTTTCTGTGCACTGGACCATCTGAGTGATCCACGGGGTCTTTGATTCTGGTAACTTTGCCTTCAAATTATTGGATTAAAGCTCAAAATATGCAATTACAGACCCTAAATGCTCTGCTTTCCCACTGATACTCTTTGCTGCTTCCACGTTTACCTCTGACTGCAAAATTTGTGCTTTAATGGCGCCAGAGAGGTTTTTATAGAGTTTGACTCTGTCCTTTGAATGCACATCCTGTCATGTTGTGGCACCTTCCCGAGCCTTTCTCCATAATTTTAGATCCTGAAAATGGTCCTTTCCTGTGTTCTCTGTCACTGTAACAGAGGTTGTGAACCATGGCAGATTTCGCCGCCCGTAACCCTGCAAAACACGCAAATACATTAAGAAAACCATGCATGGGAAGGGTAGATGCAGCGGAGACGATGGAAATGGCCATGCGGTCTAGTAAAAAGGTGGAATAGTGCGGGATTACATTGGAAAATGCAGTGGGAGGCTTGCAGAATGGTGGCACAGTGGGAAAATGAAGTTGGAGGGTGGCGAGAATGGAAATTTAAACGCAAAACCTTAAACATTGACCTTGAAATGAAATATATAGGGGAGCCATCGACAATGCGACAAAAACACGTGGAATGGTGACGTGGTGGGACTCGGTCGAAGGTGAGACAGGCGTTAAATCTAGACCGTTCGATCTCAGGAGTAGAACGACGATGGGAAACGTAGCGGAGGGTGACGGATGGTGGGCCAGGGGTACGATTGCCTTAGGTTATCCCCCGTGTAACTTCGTGGAGCGATCACCGTTGGATGGTCAGCTCTGGATCAGACGGTGCATGTGTGTATCACGCCGAGTTTTCTGTTGAACGATAACGCGTGATTGGGGGGTGGTTTTCAAATAGTGCCGGTGCCACGCGTCAGGCAGTGAGTGGAATCGCCACGAAATAAAAAATACCGCCAACCCTCAGAAGGCGGTGTGATAGAAACCAACCGGTTTTTGAACAGGGTGCGCTGGCGTGGGGACCACCCGGTAGATAAACTCTGGGCCGTCGGATCAGTGGGTTAAATGGACGGTTGATGTGTTAACGGGGCGGTGAAAGGGGTCGGCGATGGACGTTATGGAGCTCGTGATGACCATCCGATTGGTGTAGATCGACGGCTTACGACGCTCCCGATACATATTTGAGATAAGCGCCTTCCGCCTTGGCGCTAGGTACTAGCGCCTAGGTCACGTGGTGGAAAAAGGCTAAGGGGGCTGACCGAAAGGGGCTAAGCCTGTCATAATGTGGAAAATGGGTTTTTTGGCCCATTTTTAGTGCATTTTAAGGCCACTAAAGGGTAGAGATAGGGGAAAGAAAGCGAATTTCGACCACACCAGGGGTATGTGTAGGATTTAGGGGGGATTTTGGGATAGTTAGGAGGTCTAAGGGAGGGGTTTTTTGGGGTGAAAGGAGGGTTTGAAAAATGGGAAAATGGATGAAATGAAGAATTCTGAAGGGGTACAAGGGGCAAATGAAGGCCTTTTGGAGAACAATTTTTTTCAATCAGAGAGGATTTTTACTGGGAATCAGTAGAGGGGATTTTATCAAAGAACAAAAGGCACAAGGAGGCTTCAAGGATGATGTGTTTTCAGAGGAAATGTATTCCTTGAAGGCTCAAAAACATTTTAGCCCCCTGTTTTCTTGCCAAAAATTTATAGGGGGCTAACAGTGGCTCCACATGGGGATGGCTTCTTCTTGAAGGAGTCAAGAATTCAGAAAATAAATCTTTGGTGTAGCCTAGATTCCCGATACTTGACTCAATTTTATTCTCTTGGATCAGCTGCCATAAATTGTGAAGACATCAAATCAGCAGAAAATTCTCAAACACTCTACCTACCCATCCTACAATCCCACCATTTTTCTTCTAGGGTGCATTTGGACTAGCAGACCCTTTACATCATTTATTTTTTACAAACCAAAAAATAAACCTATTCTATTCCTACCCTTATTACTCCATGAGACCAGATTAGACTGTTGGACTCATAGTTTCTCTACCTAAAATACTATCTGCTAGGATTAGACTGTCTAGCAGATTTCTTCTCTACATTCTAAGACAGAAATTGAAAAACAATCAAGCCAGGATTAGACTGTCTGGCTTGCTGGACTTTGTAGAAATAAATACAATTAACTACATGCTCACATACTGAGATTTATTGAGCTTTTCCTAACTACCCTACTCTACTGGACTATTTACAAGTCTAGCTTACAAACATTGTCTTCCAATGTAACCAATCCATCAAGTGATCGCATGACTGGTATTTCTTGCTCAACTCCTTGAGCGGGCTAGATAGGTAGGGATGCTCCCACTCTTTTTGTTCCACAACAGCAGCTTTGAAAAATTTGCTTTCTGTTGGCAACATGCTACTCAAAAAAACCCTTGATCCTTCTTCTAATGTTTCCAGGAAATGAACATAAGGATCATGAAATGATACCTGGTTGTAAAGATTTGGCAGGCTGATTTCAACCAGGATTCCTTCTTCTTCCACTGGATCAAGAATAAGACTCTCTTGAGAAAGAGAATCTCCCTCATCTTCTTCATTTTCTGAACTGGAAGACTCATCATATATGGCAGTGCTGTCCTTTTGGAGCTCTGATATATTCTTCTGTGATGTGCTGAGCTCTGTGAATAGATCTGTGTATTCTTGAGCAGGGGTATGTTCCATTTCTTCCTTCTCTTCAAGAGAAGGCCCCTTAATTTCAATCTTCTCAGGAATTTCTTCTTTTCTTACCTCCTCATCTTCTGAAAAGGAAGGCTACTGGTTTCCAGTCTAACTGATGATCTGTGGTAAAGTAGAATGAAGATTCAAGGAATCTTCATCTGCTATTATAATATCGTAGCTCTCCCCATCAGTACCATAAATAACATGCATTGGCTCATTACTCTCTGGAAATAAAGGGAATTGATTTTCCTCCCATAAATCTACTAATTATGACCCCGAAAGATTATCTTCTGTTTGGAAAACATCATCATCAGAAAGATCAGAAATAGGAAAACCATGAATATAAGTAATGCTTCCAATTGAGCATACTGGATTATCAGTAGGTTTTTCTTCGTTCTGATTCTCAGAGGAAATTTCTAGATATGTACAGTCAAAATCATAAGGTGAATGGGAAAGAGTGTTTTTTCCATAAAATATTTCTGAGGTGGATTGCTGATTTAATATATGATCAATCTCTTCTTCCGTCAAAGGAGAATATTGTTTTGTGTTCCTTTGTGCAGAAGTTTAGTAGCTCTCTGTTTCTTGTACTAGCTGATTTGGAGGCAGGATGTCTTCTTGAACCTCTTCTAGAATATCTTCAGTTGTGCTTGCAGGGAAATATTGAGGATCTTCTGATGTTTCTTGATCTCTTTCTAATTCAGACCAGTCCTCATGAACTTGAGGATACTTGGTTATACTACAAGGCTCATGAGTGGTTTCTTCTTCCACATCAGATTCTGCATCTTCTATGTGGTCTCTTGTTTCCTCAAAGAAACATTCCCTGTTTTCTTTTGCTATTAGGTCCTGATATTCTCTGGTCAGCGTAACACAAGACATAGGTAAGAAATCAGGCAGTTCCTGATCACTTTCTTCCTCATCTTCCATAGATTTTAAAGCATCATACATGTCTTTCTCATTATCTAGGTCTTGATTTTTTTCTTGTTCTGGAAGAGGCATGGGCTGTTGTAAATAATCATCATTTGCATTCAGATCATCCATATACATCTCCAGCACTTTACTAAACATTTCTGCTATTCCATTGAGTTGGTCATACAAAGAATCATACTTTGTATCCCTGTCCATGTCTGGATCCATGTTTCTGCAAAGATGGTCACTGCATCTTCTCAACCAGTTCAGAGTCTTCTACCAGTGGAGTCATTTGGTATTTTGGGAGTTATGGAGTGTGGAGTCGCCCGGTGAATGAATTTGACTGTTTGGAGCAGGCTGCTATCCATCATCAGCAAATAAAGGCCAATCTAGGCTAAGTGGTCTTTGTTCCCCAGTGGAGTCGCCATTATGTTGGGGTTCCCATGATTTGGCCAGATTGGCAAGACCAAAAGATGAGACAACATCAGAACCACTTTGGGATCCTAGGATCTAGCCCTCCTGGATCCGGAGAGGGATCTCTCCAAATAGAGCAAAGAATGATATATCTTTGAAAGCTCAAAATAAGGTATTAGGATAGGTATGAAGCACAAAGAGGGGTTTAAAATGATTTGGTTGTTTGGTTGCTGGGTTGGTCATGAGATCATAGACTGAGAAGGTAATGGAAGGAAAGGATCAAAGCAGTAGGATGTTTAGGTAAAGAGGATAGGTCAAGAAAGTGCCATCCATTGGGCTATGGAGTCATGAAAGGGAATTACTTGCAAACCACTAACCAAGGCTTTCAGAGGGCAAGTCATCTATTCTAAAGGATCTTTTTAGATAGATGGTGGAATGTAACATTAAGGATTGAAAGTGAAGGAAGGAAAGAAACCCAATTTTTGTCTATAGATCAGGTTAGAGGTCATTTAACTCCAGACCTGCTTAGACATACTCAAAGGCAACTTTCAATGAAGGGACAAAGGGGCAGCTTGTAGATTGGACCAGAGGTCATTTAACTCCAGGTCAGCTTTAGCATGCTCCAAGGGAAAATAGAGATAAGTTTACCAGAGCCAGGGTCTATAGATCAGAGAAGGACTTTGAACCTTCAATGCTTTGACACCAGCAAGAGATCTTAGAAAGGCCAGCTGGTTGCACAAGGACCCTAGTGGACAGGGCTAACTCTAATCCCCAGTTTCCCAAATCTTCCAGCTTAAACCCAACAAGAACAACTAAGCAGCAAACCTCGAATTCATACATCAGCTAGCAGCATATGGAACCGCTACACTGGTTAAATTAGCTGAATTTACTCTTAGATTCACAATCGACAGAAAAAATTAGAGGCAAGGAGAGTAGAAACATAGGGTACCTAACAAGGGTAAATCCTATGCCATATTTTTGATGCGAGCCAGAAGACCAATGAACAGCATGAAAATGTAATAAAACAATAAGATAAGAGAAAAATCACACGTAGTAATAGACCAGGATCCTGTGAAATTTGCTTGATTAATTGATTCAAAACCAGTCACATACACTGAGCTCAATGGTTGTTTCAGTCTAGAATTTCTCCTCCCAGCCTACTACATTACAAACTAGTCTACTATTCCCTCCCAAGAATTTTCTAACAGTCAAAATGAATCCCTCTAACAGCAACGGCAACAACCGAACAACAACCCTTTACAATATGTTCTTGGATATTCTTGTAGGAGAAAAGAATAACATGAGTAGATGTAAACTTAAATGCAGCATTAAAACTATGAAGCAGCAGGAGGGTCGAGGCCTCGTTCTGTTTTAAATGTCTAAGCATTGAACTTCTGCACTCTTTTGGATGAAAGAGTGGTCTTCATCAGGCTGCAATTTACTCCATGTATGTCTTTGGTGTACTTGTTGCAACACTTTGAACGAAAAAATATCAATGACTCAGGTCTGCCATACCATGTACAAATGCTTCTGATGGCATAGGACTGCTGTCAGGGTGGAAAACTTCTCAGGAACACAGCATAGAATGAAAGCAGTATGGATGTTGTGTCCTTTTATGGAAGAACGTTCTGTTGATGTCAAAACCCTGCTAATATGGCTTTTTGTGCATTGGACCCTCTGAGTGATCCACGGGGTCTTTGATTCTGGTACCTTTCCCTTCAAATTATTAGATTAAAGCTCAAAATCTACAATTACAGGCCCTAAATGCTCTGCTTTCCCACTGAGACTCTTTTCCACTTCCATGTTTGCCTCTGACTGCGAAATCTGTGCTTTAATGGCACCAGAGAGGTTTTTACAGAGTTTGACTCTGTCCTTTGAATGCACATCCTGTCATGTCGTGGCACCTTCTCGAGCCTTTCTCCATAATTTCAGCTCCTAAAAATGGTCCTTTCCTGTGTTCTCTGTCACTGTAACAGAGGATGTGAACCATGGAAGATTTCGTCACCCGTAACCCTGCAAAACACACAAATACGTTAAGAAAACCATGCATGGGAAGGGTAGATGCAGCGAGGACGATGGAAATGGCCGTGCGGTCTGGTAAAAAGGCGGAATAGTGTGGGATTACGGTGGAAAATGCAGTGGGAGGCTTGCAGAATGGTGGCACAGTGGGAAAATGTAGTTGGAGGGTGGCGAGAATGAAAATTTAAACACAAAACCTTAAACATTGACCTTGAAATGAAATATATAGGGGAGCCATCGACAATGTGACAAAAACACGTGGAATGGTGATGTGGTGGAACCCAGTCGAAGGCGAGATAGGCGTTAAATTTGGACCGTTCGATCTCAGGAGGATATCGACGGTGGGAAACATAGCGGAGGGCGACGAATGGTGGGCCAGGGGTACGATTTCCTTGGGTTATCCCCTGTGCAACTTCGTGGAGCGATCACCGTTGGATGGGTCGCTCTGGATCGGACGGTGCACATGTGTATCGCGGCGAGTTTTCTGCCGAACGATAACGCGCGATG
Organism: Pinus albicaulis; assembly: GCA_034641835.2. Lineage (NCBI taxonomy): Eukaryota > Viridiplantae > Streptophyta > Pinopsida > Pinales > Pinaceae > Pinus > Pinus albicaulis. Next base: position 75,303 of record JAXQQM020057757.1, read on the forward strand.
GGGGGGCGGTTTTCAAACAGTGCCGGTGCCACGTGTCAGGCGGTGAGTGGAATCACCATGAAATAAAAAATACCGCCAGCCCTCAGAAGGCGGTGCGATAGAAACCAACTGGTTTTTCAACAGGGCGCGCTGGCATGGGGACCATCAGGTGGATAAACTCTGGGCCGTCGGATCAGTGGGTTAAATGGACAGTGTGTTAATGGGGCAGTGAAAGGGGCCGACGATGGACTTTATGGAGCTCGCGATGACCGTCTGGTCGGTGTAGATCGACGGCTTACGACGCTCCCGATACATATTTGAGATAAGCGCCTTCCGCCTTGGCGCCAGGTACTAGCGCCTAGGTCATGTGGTGGAAAGAGGCTAAGGGGGCTGGCCGAAAGGGGCTAGGCCTGTCATAATGTGGAAAATGGGTTTTTTGGCCCATTTTTAGTGCATTTTAAGGCCACTAAAGGGTAGCGATAGGGGAAAGAAAGGGAATTTTGACCACACCAGGGGTATGTGTAGGATTTAGGGGGGATTTTGGGATAGTTAGGAGGTCTAAGGGAGGGGTTTTTTGGAGTGAAAAGGAGGCTTTGAAAAAGGGGAAAAGGGATGAAATGAAGAATTCTGCAGGGGTACAAGGGGAAAATGAAGGCCTTTTGGAGCACAATTTTTTTCAATCAGAGAGGCTTTATACTGGGAATCAGCAGAGGGGATTTTATCAAAGGAAAAAAGGCACAAGGAGGCTTCAAGGATGATGTGTTTTCAGAGGAAATGCATTCCTTGAAGGCTCAAAAACATTTTATCCCCCTGTTTGCTTGCCAAAAATTTATAGGGGGTTAACAATTCCTAAGGGTGATTCTGGAATTTGATTAATAATATTTTATTCATGCACCAAGTTCTAGATCACCCTAATATTTTGTTATAAATAGAAGGGTTTTCCCCATTCATTAGTCACCTTTCATTGCATTAGATCACTCTAGATCTATACCATTGGTCATTTTTCTCCATTTTTGCCTTGTGAGCTCCCTTTGAGTTCTATGTTTGTCTGGGTTTTCTACACCAACAAGAGAGAGAAACTTTAGATCTGAAATGCTGAGGATTTTCAAGAACCCATTCCATTGAGGAGAACCAGAAAACACCTTTCTTGTTTTCCTCTTAGGTGCCCCTTTTTAATATAAAAAATTCTTTCAAATATATCGTTCTTGTCTTGTCTATTGGATGCATGGAGCCATATTTTATTTTTACTGCTTAATGTATTTTATGCTTAGATCTGGATTTGTGCAGCTTTATTTGGATCAAATAACTGTAGAATTAAAGATATTGGCAGCCATAATTGATGTTAGGGAAATTTGTTATGCGTAGCTAAAGTGGTATTTTCTGACGAAAGATTCATACTAACAATTGGCGACTCCACTATGTGAAATAACTTAGTAAAACACCTTTATTAAGTTGTTTATGGTCTAAACAGGAAACCCCAAAATGAAATAATAATAAAATCTATATTTGTTTATATTTCCTGGTCATATTTAACCCAAAACAAGGAAATCAATTAAACAAATCCTTATTTATTTGATTATTTCCTAGGAATAAGTTATTTAAATCCTTATTTAAATAATATTCCTAGTTAAATTTGACTAAATCATTTATAAATAATTAAATAAATCATTATTTATTTAATTATATTCCCACCATTCCCTTAAAATAATAAATAAATCATTTATTTATTTATTATTTATAAATAAAGGAATTGACCCAAGTCAAAAATCCTTTTCCCTCCAACAAATATAATAAAATATTCCTAAAGGGTGGTTCTAGAATTCGATTAATAATATTTTATTCATGCACCATGTTCTAGACCGCCCTAATATTTTGTTATAAATAGAAGGGTTTTCCCCATTCATTAGTCACCTTTCATTGCATTAGATCACTCTGGATCTATACTCTTGGTCACATTCTTCATTTTTGCCTTGTGAGCTCCCATTGAGTTCTATGCTTGTCTGGGTTTTCTACCCCAACAAGAGAGAGAAATTTTAGATATGAAACGCTGAGGACTTTCAAGAACCCATCCCATTGAGGAGAATTGGAAAACACCTTTCTTGTTTTCCTATCAGGTGCCCCCTTTTAATATAAAAAATTCTTTCAAAATCAATGTTCTTGTCTTGTCTATTGGATGCATGGAGCCATATTTTATTTTTACTGCTTAATGTCTTTTATGCTTAGATTTGGAAATGGTGGGAAATATATCAACTAACTACATACTTAAATATATTGGAAATGGTGGGAAATATAATTAAATAAATAATTATTTATTTAATTATTTATAAATGATTTAGTCAAATTTAACTAGGAATATTATTTAAATAAGGATTTAAATAACTTATTCCTAGGAAATAATCAAATAAATAAGGATTTATTTAATTTATTTCCTTGTTTTGGGTTAAATATGACCAAGAAATATAAACAAATATAGATTTGTTTATTATTTCATTTTGGGGTTTCCTGTTTAGACCATAAACAACTTAATAAAGGTGTTTTACTAAGTTATTTCACATAGTGAAAGCAATTTTACTTAGGGTAAAATTGGTCTTACATGGTGTACTTGGGTTCATCTAATGATAATAGGTTGGATGACCAAAAAATGGTGTAACAGATTGCCCCCCAACGTATGAGTGCTAGGAGAAAATCGTATGACCAAAGTATGTTGTAAGAACTCAATCACTAGACATCAAGAGGGAAGTCAGAGAGAGAAATGTAAGGTAGTCTAATGTGCTAAAGGACTAGACCCTGAGGAGACGAGACTTACAGGTGCAACAAGTCTCTAGTTTATGAAGTGGTAACTGCGCTAAAGGTAGCGGGGGAGGCATACCTATGCCCACCAAGACAAAGTACAAAAGAATAGTATGTCCAGTAAACAAGGGACTGAACTATAAAGTACATGTTGGCATCGAGATACATGCTGGAACTTCATCTTGTACTTCATGATACATGTTTTAGATGTGAAATTGATTCACCCATGTTTATTTCTGTTGAGTTTTACACTCCTGAAGGGATAGAATATGCCCCTATCATGTTAGCATTGGTGTTGAGATTGCAACAAGATGATGAGATTAGTGGAAAGAAGTCGCCTTCACTAAGTGGGCCCGCAGGCTATTTTTGGCGCAAAGTCTATTTTTAGATTATGTCTATTTTTAGACATATGGATCATGTTCTATGAGTTGTAGGATGCTATTTGTGGATGGTTTTTCAAGTTGGAAAAAATATATGGACTTCTATTTTTAGACATATTGGGCGGAATCTATTTTTAGATTTCTAGTCTAAAAATAGATATGTCAAATATTATTAGCTCTTAATAATATTTGGACTATAAACATGATCTTATTCTCTTGGAGCACTTCAGTTAAGTGCACAGATGTGGAACAGGAGCTGAAAAAATGAATTACACTATTCCTGAGGGTTAAGTGGAGCTATTGCATGGATACTTTAGTTAGAACTCATGTGACACAGTTTGGTGGAGTTGATTGAGGAGTTAATGGAGTTGTGTTCAGTTTAACTAATCTAAACATAGTTGAGCTAGTTGTATCTAGTCTAACTGATTAATACACTAGTGAAGAGTGGTGTGAACTAATTATTAATTAATTCACTAATTATAAACTCATTAATCAACTAAATAATACATCAGTTAACTTCAGTGCATGGACAGTTTCAGTGGAGACCAGTGAAGAGATAGGTGAAAGAGCAGGTTAACTATCAGTTGTGACTATACTGTTGCATATTTGCAACAACCAGTGATTGGAGAAGCCAATGAGGATTGCGCAGTACAAGCCAGGTGGTTCGAAGTTATTTATGAACCATTCTTCAGCATTGATTACGCAACAGAGGCTGGCTATCAGGTGGCAGAGATTGGAGCATGTGTTTTGCTAGATCTAGCTTGATTAGTGTGTAGCAATTTGAGGTTGTGCTGAGAGCTTGTGAGGAGATTTGTACAATGATTGTTACATGAACTCTATGACATACAATATACAGCTAGTTGGGGGTTTTTAGCTTTAAGCTTTCCCATGAAATATTGTGTTCATATGTTTGATTGTTTATGGTTTTAATGTGCGCATGCGATTGTTTTTATTTCCGCAATTAATGATCAATGGTAGAAGAGATTATGTATTGTGCATGAAGTTAAAATAGTGTGTGATCAGGAGAATCTCAGTGGATAACATATCAATTATTAAAATTTCTACATGGTATCAGAGGGATATTGATCATTGGAGCAATTGCAATACATTGAAGCGGTTGAGTTTTGAGCTGGTGGAATTCGAATTTGTAGTAGTGTTTTCTTGGTGTCGAAGTTGAGATGTCTTTCATTGGATTGAGATTGGAGTATGTCCTTGAGGGTAGATCAAATTATATTTCATGGAAGGACAGGATGGAGGCAGTGCTAGATGACAATGGGTTGAAGGAGTTCATAGATGCAGAAATTCCAAAACCTACTTCTAGCGATGCTACTGTACTTGATGCATGGCAAAAGAAGACAAAAAAGTGTCGAAGGATTCTGTTGGAAGGTGTGAAGGATCACATAGTGTCCAGCCTTCATGGTAAAGCTTATCCATTATCGATGTGGAAAGCTTTGACAGATTTATTTCAAAGCAAGAGCGACCAGAGGAAGTTGGCGCTCAAGGATAAACTCAGGAACATAAAAATGGATAAAGGAAACAGTATGCCCAAGTACCTCATGAAGTTCATCCAATGCAGGGATGAGCTGGGAAGTGTGGGGGTTAATGTTGATGACGAGGACTTGGCGAGCTTGGCTCTCCTTGGGCTTCCGAAGAGTTGGCATTCCTATCGGGACTTTGTCAATTGTCGGGAGAAATTTCCAGGATGGGAGCGACTTTGGTTGGATCTTGTGCAAGAGGAGATAAGGAGGAGTACCAAGGATGGATCTTCATCAAAGAACTCAGATGAAGAAAATTGCGCTTTGGCTGCAAAAGCAAGGAATGGGAAGAGCAAGAAGAATGCTTCTCAATCCCAGAAAGGCAAGAAGGTGGACATGTCCAAGGTGAAGGCTTTCACTGTCCACCAACACTTCCGACATTATGCCACTAATTGTCCACAGGAGAAGAAAAATAAGCAGGCTGCTGGATCTGCAGCTGGAGAGGCCTTAGCCTCACAGTTTGAGCTGGATTTTTCGCTGATCGCATGCTTGGTTTCAAGTGTGATGGGTTCAGTGTGGTTTCTTGACAGTGGTGCGTCTTTTCACATTATAGGAGATCAAGATTTGTTTACCAATCTGGATGAGAAATATCTTGGAGTGCACATCGAGATGGGCGATGATGGTAGATATAGTGCGACCGATATCGGTACCATTTCCTTTGAGAGGGAGTCTGGTAAACCCTTTGTATTGAAAGAAGTGATGCATGTTACAGGATTGAAGAATAATATGATCTCTGTGGCGATTTTAGAAGACAAGGGATATGATGTTGTCATTAGCGAGGGAAAGGATTTCCTACGCAGTAAGGCAACTGGTGAGACCCGAAGGATAGGGCTTCGAGTTAAGAACCTTTGTCAATTGTAGGTAGATGGCTATGCAGCAATGGCAAGCAAGGCAGAAGGAGTGGTGAGCCAAGATGATGGAAAGCTGTGGCACCAGAGATTGGGCCACCTTCACCATGGAGCTTTGAAGATACTGCAGCAGATTTCTATTGGGCTTCTTGAGGGTACTCTTGCATAGTCAGATCAGTGCAAGGGATGTACTTTGGGAAAATTTGTGAAAGCCACCTTTCACGAGAAGGATAGTCGTGCCACAACGATCCTTGAGAGAATTCACACAGACGTGTGTGGACCTTTCTTAGTAGCTTCGATAGCAAAGCACAGGTACTATGTGATATTTGTTGATGATTTTTCTCGTAAGTGCTGGATCTTCTTCATGCAGAAGAAGAGTGAGACATACTCAAAGTTTTGTGAGTTCAAGGAACTGGTTGAGAAAGAATCGGGGAAGTAGGTGAAGGCTCTTAGGAGTGACAATGGTGGTGAATTCATATCTAGCGAATTCAAGGACTTTTGCAGCGCAGAAGGAATTCGAAGAGAGCTCATAGCACCTCATAACCCACAGTAGAATGGGGTTGCTGAGCGAAAGAACATAATGATTGTGGGTGCTACACGGGTGATGTTGCATGATCAGGGCCTTCCCATACACTTGTGGGTTGAGGCATGCAATACTACAATATATGTGCAGAACTGTTATCCTCACAGGATACTTGGCATGAGTACACCCAAGGAGGCATTTTTTGGTAAGAAGCCTGATATTTCCCATTTGAGGATTTTTAGTTCACCTGTTTACATTCATGTGACAAAGGATGCCAGGAAGAAGCTGGAGACGACTGCAGAGATTGGGATATTTGTGGGGTACATTGATACACCCCACAACTATTGTGTGTATTTTCTAGACAGTCGCAAGACTGTTGTGCTATGGGATATCAAATTTCATGAGGAGAAAGCCATGAAGTGTTCGTTTTAGAGGGAGCCACACTTACATGCAGATGAGGAGCTATTAGTTCCTAAGGATGAGTCTTAGGATGTGGATCAGCCATAAGATGAGGTTCATGGAGTGGAAGAGACCACTCATGCAACGCCAACCATTAGAGGGCAGAAGCGCACTACAGAGGCTGAGCGACTGGCTCAAGATGCAAAGAAGGTTGTAGGAGCACCTACATCACAGCGCAGATAGAGAAAGTCACCTAACCGGTATACTAGATACATGGCTCTTATGAGAAAGTGTATCGTGACGGAGCCATCCTCTTTCAAGGAAGCTGTGGAGGATCCCGCATGGGTAGATGCCATGGTGGAAGAGTATGATTCGATTTTCAGAAACAGTGCATGGGATATTTTCCCAAGGCCGAAAGGGAAATCAGTGGTGGGTTCGAGATGGATCTACAAAGTGAAGCAGGCAGCTGACGGGAGTGTGGAGAAGTAGAAGGTAAGATTTGTTGCCCGAGGCTTCTCACAGATTGAGGTGATCGATTATGAGGAAACCTTTGCACCTATTGCAAGGTATTCTTCCATACGGACGATTCTTGCTCTCTCAGTGCAGATGGGGTGGCACATTCATCAGATGGATGTGAAGACTGCATTCCTCAACGGGGAGATTGAGGAGGAGGTGTACATAGAGCAGTCTGGAGGTTTCGAGATCTTCAACAGCGAGTCGCATGTGTGCAGGCTCAAGAGAGCACTGTATGGGTTGAAACAAGCACCTCGTGCTTGGTACACACGGATAGATAGTTATTTCACTGGACTTGGATTCTCCAAGAGTGAGGCAGATCCAAACCTATACTAGATTGTGGTGGAGGGTAAGTTGCTGATCATTGTATTTTATGTAGATGATTTGATTTTACGGGTGATGAACTGTTGATACACTCATGCAAGGCTGATCTTGCAAAGGAGTTTGAGATGAAGGACTTGGGCCTCCTTCATTATTTCCTAAGATTGGAAATTTGGCAGCGCAGTGATGGACTGTTTGTTTCTCAAGGAAATTATGCCTGGGAGATACTGGAGAAGTTCGACATGCATGGTTGCAAGCCTATCGACACTACTCTTCCTGGTGGATGGAGGAAAGAGGATGCTACATCGGCAGAGGTAGTGGATGCCACTGTTTACCGACAGTTGGTGGGGTCGCTTATGTATCTAGTCAATACACGACCTGACATATGCTACGCTGTTAACCAGCTTTCACAAGTTATGGTTAAGCCTACCAAGCTCTTTGGAAGGCAGGCGAGCATGTATTGAGATATCTCAGAGGCACATCGGAATATGGATTATGGTACAGACAGTCGGATGAGGTGAAGCTGTGTGGCTTCACGGATGCAGATTGGGTAGGGAGCCCAACGGACAGAAAGAGCACATCTGGAGGGATTTCCGCATTACCCTGCCGACACGCTTTCTTGTACAACAGAAGGTAGATCCGTGGCACTCGCTCGCCAGTGTTTCAGTACATGGCAGTAGTTGGAAGCATAGGCTATATGGACAGGTTTACATAGGTTCGGTTGTTCTGCCTACACTTAGATCCTAATCGTGATTTATTGTGATAATCGTGAAGGTATTAAAATCTCAAGTAATCCAAGATTTCATGATAGATCTAAACACATTGACATCTCTGGTATCATCATATCAAAGATTGTGGTGCAATATTCATAATATTTCATACATTCTACCTGAGGATTAGATGATATTCTGGACTAAGAAAGCCACCAGAGCAAATTCAATACCGCAGAGGCGTGATGTGTGGCAGATAATCCCTATCTTGTTGAGAGGGTGTGTTGAGATTGCAACAAGATGATGAGCTTAGTGAAAAGAGTTGCCTTCACTAAGTGGGCCCGCAGGCTATTTTTGGCGCAAGTCTATTTTTAGACATGTCGATCATATTCTATGAGTTGCAGGATGCTATTTGTGGATGGTTGGTCAAGTTGAAAAAATAGATGGACTTCTATTTTTAGACATACTGGGCGGAATCTATTTTTAGATTGCCAGTCTAAAAATAGATATGTCGAATATTATTAGCTCTTAATAATATTTGGACTCTAAACATTATATTATTCTCTTGGAGAACTTCAGTTAAGTGCACAGATGTGGCACAGGAGCTGACAGAAGGAATTACGCTATTCCCGAGGGTTAAGTGGAGCTATTGCATGGATACTTCAGTTAGAACTCATGTGACAGAGTTTGGTGGAGTTGATTGAGGAGTTAATGGAGTTGTGTTTAGTTTAACTAATCTTAACATAGTTGAGCTAGTTGTATCTAGTCTAACTGATTAATACACTAGTTAAAAGTGGTGTGAATTAATTATTAATTAATTGACTAATTATAAACTCATTAATCAACTAAAGAATACATCAGTTAACTTCAGTGCATGGACAATTTTAGTGGAGACCAGTGAAGAGATAGGTGAAAGAGCAGGTTAACTATCAGTTGTGACTATACTGTTGCATATTTGCAACAACCAGTGATTGGAGAAGCCAATGAGGATTGCGCGGTACAAGCCAGGTGGTTCGAAGTTATTTATGAGCCATTCTTCAGCATTGATTACGCAATAGAGGCTGGCTATCAGGTGGTAGAGATTGGAGCATGTGTTTCGCTAGATCTAGCTTGATTAGTGTCTAGCAATTTGAGGTTGTGCTGAGAGCTTGTGAGGAGCTTTGTACAATGATTGTTACATGATCTCTATGACATATAATATACAGATAGTTGGGGGTTTTCAACTTTAAGCTTTCCCATGAAATATTGTGTTCATATGTGTGATTGTTTATGGTTTTAATGTGCGCATGCAATTGTTTTTATTTCTGTAATTAATGGTCAATTGTAGAAGAGATTTTGTATTGTGAATGAAGTTAAAATAGTGTATGATCAGGAGAATCTCGGTGGATAACATATCAGTTATTCAAATTTCTACAATTGGAGGAGAAATTTTTGATATATTGGTTTGATGAGCACTTGGTCCATGATGAAAAATTGATCCTTGATGGTGCCATCAATGGAGAAGGAGAAGAACTATAGCTCTTACCCTATTATTTTCTTGAGGACAAGAAACATTTTGGAGGGTAGGATTGTAATGTTCCCACTTAGCCTTAGCTAAGAGGAACATTTAATTTTGTTTTAATTTCTGTTTCATGAATAAATGAATAAAGGAGGACATGTAAAACTCCTACAAAGTATGAATAAATCAGTTCCCATGTGAACAACGACAATTCAGGGCCATGAAAATAATCACTTGCAGGTGTGAAAGAGGTTTGAGCTAAAGACTGGGTCAACCTTGACCAAATCAACAACACTTTCTAGGTTCATTGCATCTCCAAAAGGGACAGTGTAGTTCTAGAAGGAAGCCTCTCATGTGGAAAGGGCTAACTCATCAAGATGTTTTAGTCTTTGCAAAATCTTTCTCATATTATAAAAGGAGAAGGAGGGCAGCAAGAGAAGGTTGTTGATTGATCATATTTTTGAGTATTTGTCTGCTTAGGCAAATACCATTCTCTGTTGTTTAGTGGAGGATTGTATCTGGAATTCCTATGTAGGGATTTAACTTCTTCCTTTGAGGATTCAAGGAGGAAAGTTTGCTGAATTGAACCACTATTAGGCTTGAGGCCAAGCTCCATTTACATTACAGCGCTACTCATCTTGAGGGCTGAGCTGTCTTGTGAGCTACAACAAGTGGGAGTCTAGATCTGTAGAGATCTAGTGTATTTTTGGGAGCCTCTTCTCATGGAAGGTGTTCTTTAACCTCCTGAAAGAGTGTCTCCACTTCTTGTGCTTCAGATCTGAAATTTTATAGTAGTTTTCTGTGTCATTTGAGCTACAACGCTGTCCCATTGAGTAAACTAGGTTTTTTCTGTATGAGGGTTTACAGGGTGTCTTGCTCATAGTTTAGATCAGAGATCTCTTGTGCTGGGCTTTGCCTTCCACTTGGTGATCCATGGATTATCTTGCTGATCTATGTTCTGTTCAGATCTGATCCATTGTAATGAAATTCTATATTCAGAAAATTACTACGGCAGTTTCCAGATTTGCAACTTGTTTCTCGGATCTACTCTTATTCATGCATGCTTTTGTCAAAATTCCAAGTGGATCTTGAAGAGAAAACTATATAGTTTCCAGATCTGCTATAGATCTAATGTTTTATCCACAGATCTGTCATAGATCTGAGTTGTAACTTCCAGCTGCTGAAGCTCCTCTAAAATAACGCTGTTGAAGCATTTATGCAAATATACATGTATTCCTGCTCTCTTTTCAGAAGATTTATTGCTGTATTGACTCATGCATTCTACTGTATAATGAAAGGGATTTATCATAATGATTATTTGCTACTGCATGACTGAAATATAATTCTCCTTGCTGATATCCTTTTTACAACTGCTAAAACTACGCAATTCCTGAAGTAGTGCTTTCATTTTGTTGCAGCCTTCCCCTTTGGGTGCTTTTTAGCTAGTCAAGTTTTTGGGAGATCTATTTGATGAGTCTAAACTGATTTTTTTTTATGAAACTCCATATATTAGTCTCATGCAACATGAATAAGAGGAACCAAGTCCTTAATTGCATTATTTTTGCACAGTTTTACTTATACAACGTTTCTGTTGAGCACCTTGTTGAAATTCCTGAAAAAGGAATATTACAGTTTCTATATTCTGAAATGATTTGGAGAGGGTTCTTTTTAATTTCCCATTTTTTTTATGAATTTTTGGTATAAATAAGGGAGATCATTTATGCTATTGGAAGTTAATATTTTAAACCATTTTTTGGCTTCTCCTCCTAAACTTTGGGCAAAGATTCTCATCTTAATGGTCTCTTATTCTATTTCCATGTAATCAAAGGCATCATACATTTTATCTACATGATGTTGGGTAGTAGTAGATTCAGTTCCGGTGAAATGGGGAATTATGGATTGATAATCATTTGGTAAAGGAACCCGAGGTTGTGGTAATACTAATGGAGCATACCATGTTGCCATGATAGGAGTAAATAGAATATTTACAAGAGGTGGGTTTGTGGAAGGGAAAGTGGGATGAAATGGGGTGTTTTGGATAGTGGATGTGTGGATGGGTGTGGTGGAAGTACCCGGACCAGCAAAATTATTATGAGAATATTTGTTATGGAAAGAGCTGAAGTGATGGAGAAGCTGAAAATCAGGAGGAGTGGAAGGAGAGGCTTCTCTGCTTGAAATCTGCTGCAAATCTATGGGCTCAAAGTTAGTCTGGTAAATATCACTATGTGGCTTGGTTTTGAATAGGTTCTTTGAATGGCACAAGTAAAACTAAGGATCTTTCAAGACTGTAAGGTTTTTAGGGATAGATCTTGTTCTTTGAATAGTCCTATTAGTAGTTAAATTTCTAGATCTAGAAGTTTTCCAAAAAATATTTTTTTGATCATCAACTAAAGTAGGAGAATTAGGGTCTAGATGAGATCTGGTATTGATCCTATGTGAAGCCAGATTTAAAACTCAAAATTTGGAGAGGTTGCAAGTTTTAGGGCTGTTTTCAGAAGGTTGACCTCTCACAGTGTTTAGTAAACTTCTAAAATATGGGACTAGGTTTCTTAAACTTCTGGGACTGATTTGATACAATATTAAGGGAATCTAAAATAACTAGTGAAGTAATAGGCCTACTGGGGCTAGTAGAGTTGATAGGTGGAAATTTTTAGCTGTTTTGAAGGTAAATGTGTATGGTCCACCACCAATAATTGACAAAAGACCAATCTAGGGATGTTTTCTTGGGGTTTTCTGAGTTTCTTTTATGTAGTTCTAAGGTTTGTAAGAGTATTCTACACTTGAATCATCATTTATATAAGATGGTGAAATAGACAAAGTATAATCTATGGCTATTAGCTGAGTTTTGCATGATTGATAATGGTTTCTGGAGTCTTAAGGTGTACTTAGATTGTTACTGACTTAGAAGGTCCCACCACAATAGCCAGAATGTTGGTTATGGCGATGAGGTGGAAAATTCCACTAGATACTATTTGTCAAGGGTTTCTCAATATTTTAAGGGATATTTAAGCATGAAATTACTCAGAATGTCCCACCATGATCGCCAGAATGTTGGTGTCTCGTGATTTGGCAGATTGGTATACCAAATGACAAGGCAACATGGAACCATTCTTTGGATCCATAGTGTTAGACTCCTATACCAATAGGTGTCATTTTTCATGATTGTCTTGATTGAACTATGGAATATGTTCAAACCTTTTTCTTGGACAAAGGTGTTCCATATTCTTGAAAAACCAAAAAATCAAAAAATTTAAAAAATGTAAAGAGGGTATACCCTAAAAGAAAAATCAAAGGGTAAAAATAATAAAAATGGCCAAAAAGTAAAAGAAATGAACCCCATCAAAAAACAAAGGCCAAGGAAAGTGTGCAAGTCTAAATGCCACTACTTTTTACTCTGATGTAATAAAGCAATTGTGTGCAGCTTGTCAAACCTTTGCCACAATTCATGAATAAGTCAAACTGTTTAAACTTGGCTTACTCATATTTCAATTTCATGTTGTAGATTAGAGAATAAATATCTGACCAAACAGTTTAATCTTGGCATATAAGTAGATAGGTAGAGTTAATAAAAGGTGCTCAACAGTTTAATCTGAGCCCTTGGATGTAATAAGGGTAGAAATAGATAGATTTATCCTGTAAAAAGAAAAGGTTGAAAAGGGTTTGCAAGTCTAAATGCACCCTAATAAAGAAGAAAAAATGGTAGTGTTAAGTAGATAGGGTAGGTAGATGGTGTTGCAAAGTGTTATCTGATGAATGATGCTGCTACATGTTTTTGATCATTTACTTTCATCACAAGTACTAAAGCAGGAAATACACTGAAAAATCACAGCAAGCAAAGTCAAATTCATTAACCTCCCCCATCATTTTTCCCCCTCAACAGTTTTACTAATTTCCCCAAAAGTACTAAGGTAATTGGAGATCAAAGGGGCTCAAGGCATTTCCTTGACTTCTGGAGGGACCGGACCCTCGGCCTAATGATCAAAAAGACCTAAGTACTAGAGATAATTCATCATTGTTATCTTCCATTTTAAACTTTCTCCTAAGAAAAATCACATTTTACTTAGGAAACTGATGCATAATTTCATAAAAATCCCTCAAGATAAAATTGCTATTCTAAGAAGTGTTGGAGATAAAATGTTGCAATTTACTTCACAAGTGATCACTTTCTTAGATATGTAAAAATATTTTGAGTTTCCTTGTCCTCTGCCATATTAACATTTAAATTTATTTACTAAATCCCTAGTCAAATACCCTATCCTAAATATATAAATCCCTTTTTATAAATAACCCAAAAAACCCCCCTATTATAAAGTTTAACCAAAGTATTTTATATCCCCGCGCATTTAAAATAAAAACCCATTATATGCCCTTTGGTTAAAATTATCAATATGTTGTAATCCCGCCCCTATGGTGAATCAGTTGTATTGATTAATCTACCATATAAATAAAATATATGCACGAAAACTTTAAACATGCTAGATGTATGTTTAAATACAAAAATATCAATAAAAATCTATAAAGTTTCAGGCCACCATGGTCCGTCCATCCACGTGGCATCACTTGTTTACCCCGAGACAAGCAACCCCTTTCTTTTGTAGCAGGGATTAATTAAGTCATCTCGGACTACTCAATAACTATTTCACCAAAGAAAAGTTCCTGAGTGATTAAACCTTTAAAAATGTTATACGACTGGCCCACATGAAACCTCCGCCCATCGCTCCACGCCCTGCACTGGATCTTGGGGAGCAGATCAACGGCCAGCGTTGATCCCGCTGCCCATCCCGTGTAAGTTTTTTAACCCGCGGGGGATGGGTGGTTTTGAACAGTCAACTCATCCACGTGGCAAGAAACCTGTGGAATCGCTGCCCCTCCGTTGAAAACCATCCTCGACCAAAAGCAGTGCGGGAGTACCATTTACCGCTTACCGCTTACTGCCGGTTTACGTCACCCCGTACTTCGATGACGTCATCACCTCGAAAAAATAAAAAATACTTTTAACTTGCGAATAAAGCCATTTTTCGTGTTTTTCCTGTTCTTTTCGTTATTCTGAAAACGACAAAGCTCCCGCTGCGATTTTCAAAATTTCCACTGTAATTGATCATTTCGCCCCAAAATTCTGCTGCGCCTGTGTTGAATAACAGTCCCGCCATTACCTGTTACCTGTTAAAGATCCAGCTTCCTTCTAAAAACAGGTATTTATCCTTTACGCCCCGACTGCAAGTAAAACTCAGTTTCCTTTGTTTTTTTCGCTGAAAAAGTGGTTAAAAATCATCACTGAGTCCTCCCTAGAAATTTTAAACCTGTGAAATTGCTCCCCGAACCTGCAAATTGTTCCAATTTCCTTCATTTCAAGAATCCCGCCCGGCCCGTGAAGAAAACCAAAAACCTCCATTTTGAATCCACAAGAACCAAAATGGAGGCCCCGGCAGCTCTTAATATCACTCCATTGAATGCTCCTTACCGTGAATTAGACTATTTACCTCTGATAGATGAAGATTTCCAAATTAAAGACCTGCATTTTGATGAAAGTCCCCTATTGAGCTATTATCGCTGCAGAGACGAATACTCAAATGGGCAAGATCTTATAGGGTTGTGGGAATCCAATTTCCCGAGATATCTCATCCCCTCAGTCCTTATTTTCCCAAAAATTATCCACTGCTATCATGCCAATTATGATCCATATCAGAAAGCAGTTTTATCCCCAAGTCAAAGCGTATCAAAATCAAAGAGTATCAGGTAAAAGTGAGAGTGAAAAGTCAAAACAAAGTTACAGAGCAGTCAAAGGTAAACAGTAAAAATGAAGTTACAGAGCAGTCAAAGGTAAACAGTAAAAATGAAGTTACAGAGGCAGTAAAATGGTAAAAATAAATGAAAGTACTTTCACCAAAATTGAAGTTTGTCTAAAGTGAAAGTAAAACAGTCAAAAGAGCAAGAAAGTAAAAAGATGAAAAAACATAACAAGAAGGAATATTTTTGCAGAAATTACATGTTTTAGTCATTATTTTGCAGAAAATATTGTGACCAATACAAGATGAATTTTGCAAAACTGAAGGATTTTTATGTTCTTAAGAGTACCATCTACAAAAACCTCTCTCACTTTCCTAACAGCTATTATGGTTTTGAAAATATTAAACAATGTTGAAAAGCACTTTTTGCAGAAAATTACAGTCAAGTCATCATTTTGCAGAGAATATTGTGGCCAATTAGAAATACATTTCACAAAACTGAAGGAGGTTTTTGTTCCTAAGAGACCCATATACAAAAACCTATCTCAATTTTTGCACAGTGGTTTTATAATGAGAGATACATGCGCATCTTTACAGGCCATTTTTCAGACTCTGTAAAACTCTGTTTTACACATATTTTTTACAGAGAATATTATGCACAGCTGGAGAGGAATGTTAGGAAAGTGAAAGAGGTTTATCTCACCAACATATTTATCCACAATAACCTCTTTCAATTTTTACATATATATTACGGATTGAGAAATACGAAGATATCATTGGACCCCAAGTTTGCAGAATTGTTGGAGCAGATTGCACAAAGAAAGGAAGCAGTTAGTGACTTGGATGCCTCATCATCAAATAAGAGTTGGATCAAATTCGAATTCTCCTCTTTGTCACCACTTATCCATCAAAAATAGTGCCAAATAGTTTGAGTGTCCTTTACTTTAGTTCTATTTATGTAAATAGTTGGAGAGATTTGTGAACCAATTTTGATATTTGTTTCAAGATATTTTAGTTTAGAATTTGTATAAATACTCCACTCTTGGAAGCATTTGGGGTGGATTCTATGACTTTGCTGTAACATTGAGATTTTCAGAATAAAAGCATTTTGGAGAAATTTATTCGTGGCTTACTGGATGACGATTTGAAGCTCAGGACTTTTTGCAGGATTCATGTGTTGGACTGCAGTTCAATAAGTCTTTCTACCCTTTGTCTTAAGTTTTATATCGGTTTATAATATCATTATGTCCATTTTTGAATAATTTACATAAAGGATTGAATCAGAATTTACTTAATTGTACTCTGATTTCAGATGTGATTGTTCTTAATGTTTTCCTCTAAATTGGTTATAAGCAAGAATAAAAGCATTTTGGAGAATTTATTCGTGACTTCTTGGATGTGATTTGAAATCAGGTTTTTTTACGATTCATGTGTTGGACGACGGTTGATAAGTCTCTACTCTTTGTCTTAAATTTTATATCAGTTTATAATATCATTATGTCCATTTATTTCTGAATAATTTACATAAAGCATTGAATCAGAATTTACTTAATTGTACTCTGATTTCAAATGTGATTGTTCTTGATGTTTTCCTATAAATTGGTTATAAGCATGAATTCTTAAATGCTCTTGCTCTTTGTTTGTAGTCATCTCATTTCTTTCTTTGAACATGGTGAAAGATTCTTAGCTGCCTTTCATCCCTTCAAGATCATCCCATCCGCTTTAAATTTTAAGGATTGTTCTCTGTCTAGCTACGTTGCCATGTAAAGCCATCTTGTGTGTAGAATAGAAATCCAGTAAAGCCATCCTGTGACTCCATAGCCCAATGGACTGAAAACCTTCAACCTTGCCCTTAGTTTGTGGATTCCACCATTTTTCAAAACAAACTCTTGGATCTATAACTAGCCTAAAACCTTCTAAGAACAAAGATAACTTATAAAGAGAGAGCCCTCTCTGGATGCAGATTGGCTAGATTCTGCATCTGAAGGTTGGTTTTTGGTTACCTCGGGTATACTTTCCTCTTCCACAACTTCAAGGAAAACCTGAGTGATAACATAGTGGCGAATCCACTGGGGATCTGAATCATTTTATTGTTAGTATTGTTCAATTATAAGCTATGGACAGAGTCTAAAGATCAGCCAGGTAGCTTTCGAAATTGCTTTTTCTCTGCAATTGCAAAAGTAAATAAATGCTGCTTCATTCTATCTCTGGTTTAGCTTATAAACTGAACTTTGGATTCAAAACATTCAATGAGACTCTCTAGTTCAATAAATCTTTGAAAATTTTAATTAAAAATCTTAAATTTCTTAAAGAAATCATAGAAGTTGTTTTTGAGAAAATTCATAAAAAATAAAAAAATAATCATAAAATATTCAAAATTTGGTTTTCTGAAGAACTAACTTTTTCTTGAGAATTGTTTCTGATTTAGATCTGATCTATGATGGTTGACAACGATCAGACACACAAAGGTTAAAATCATCCACCTGGCGACTCCAAATCAATTTCACAATCAAGACTCCACTGGAGGAATGAAACTGAAAGAAAAATATGGAAAGATCGGGCTTTCAACTTGGATCTTAATCCAAGACATCGTGTTCTTTCTCATTAAGAATTTTTTTCAATGTATATTGTATTTTATAGAAGATCTTAGATTATTTTTTAGTTATTTTCCTTTAAAAATTGTAAATAATAATTCTTCTAATCTCTTTGAGCAGCTTTCTTCTGAATCTAATGATGATTATTTTCCAATTAAGAAGCCTCAAATAATCAAGACTGATCTTAGAATCCCTGTACATATTCCTATACCATATAAAGTTCCAGATAGATATAAGCCCCTTATTTTACCTCCTATACTCCATGATTTTCCTAAAAACTACTACAAACATCTTCCTATATTTGATGGAGATAATGGTATTACTTCCTAAAAACATATTCAAGGTTTTGAGAATTATGTGGATTTATTTGAGATTGATGAAGATGATGTTAAAATTAGACTTTTTGCTCTTTCTTTGCAAAATAGAATAAAGGGTTGGTTCAAAAATCTCCCTAATGCTAGCATCTCAAATTTCCAACAGTTTATCAAAATTTGTCTTGATAGATGGATAATCAAAGTTAATCCTTTTGTGAACATGGAAGATTATAATCAGTTAAAAAGAGATCCAAATGAAACAATACAACAGTTTTATCAAAAATTTAATCAAGTTTATTATTCAATGCTAGAAAATATTAGACCTCCTCATGATTCATCTCTCTTGCATTATCCAAGTGCCTTTGATCTAGAAATAGAATTTCGGTTAAGAGAAAGAGATCCAAAAACACTTGTATGGATGCAAAACATTGCAGTTGAGGTAGAAGTTAATCTGCAAATCAGACAGGAAAAGTTGAAAGTAGAAGAAGAGGAAAAGAAAAATATTGTAGAGGTAAAACTCAACCTTTTGGTAAAAAAACTAGATGAAAGAACACAGGAGATCACTATGAAAGATGAATTTTTTATTCAAAATCACCATGAAGAAATAGAAGAGGTTGATAGCCATGAACAAATTCCTCTTAATTCAAATTATCATAGATCATAAAATGAATTTACAGATCAATATGAGGAAGAAGAATCTGCTGATCTAATGTGTATGTTTGATGACATCCCTTCTTTTGATGATTTTCCTAAGTATGATCATTATGATGATAGTTATGATCTCCAAACTCAAGCTAACTTTATAGAGCAATCAGAAGCTAGTTTGGAGGATGAAGAAATGCAATTTCAGTAGATTGAAGATAGTGATAAGCCAATACAGATCATGCATGAGAGTGAGGAAGAAAGAGTAGAAAATGTGAAAATAAGTGAAGGTTCTTTACCTCTTTTTTTTGCTTCATTTCATTTCATTAGAGACAACTATCATGCCATCAATAATCAACAATATTTAGGAATTGTGATCGAAAACAAAGAAGATAATGAAACTATTGATCAAGATTTTTCATTTTCACAATTGCAGTTATCAGTTCCCATTGAAATAAATGATCAAATGACACAAGAAAGTTCCATACCACTATTTTTTGAATCATTTCATCATTTAAAGGAAATATGGTATAACATATTTAAAGAAAAGGATGAGAAACTTTTTGAAGTTTATGAAGTTCCATGGAATCGTATATGCCATAGGTTGCAGCAATTTTCCCAACTTTTTCATGATCCAATAGCAGATATGCTGAATATTGAAGGCATTCAAAGCATTCCTATATTAACTAACTATGATTTTCAGAATCAAGATGATAATGATTTCAATAGTCAAACATTACAATCAGTAGGAATATCATCACAAATCTTATCTGAGAGTTTACAGGGAGATAAAGATGAAAATAACATTTCATATTCACGGTATGGAGGCCATCCAGAAAAAATGTACAATTTTTCAGATCAGTTAAACATCAGTGTATATATTTTGGAAGATCCTTTTGTACGATTCTAGAGTCACCAAAGGAAATCAAGTGTTTCATTATCCTCTCATTTGTTGACAAGTTTCTAATAGGTTGCAAAAGTGCAATTTTGATAATCAACGAAAATGCAACAAAGGCTCTATCAAAATACATAATGCTTGAATGGTTTCATTGGTTATTTCATTTTACCTAACTAGCAGTTGAACAGTAGATTGAGTAGGTAGATGAGTGCTAATAAGCTCAGGATTTTGAGCATTCTTCTTTTTTAGTTTTCAATTTTCAGCTAGTTTTTCATTAAGTTTGTTTGAAAATTTTTGTGTGTTGTTTTAAGTTTCAGGTTAGATTTCAGGTTGCAGAAAAAGGACTATATTCAATTCAAGATTTCCAGCCACAGTAAATGCATCAATTTTATTGGATGGTGACTTGTTGAAGTTGAAGCCCGAAGTGAGGGCCCTAAGCTTCAAAAGTTTCACTATCATATATACAATAAAGCTACTAGAAGAAGGAGATCACATGGTTAAGTTGAAGACATTTTGAGGCAACTGACCTACTGTTCTTGACTTTTCACAAGGAAAAGCCATCCCCAAGTGGAGCCAGTGTTAGACTCCTATACCAATAGGTGTCATTTTTCATGATTATCTTGATTGAACTATGGAATATGTTCAAACATTTTTCTTGTGCAAAGGTGTTCCATATTCTTGAAAAATAAAAAAAATCAAAAAATTTTAAAAAATGTAAAGAGGGTATACCCTAAAAGAAAAATCAAAGGTTAAAAAGAATAAAAATGGCCAAAAAAGTAAAAGAAATGAACCCCATCAAAAAGAAAGGCCAAGGAAAGTGTGCCAGTCTAAATGCCACTACTTTTTACTCTAATGTAATAAACAAATTGTGTGCAACTTGTATTTTATGCCACAATTCATGAATAGCCAAACTGCTTAAGCTTGGCTAGTTCATTTTTCAATTTCATGTTGTAGAATAGAGTGATATCGACCAAAACGAGTTTAATATTGAGATAAGTAGATAGGTAGAGTTAATAAAAGGTGCTCAACAGTTTAATCCGAGCCCTTGGATGTAATAAGGGTAGAAATAGATAGATTTATCATGTAAAAAGAAAAGGTTGAAAAGGGTTTGCAAGTCTAAATGCACCCTAATAAAAAGAGAAAATGGTAGTAGTAGATAGGGTAGGTAGATGGTGTTACAAATTTTTATTTGATGAATGATCTTGCTACATGTTTTTGATCCTTTAACTTTCATCACAAATACGACGAAATACATTTGGAAAATCTGTAAAGCAAAGTCAAAATCATTAACTTCCTCATCACTTTCCCTTAAAGTTTACTAATTTCCCCCAAAGTACTAAGGTACTTGGAGATCAAAGGGGCTCAAGGCATTTCCTTGACTTCTGGAGGGACCGGACCCTCGGCCCAATGATCAAGAAAGTCCTAAGCACTTGAAATAATTCATCATTGTTATCTTCCAATATTTAACTTTTTTCTAAGTAAAATCCTATTTTACTTAGGAAACTGATGCAACATTCCATAAAAATTCCTCAAAATGACTTGTTATTCTAAGTTTAAGTGTTGAAGATAAAATATTGCAATTTACTTCACAAGTTATCACTTTCTTAGATGTACAAAGATGTTTTTATTTTCCTTGTCCTTTGCCATATTAACATTTAATTCTATTTTATTAAATCCCTAGTGAAATACCTTTTCCTAAGTATATAACTCCTTTTCTTATAAATATCCCAAAAACCCATTTATTATAAGGTTTTAACCAAAGTATGTATATCCCCAAAATTCATTAAAACCCGCTTCTACAAGCCCTTTGGTTAAAAAATAGCAATATACATTAATCCCGCCCCTATGGTGATTTAGTTGTGTTAATTAATTCATCATATAATAAAAAATATATATATAAAAAAGCTTTAGACATACAATACGTATGTTTAATACCAAAAACATCAATAAAACTTTGCGAAAGTTTTGCGCCACCGTGATCTGTCCACGTGGTATTCCACTTGAGCCGACCCCGCCGCAACCCCTTTCTTTTGTATATAGGATTAATTAAGTCATCTGGACTAATTAATAACTTTATCCGCCTATTAGATTTTCCCCGGGATGATTAAAAAACAATAAAAAGTGTTTTAAAGCCCGATGGGCCCACACCTCAACCCTCCGCATGTTCCCCATCCCTTCAGCCGTCGGATCACCCATTCGTAGATCAACGGTCATTATTAATCCCGCTGCCCATCCCGTGCCAGCATGTTAACCAGCGGGGAATAGGTGGTTTTTGAAAAGTCAGACATCCACGTGGCAAATGCTCTGTGGAATCGCTCCCCCCGCGATCAAAACCGTCCTCGACCAAAAGCGGTGCGGGAGTACCGTTTACCGCTTACCGCTTACTGCCGGCTTACGTCACCCCGTACACCCATGACGTCATCACCTCGAAAAAATAAAAAATACTTTTAACTTGCGAATAAAGCCATTTTCCGTGTATTTCCTGTTCTTTTCGTTATTCTGCAAACGACAGAGCTCCCGCTGCGATTTTCAAATTTTCACTGTAATTGATCATTTCGCCCCAAAATTACAACTGCGTAGTGTTTGAATAACGGTCCAGCCATTACACATTGCACATTAAAGATCCGACTTCAGCAATTATTTATCGCTACGCTACATTGTAGTAAAACTCGATTTCCTTTGTTTTTATTTGAAAAAGTAGTTAAAATCATCCTTTGAGTCTTCCTGGAGATTTCGCTTTGTGAAATTGCTCTAGAGACTGCAAATTGTTCTAATTTCCTTCATTTCAAGAATTCCGCCCGGCCCGTGAAGAAAACCAAAAACCTCCATTTTGAATCCACAAGAACCAAAATAGAGGCCCCGGCAGCTCTTAATATCACTCCATTGAATGCTCCTCACCGTGAATTGGACTATTTACTTCTGATAGATGAAGATTTCCAAATCAAAGACCTGCATTTTGATGAAAGTCCCCTATTGAGCTATTGTCGCTGCAGAGACGAATACTCAAAGGGGCAAGATCTTATAGGGTTGTGGGAATCCAATTTCCCGAGATATCTCATCCCCCCAAGTCCTTATTTTCCCAGAAATTATCCACTGCTATCATGCCAATTATGATCCAAATCAGAAAGAAGTTGTATCCCCAAGTCAAAGCGTATCAAAATCAAAGAGTATCAATGGATAAAGTGTATCAGGTAAAATTCAGAGTGAAAGTCAAAACAAAGTTATAGAGCAGTCAAAGGTAAACGGTAAAAATGAAGTTCTGGAAGCGATCGAGAGTAAACGATAAAAATGAAGTTACGAGAGCGATAAAATGGTAAAAATAAATGAAATTACTTTCACCAAAATTGAAGTTTGTTTAAAGTGAAAGTAAAACAGTCAAAAGAGCAAGAAAGTAAAAAGATGAAAAAACATAACAAGAAGGAACATTTTTGCAGAAATTGCATATTTCAGTCATCGTTTTGCAGAAACAATTGTGATCAGTCAAAGATGAATTTTACAAAACTGAAGAAGGTTTATGTTCTTAAGAGGGCCATCTACAAAAACCTCTCTCACTTTTCTAACAGCCATTATGGTTTGGGAAATATTAAACAATGTTGAAAAGCACTTTTTGCAGAAAATTACAGTCAAGTCATCATTGTGCAGAGAATAGTGTGGCCAATTAGAAATACATTTCACAAAACTGAAGGAGGTTTTTGTTCCTAAGAGACCCATATACAAAAACCTATCTCATTGTTTTCACAGTGATTTCAGAATGAGAGATACATGCAAATCTTTAGAGGCAATGTTTCAGACTCTGTAAAACTCTGTTTTACACATATTTTTTACAGAGAATATTATGTACAGCTGGAGAGGAATTTTGGGAAACGGAAAGAGGTTTATCTCACCAACATATTAATCCACAATAACCTCTTTCACTTGTTACATATCTATTACGGATTGAGAAATACGAAGATATCATTGGACCCTAAGTTTGCAGAATTGTTGGAGCAGATTGCACAAAGAAAGGAAGCAGTTAGTGACTTGGATGCCTCATCATCAATTAAGAGTTGGATCAGATTCGAATTCTCCTCTTTTTCATCACCTATCCATCAAAAATAGTGCCAAATAGTTTGAGTGTCCTTTACTTTAGTTCTATTTATGTAAATAGTTGGAGAGAGTTGTGAACCAATTTTGATATTTGTTTCAAGATATTTTAGTTTAGAATTTGTATAAATACTCCACTCTTGGAAGCATTTGGGGTGGATTCTATGACTTTCTTGTAACATTGAGATTTCGAATAAGCATTTTGGAGAAGTTTATTAGGTAGCTTCTTGGATGACGATTTGAAGTTCAGGACATTTTGCAGGATTCATGTGTTGGACTGCAGTTCAATAAGTCTTTCTATCCTATGTTTTAAGTTTTATATCTGTTTATAATATCATTATGTCCATTTCTGAATAATTTACATAAAGGATTGAATCGGAATTTACTTAATTGTACTCTGATTTCGGATGTGATTATTCTTAATGTTTTCCTCTAAATTGGTTATAAGCACGAATTCTTAAATGCTCTTGATTTGCTAATTTAAACATTCTTGATTACTATAATAAAGAATTCTTCATTGCTCTTTGTTTGTAGTCATTTCATTTCTTTCTTTTGAACATGGTGAAAGATTCTTAGATGCCTTTCATCCCTTCAAAATCATCCCATCCACTTTAAATTTTAAGGATTGTTCTCTGTCTATTTACCTTGCCTGTAAAGCCATCTTGAGTGTAGAATAGAAATCCGGTAAACCATCCTTTGACTCCATAGCTGATGAATTTGAAAACCTTCAACCTTGCCCTTGGATTTGTGGATTCCACCATTTTTCAAAACAAACTCTTGGATCTATAACTAGCCTAAAACCTTCTAAGAACAAAGATAATTCATAAAGAGAGAGCCCTCTCTGGATGAAAATTGGCTAGATTCTGCATCTGAAGGTTGGTTTGTGGATACCTCGGGTATACTTTCCTCTTTCCACGAGCTTCAAAGAGCTTGGTGATAACATAGGACCAGCCTTCTGGACTCGAGAGATGGATCTCATTTAGGTCCCTATATTACTAGTATAGTCCTTATTGTTGTTATTATTTATATTATTTATTATTGTACATATAAATATATATTATTAATATACATTCTCATTCTTATTTTCTCTAACGTTCTTTCTTTCTTTCAGGTGGAAAATTTTTTAGAAGTTTATTTTATTCCACTAGGATTACATTATGGCCCCATGGACTCACTATATAGAAAGGAGGTTTGTAATTTGTATCATCCAAGAATTGTTCATTCATGTAATTGTATTAGAGGTTGCCCCCTTGAAGTGGCTTATTTCTAAGGCATTGATATATCTTTTCTTCTCTTTTTTGGAGCTGGTTTCACAACATTTGGTATCAGAGCCTTGGATTCTAGGGTTTCACTACTCCAAACAAGTCATCGTGGAATTTGCGCTATAACGTTTTTTATACGAAGTTTCAAAAGCTGAAATTTTTAGAGTGCGAAGCCGAAATCCTGAGGAACATCATCAAAAAATTTCAGATCTTGGTTCACAATATTTTCGGAGATATGATCTATGGAAGTTAGGTCTTTTTGCAGGCTCCTCAATTTAACCTAAACAGGTCATCATGGAATTTGCGCTATAACGTTTTTTCTACAAAGGTTCAGAAGTTGAAATTGTTAGGGTGCGACGCTGAAATCTTGAGGAAACTCGTCAAAAATTTTTAGAGCTTGGTTCACTATATTTTTAGAGATATGATCTGTGGAAGGTATTGATTTTTTAGGCTCCTGAATTTCATCTCAAAGAGGTGATCGTGGGAAAATATTCATAACTATCTCTTTGAGCATCAGATTGGAGTGCCGTAAAAAGTGGTCACAAATAAACGGATTTTAGTTTCTTTTCTATCAATTTCAGAGCTAAAAGATGAAACAATGACACGTGGAAAGTCGTACAAGTTCGCTCTACTGAACCAGTCTATAATTAGGTCATTGTGGGAGATTGGACATAACGTTGCCTTGGAGAATCCAAATCAAGTCAGACCTATGGCATTAAAAAGATAATTTAGAAGGCTACTTCAATGCCCAATTTCAGATGTTGAAGAACCGAAATCACAAAGATAATCCAATTTCAATATCGAGCTCCTCAAAAGCAAGAAAAAGGTGTTTATTTTTTTTACGAATTGCATAAGCCTTGTTTGAAGAATCAATTTGAATTGATTCAAAGGGAATATTGTAGAATATATATCAATATTGGGTTCAAAAAAAAAATCCCTGTAAAAATAATTCAACACCCATTAAGCCTTCAGAAGGCTCTACTATGACTCATGAAGATGAAGAATTGCAGCATGATCTATCAAAATTACAAGAGCAAGTGCACAAAATTTCACTCTCGCAAAGAGAAACAAAAAATGAAATGGATTTTTTGAAGAAAGGCGTGAAAGCGAAGATGGATGGTTTGAAGAAAGGTGTGGAATCTAAGATAGATGGCATGGAATCTAAGATGGATGACATGGAAGCTAAGATCGATGAAAAAATGAAAGACAAGATGGAAAACATGAAGAATGATCTAAAAGAAGACATGGAAGGTTTGACAAAGTTGATACAAGAAATGTTTACTAATGGTGAAAAGATAGTAGAGGAAACTCATGATGAGAACAAAATAAATGTTAATCGTGACTTCATAAACTCTAATGTTAGCGGGAAAAACCACCATATTCCAAAAATGGTTATGAGGAATTTTGATGGAAAGGATCCTGTAACCTGGATACTACAAATGGAGCAATATTTTGATCTCCATAATGTGAAAAACACACAAAAGGTATGCATTGCGACTTTACATTTAGAAAAAAATAAATTTGTATGGTATCGATGGCTTTTCTCCCGTAAAAAAAATTTCATTTGGTCAATTTTTACAGAGTAAATGATATCACATTATGAGGATACAAAGAGAAACACCTTCTTTAGCCAATTGATAAACCTCAAACAAAAGGGTTTAGTGGGGGAGCACATTGAGGACTTCCAAAAATTGAATATAAGGGTAACTGATATTCCAGAGGAACACAGGATTGATCTCTTCATAGGTACTTTAAAGGATAACATACAACATCAAGTTTTCGTTTTGGAACCTGATTCATTAGAGAAGGCATTCAAGTTGGCAAGAAAAACTGAATGTAAAATTATGGCAACAAGGAAGTCTACCACGCACTTCTATAAAGAAGGAAGTGTTGCTACGCCTATATTTCCACAACCTACAAGGTTGACACCACAAAAATTGGAAGAAAAAAGAGCAAAAGGGCTTTGATACAGTTGTGATAGAAAATATGCTAAAGGTCATAAGTGTGTTGAGAAGAAATTATTCTACATAGATTGTGAGGAGGAAGAAGAAAATGAACAAGAAGAGGATATACACCAGGAACCAACTCTGTAAGAGGAAGAAATGAGTTCGACCATATCATGTAATGCATTGGAAAGAATTACCACTCCTCAAACTCTCAAGATAAAAGGACATATCAAGAAGAAAAAGGTAATAGTGTTGATTGATTCAGGTAGCACCCATAATTTTATTCATTGTAAGGTAGCCAAGGAATTGAATTGTTTCCTATAGCCAGCACCAGAATGTCAAGTG
This sequence comes from Pinus albicaulis, assembly GCA_034641835.2. Taxonomy (NCBI): domain Eukaryota; kingdom Viridiplantae; phylum Streptophyta; class Pinopsida; order Pinales; family Pinaceae; genus Pinus; species Pinus albicaulis. Next base: position 102,609 of record JAXQQM020057757.1, read on the forward strand.
ATGGTTGCAAATGGAGGAACTATAAATTTCTCTGGAAAATTCCATAATATCAATCTAACCATGGGGAAATATGTATTGAATAGTCCAATTCTTTCCATTCCTATGGGAGGTGTTGATGTGATATTAGGAGTACAATGGTTACAATCTTTGGGGACGGTAGCTTTTAATTTTCAAGAACTTTCCTTGAAATTTTTTTTAGAAGGAAAGGAAGTCGAATTACGGGGTATTGCAGGAAAGCCAGGAAAGATAATAAGCTCTAATGTCATGACAAATCTTCTAAAGAAAGAACAACGAGGCGTAATTTCACAATTATGCTCACTAGAAGTTCCAACATCAAAATCATCTACTTCTGCAGATCTCCAACAAGTCTTGGACAATCATTCCAAGGTGTTTGAAACTCCCAAAGGACTCCCACCTATTCGTGATCATGATCATGCTATTCATTTGATTCCAGGAAGTGTTCCTCCAAACATCAGGCCTTATAGATATCCTTATGTCCAAAAGAGCGAAATTGAATGTATGATTGCAAAAATGTTAGAGGCAGGTATAATTCAACCTAGTCAAAGTTCTTTCTTTGCTCCTGTAGTATTGGTACACAAGAAGGATGGATCATGGCGGATGTGTCCGGATTATAGGGAGCTCAATAAGCTCACCATTAAAGATAAATTTCCCATTCCTGTGATTGATGAATTATTGGATGAATTACATGGAGCAATTTATTTTACCGAGTTGGATCTTCGTTCAGGATATCATCAAATTAGAATGAAGACTGCAGATATTCCAAAAACAACATTTCGAACTCATGAGGGTCATTATGAATTTTTGGTCATGCCTTTTGGCCTTACCAATGCACCTTCTACATTTCAAGGGTTGATGAATTCCATTTTCAAACCCTTCCTTAGAAAATTTTTGCTAGAATTTTTTGATGATATACTAATCTACAACAGGTCTTGGAAGGATCATGTTGAACATTCGAAGGTTCAAGTAGTGGAAGATCACATCGAGCATCAACAAGAAGTTCTCCAACTCTTAAAGGATAACCTGAATTTGGCACAAAATTGAATGAAACAATAGGCAAATCAACATCGCAGCCAGAGAAGTTTTGATGTAGGAGACTGGGCATTTTTATGGCTACAACCATACAAACAAATGTCCCTCAAGCAAGCTAAGAAGGATAATAAATTATCACCAAAGTACTATGGTCCTTACAAGGTGTTGCAAAAGATTGGTACTATGGCATACAAATTGGAGCTTCCTGCTTCTTCGCGAGTACATCCAGTTTTCCATGTTTCATGCTTAAAGAAGATTATAGGTGAAAATCTTCCAGTTCAAACAGTATTGCCAGAACTTGATGGGGAAGGGAAAATCATATTGGAACCTGAAGCAGTCATGGAAAAAAGAACTTGACAACTACGGAATCGATCAATTTCAGAGTATCTCATCAAGTGGAAGAACTTACCCACTGAAGATTCTACATGGGAGGATGATAATTTTATACAGAAGCACCCATAGCTACTCAAGCGTTGAGGACAACACTTTTTTGAAGGAGAGGGGCATGTTAGGTCCCTATATTACTAGTATAGTCCCTTATTGTTGTTAGTGTAACCCCTTATTGTTATTATTGTACCCCTGTAACCCCCATATTGTTATTATTGTGCCCTTAAATTATTATTGTTAGGTCGGCTAGGATTACATTGTGGCCCACTAGGATTACATTATGGCCCCATGGACTCCTATATATTGAAAGGAGGTTTTGTAATTTGTATCATCCAAGAATTGTTCATCCATGTAACGTATTTGAGGTTGCCCCCTCGAAGTGGCTTATTTCTAAGGCGTTGATATCTCTTTTCTTCTCTTTTTTGGAGCTGGTTTCACAACACTCTCTATTTTTTTGAAAAGGATATGAAATTGTTTACTTTATATGGTTGATTTTAGGCTAGTTATTAAGTACAAGGTTTGTTTGATTGTTTTGGTTGGGTATAATGATCAAGAAACATAGGTAGAATGAGGAAATATCTAAGTCATTTGGAAATGGATTCTAATGGAAGTCATGATAAGTTCATCAATAGATCGGGGAGCATCATAGGGAAAATCTAACTTGGCCAGTGGATATTCAAGTTTTAGGGGTTATGAGATGGACATCAATTGTAAGAATGAAAATTAGGGTAAATGGTAATTAATAATCCTTTATCATATGTACTTCTCAACAAAGGGACTTAAATATCACAAAACATGAAGAGGCAATCAATGTAATATCCCAAAATCGGGACAGCTCAACAAGCTTGCATTAAAAACACATTTTCAGCCACATATGCAATAAAATAGTGAAATTAACTCTTGGATCCTTTAATTTAGTCAATATAAAACCTAAATCCAAGAATAGAGCTAGAACAAATCAAACTAGGTGGGTTAAATAGACCTCCCACACTAGTGTAGCTAAAATGACCAAAAACCCCAAATACTGCAACTCAGAAATGTTGCATAAAATGGAATGCGTAGTATTATGAGGGTTTTAACTCAGAAATGAAGGAAACAATTATATATACTCATATATTTATTAAAAATGCTAAAGAACATAGATCTAGTCTTCTTATACAAAATGCAAGAGAACCCGGCAAGGGTTTCTTGTCAAACACTCTGCATACAAAATGTGATATTCAGAAAATTACTGAATCACCACTAAAAAAATGAAGAATAAGAGTGTAGAAGGTTTAAATTTGTCTGATATGATGTACATCCCTCAAGTCCCCCCTCCCATGAAAGGATTAACCTCTCAATCACAAGGAAACACTGCAACAAAGCCACCAAACCATGCACTGAGTACTGCCTCCAAAATAACACATTCCCTAGCTGGAAGAGCACTAGGAATGTATAGGAAATGTGTGTTATGATACCATAGATCTGAAATCAGCTTTGGAGCTCTCCAAACAGGTCCCTCAAGTGAAGGAAACCTCCCTCCAATGAGAAACTAGCTCAAAAACCAGGATTCCAATCCCTTCCACTGTTGCACCCAGCAACACTGTATAATCTCCAGTAAAACTGTGATGATGAAGTTGGTTGAAGCTTGGCTTGAAAGCATGATGTGGAATTATGAATGAAAACTCTCCCAATGAGACTCCTCAAGGAGAGAGGTGGGATTCCCGCTCGGGAACACCCAGTGCTAAACATCACTGCTACCCTGCTAAACAGCAAGAGGAAGAAAAAGTCTAAGAAGACAAGAATAATAATATAGGACATGAATAATAATGCCTCAATCCTCTTCCTTATATAAAACATGAGTTTTCTTGCCCTCGGCCCCACTCAATTAGTTCATCTCTATCCAAAGATACATCTCCCTCCAAAACTGCGTTATCTTTCCTTGGATTCCTCCTCCTCCACAACTGTGTTGTTGACTTAGTCAAAGTGGACTGAATCAACTTGATTTTATCCCTGTTCACACATGGAGGTGTTTTTATTCCTCCTTAGGGGACTTATGGGATTTTATACCCATTTATTTTCTGGCTAGAGCTGCTGCTAACTCTAATGTTCCATTTAGCTTTGAGGCTAAAATTTTGGAACATTACAGTCCTCCCCTCCAAAATATTTTCTTGACCTCAAGAAAATGTATAGGGAGATCAAAATTCCTCCCCTCCTCCTCATGTGGCCTCCCATCAATATCCTCCATCACTGCATCAAGAAAATCTGCAAATAAACTGTCATCCAATGTTTCCTCCCAAGTGTGCAAAACCAAATGGTCTACATCAATCAAAGGTGGAAAGTGTGGATGGAAATATGCTTGCTGTCTCATGGCCTCCACAAAGTAGGAGTGATGACCAACATGGTGAATGAGTGCCTCCCTCACCCATGCTATCATCCAAATGAAGTGAGTCACCCTCCAACATGTCAACTCATGAAGAATCTCCTCCACCTTTGACTCCTAAAATGTAGGTGGGCTGAATAAACGAACATGATAGGAAAGAGGGCCTATCCCACACTGTCCTCCTCCCCACTTATGATGAGTGTAGAGGGCATGCTGATCTTGGGCTGCAACATGATTTCCCTCCAATGGCAAGAAGAATA